>CM021106.1:566457021-566896185 GCA_007115665.2 Sequoiadendron giganteum | reverse complement strand
GGATTAAGAGGGTATAGGGGTTAAGGGATTAGGGTTCAAGGGTTGAGGGTCGATAGTTCAGGGATTAAGAGGGTATAGGGGTAGAGGGATTGGGGTTGAAGGGTTGAGGGTTCAAGGATTAAGAGGGTATAGGGGTAGAGGGATTAGGGTTGAATGGTTGAGGGTTCAGGGGGTATAGGAGTAGAGGGACTAGGTTTGAAGGGTTGAGGGTTGAGGGTTCAAGGATTAAGAGGGTATAGGGGTTGAGGGATTAAGGTTTAAGGGTTGAGGGTTGAGGGATTAAGAGGGTATAGGGGATGAGGGATTAGGGTTTAATGGTTGAGGGTTGAGGGTTCAAGGATTAAGCGGGTATAGGGGTAGAGGGATTAGGGTTGAAGGGTTGAGGGTTTAGGGATTAAGAGGGTATAGGGGTTCAAGGATTAGGGTTTAAGGGTTGAGGGTTGAGGGTTCAAGGATTAACAGGGTATAGGGGTCGAGGGATTAGGGTTGAGGGTTCAAGGATTAAGAGGATATAGGGGTTGAGGGATTAGAGTTTAAGAGTTGAGGGTTCAGGGTATACGGTTTGAGGGATTAGGGTTTAAGGGTTGAGGGTTGAGGGTTCAATGATTAAGAGGGTATAGGGGTAGAGTGATTAGGGTTGAAGGGTTGAGGGTTGAGGGTTCAGGGATTAAGAGGGTATAGGGGTAGAGGGATTAGGGTTTAAGGGTTGAGGGTTCATGGATTAAGAGGGTATAGGGATTGAGGGATTAGGGTTTAAGTGTTGAGGGTTCAAGGATTAAGAGGGTATAGGGGTAGAGGGATTAGGGGTGAAGGGTTGAAGGGTTGAGGGTTGAGGGTTCAGGGATTAAGAGAGTATAGGGGAAGATGGACTAGGGTTGAAGGGTTGAGGGTTCAAGGATTACAAGGGTATAGGGGTAGAGGGATTAGGGTTGAAGGGTTGAGGGATTAGGGTTTAAGGGTTTAAGGGTTGAGGGTTGAGGGATTAAGAGGGAATAGGGGTTCATGGATTAGGGTTTAAGGGTTGAGGGTTGAGGGTTCAAGGTTTGAGAGGGTATAGGGGTAGAGGGATTAGGGTTGAAGGGTTGAGGGTTGAGGGATTAAGAGGGTATAGGGGTTTAGGGATTAGGGTTTAAGGGTTGAGGGTTGAGGGTTCAAGAATTAAGAGCGTATAGGTGTATTGGGATTAGGGTTGAAGGGTTGAGGGTTGAGGGTTCATGGATTAAGAGGGTATAGGGGTTGAGGGATTAGGGTTTAAGAGTTGAGGGTTCAAGGATTAAGAGGGTATAGGGGTTGAGGGATTAAGGTTTAAGGGTTGAGGGTTGATGGTTCAAGTATTAAGAGGGTATAGGGGTAGAGGGATTAGGGTTGAAGGGTTGAGGGTTCAGGGTTCAGGGATTAAGATGGTATAGGTGTAGAGGGATTAGGGTTGAAGGGTTGAGGGTTCAGGGATTAAGAGGGTATACAGGTTGAGGCATTAGGGTTGAAGGGTTGAGGGTTCAAGGATTAAGAGGGTATAGGGGTATAGGGATTAGGGTTGAAGAGTTGAAGGTTTGAGGGTAGAGGGTTGAGGGATTAAGAGGGTATAGGGGTAGAGGGATTAGGGTTGAAGGGTTGAGGGTTGTAGGATTAAGTGGGTATAGGGGTAGAGGGATTAGAGTTGAAGGATTGAGGGTTGAGGGTTGATGGTTTAGGGGGTATAGGGGTAGAGGGATTAGGGTTGAAGGGTTGAGGGTTGAGGGTTGAGGGTTGAGGGTTCAAGGATTAAGAGGGTATAGGGGTTGAGGGATTAGGGTTTAAGGGTTTAAGGGTTGAGGGTTGAGGGATTAAAATGGTATAGGCGTTCAGGGATTAGGGTTTAAGGGTTGAGGGTTTAAGGATTAAGAGGGTATAGGGGTAGAGGGATTAGGGTTGAAGGGTTGAGGGTTGAGTGATTAAGAGGGTAAAGGGGTTCATGGATTAGATGTTAAGGGTTGATGGTTCAAGGATTAAGAGGGTATGGGTGTAGAGGTTTTAGGGTTGAAGGGTTGAGGGTTGAGGTTTCAGGGATTAAGAGGGTATAGGGGCTGAGGGATTAGAGTTTAAGAATTGAGGGTTCAAGGATTAAAAGGGTATAGGGGTTGAGGGATTAGGGTTTAAGGGTTGAGGGTTGAGGGTTCAAGGATTAAGAGGGTATAGGGGTAGAGGAATTAGGGTTGAAGGGTTGAGGGTTCATGGATTAAGAGGGTATAGGGGTATAGGGATTAGGGTTGAAGGGTGGAGGGTTCATGGATTAAGAGGGTATAGGGGTTCAGGGATTAGGGTTGAGGGTTCAGGGATTAGGACGATATAGGGGTATAGGGATTAGGGTTGAAGGGTTAAGAGGGTATAGGGGTAGAGGGATTAGGGTTGAAGGGTTGAGGATTGATGGATTAATAGGGTATAGGGGTTGAGGGTTGAGGGATTAAGAGGGTATATTGGTTGAGGGTTCAAGGATTAAGAGGGTATAGGGGTACAGGGATTAGCGTTGAAGGGTTAAGGGTTGAAGGTTAAGGGATTAAGAGGGTAGAGGGGTAGAGGGATTAGGGTTGAAGGGTTGAGGGTTTAATGATTAAGAGGGTATAGGGGTAGAGGGATTAGGGTTGAAAGGTTGAGGGTTGAGGGTGAAGGGTGCAGGGGGTATAGGGGTAGAGGCATTAGGGTTGAAGGGTTGAGGGTTGAGGGTTTAGGGATTAAGAGGGTATAGGGGTTGAGGGATTAGATTTTAAGGGTTCAAGATTGTTGTATTAGGGTTTTAAGTGTTGAGGGTTGAGGGTTCAATGATTAAGAGGGTATAGGGGTAGAGGGATTAGGGTTGAAAGATTGAGGGTTGAGGGATTAAGAAGGTATAGGGGTTAAGTTATTAGGGTTTAAGAGTTGAGGGTTGTGGGTTCAAGGATTAAGATGGTATAGGGGTAGATGGATTAGGGTTGAAGGGTTGAGGGTTGAGGGTTCAGGGATTAAGAGGGTATGGGGGTTGAGGGATTATGGTTTAAGAGTTGAGGGTTCAGGGATTAAGAGGGTATAGGGGTTGAGGGATGAGGGTTTAAGGGTTGAGGGTTGAGGGTTCAAGGATTAAGAGGTTATAGGGGTAGAGGGATTAGGGTTGAAGGGTTGAGGTCTGAGGGTTCAGGGATTAAGAGGGTATAGGGGTAGAGGAATTAGGGTTGAAGGGTTGAGGGTTCAAAGATTAAGAGGGTACAAGGGTTGAGGGTTCAAGGATTAAGAGGGTATAGGGGTAGAGGGATTAGGGGTGAAAGGTTGAGGGTTGAGGGTTGAGGGATTAAAAGGGTATAGGGGTAGAGGGATTAGGGTTGAAGGGTTGAGGGTTGAGGGTTTAGGGTTCAGGGTTTAGGTCATATAGGGGTAGAGGGTTTAGGGTTGAAGGGTTGAGGGTTGAGGGTTGAGGGTTGATGGTTGAGGGTTGAGGGATTAAGAGGGTATAGGGGCTAAAGGATTAGGGGTTGAGGGTTTAAGGGTTGAGGGTTGAGGGATTAAGAGGGTAAAGGGGTTTAGGGATTAGGGGTTGAGGGTTTAAGGGTTGAGGGTTGAGGGATTAAGAGGGTATAGGGGTTCAGGGATTAGGGTTTAAGGGTTGAGGGTTGAGGGTTCAAGGATTAATAGGGTATAGGGGTAGAGGGATTAGGGTTGAAGGGTTGAGGGTTGAGGGATTAAGAGGGTATAGGGGTTCAGGGATTAGGGTTTAAGGGTTGAGGCTTGTGGGCTCAAGGATTAAGAGGGCATAGGGGTAGAGGGATTAGGGTTGAAGGGTTGAGGGTTGAGGGTTCAGGGATTAAGAGGGTATAGGGGTTGAGGTATTAGGGTTTAAGAGTTGAGGGTTTAGGGATTAAGAGGGTATAGGGGTTGAGGGATTAGGGTTTAAGGGTTGATGGTTGAGGGTTCAAGTATTAAGAGGGTATAGGGGCAGAGGTATTAGGGTTGAAGGGTTGAGGTTTCAGGGATTAAGAGGGTATAAGGGTTGAGGGATTAGGGTTTAAGGGCTGAGGTTGTAGACATGGAAAATGTACAAGTTCCTTTTGGCACACCTGATCCCGATTACTGACAAAATTTCCTCTTAAATCATATTCTCAACATTTCATCACATTCTATCTCTTAATTTAATAAATCATTATTTATTGAATTAAGTCTTCCTCTGTTAGTGATTAAATTTATCAATTTAATTTAATTAACCTTGCATCCCTGTTTAATTAAATAAATCATTTTATTTGATTAAATTCTCTCAAGTCATCTTATTAAATTAAATTAAATTAAAACTTATTTGATTTAATCTAACATGTTCCTTCTTGATTAAATAAATCAAATCATTTATTTAATCAATCATTTCCTCTCAATTCTTGACTTAAATTAATTCATAAATCTAAGTCTAGATTGTCACATCATCTAATTCTTCATTAAGTTAATCAAAACCATGATTAAGTTAATACCTTTCATTAAAATTCTCTAGAGAATGCAACTTGCACAATAAATCAAATACTTTGATTTATTTATTCATCTATTTTCCCTCTCAAAGCATCAAAAGGGAATATTCTCTCATTTGAATTCAAAAAGGCCGAGTGGACTTAATCCTTCCAACAAGGCATTTAAGATCTCTTATATGTCCTTTTCATTGAGCCAAGTGGTCATAACTCCATTTGACTTCTCATCCACCTTGTCATTTCAATATTTGAAAATTCAAATTTATGCATTTATCATGCACATTGGCCAAAATGTGCTCATTCCTCATCCAATCACATGTGGACAAGTGGCACAATGCCATAAGATTATCTTTTTTCCCACATTGCTCAAATCTCACTTTCTCTTCCAAATTGAAAGTTATAAATTGGATGCTTCTCTCCTCATTTCTCATCCACAATCATATGCAAAGTTACTCTCTTCACATTGAGAGCCAATTTTTCCCATTTCAATCAACCATTAATCATCCTTCAAGATTTGCAACAAGGTTATGCTCAAATCTCTTTGGAGATTTAACCATTTCTCAATCACACACCATTGCTACTAAGGAATTGGGAAAGGGCCAATTGCAACACTTCATTGGCACCAATTCCCTGATAAGATCATCATGCTATTAGCTTAATTAGGATTGAATCTCTTTTATTTAAATTTTATTGTGTTCTTCATTTCCTAATTTAGTTTGAATAGATGGATTTTATGGGGAATATATCATACTTGATTACATGCATTTGATCTAACAACTAATGTGCTTTGTTGCTCTTGTGCATTTGCAGGTTTAGGGGTTCACTGAGGGTTCAAGGATTAAGAGGGTATAGGGGTAGAGGGATTAGGGTTGAAGGGTTCAAGGTTTAAGGATTAAGATGGTATAGGGGTTGAGGGATTAGGGTGTATGGGTTGAGGGTAAAGGGTTAAGGGATTAAGAGGGTATAGGGGTTCAGGGACTAGGGTTTAAGGGTTGAGGGTTCAGGGATTAAGAGGTTATAGTTGTTGAGGGTCCATCTCTCCCATTATCTCTTTATCCCCCTCTCCCTCTCCCTCCCTCTCTCCCTCTTTCTCTCCCACTCTCTCTTTCTCCCCCTCTCCCTCTCCCTCCCTCTCTCCATCTTTCTCTCCCACTCCCACTCCCTCTCCCTCCCTCTCTCCCTCTTTCTCTCCCACTCTCTCTTTCTCCCCCTCTCCCTCTCCCTCCCTCTCTCCATCTTTCTCTCCCACTCCCTCTCCCTCCCTCTCTCTTTCTCTCCACTCTTTCCCCTCCTCTCCCTCTCTCCATTTCTCTCCCTCCTCTCTCCCCTCTCTCTCCTCTCTCTCTCCCCTCTCCCTCTCCTCCTCTCTCCATTTCTCTCACTCCCTCTCCCTCGCTCTCTCCCTTTTTCTCTCCCACTCTCTTTCTCCCACTCTCCCCCTCTCTCCCTCCCTATATATCTCCATGTATCCCACTTTCTATTTCTAACCCTCTGCCTCTCCCTCCCTCTCTCCCTCTCCCTATCCCTCCATATCTCTCCCTCTCTCTCCCTCTCTCTCTATCTCCATCTCTCCCACTATCTCTTTCTCCCCCTCTCCCTCTCTCCATCTTTCTCTCCCACTCTCGCTTTCTCCCCCTCTCCCTCTCCCTCTCCCTCCCTCTCTCCATCTTTCTCTCCCACTCCCTCTCCCTCCGTCTCTCCCTTTTTCTCTCCCACTCTCTCCCTCTCTCCCTCCCTATCTATCTCCATGTCTCCCAATTTCTATTTCTAACCCTTTGCCTCTCCCTCCCTCTCTCCCTGTCCCTCTACCTCTATCTCTCTCTCTCTCACACACACACACACACACTCACCTCTATCTCCTCTACTATAAGGGTGCCGGGGACAGCTATAGAATTTGGATAGAGGGTAAAGACAAAGAGGGAGAATAAAAATATACTAAGAAAACCATATTTCACATAACCCGCTCGCGTTATAACGTGAGCATGTGTTGTACTCCACTAAAATGGTAAAAAAATCTATATACCCATGATTTCAAGGCCCACAGTCTGCATATTCCCCTGGTTCTGCGCGTGCTCTAACAAAAAGCAGCGTTTTGATGATGTTGCGAAGTGTGCAAGCATGTTTTTCACATTCCATCACCTTTTCCATGATATTTCTACCACCTTTGCATGAAATAGCAGAGTTTCCACGTTGAAAGACATATAATATCAATTGAAGTTTGAACTCCATTGAAAAATGATATACAATTGAAGTTTGGAGGGGAACAAGCTTTTGAAAAAGTCAAATTGTTTTGGATTTTGAAGAAAGAAGAAGCTAAGGCTACATAATTGGGTTGAACTCCTCCATTTGGAAGTCTAGTGTTTTAGGTATGTGAAGTCTTTACAATTTTTCTTTCATTGTATTATGGCTTGCTTTCATTTTTGTTTGTCATTATAACCTTAGGTTGTCAATGCACATTTTAAATTGCCATTATATACACAATTATATACACTTGCCAATTACTATTTTGCACTTGATGCATAACATCTACCAGGATCCACAAATCATCAAGGGTACTTCTGACCCTGAATTAAATTGAAGAAGATCAACAAACAAACTCAATCATCTTTTCATAAAAACATTAGAACTTGGTTTCAACTCTTTGTCAGACTCAAAAAATAGATTAACCATCATTAAATTGATTGTAACATAGCATAAAGTTGATTAGAAACACAAAAACATTCATCAAAATTCATCCTTTAATACAACTCCAAGCCTCTCCCATTCCTCTGAAGGGTCCAAACACCTTCCAATACCTCTGCACAAACTAATGCAGTACAAAGGAAGAAATCAACACCTTTCTTGACACACTTATTCAACTATATTTCCCTTCACAAAAAATTTGATTAGTATACTCAAATTATCATTAAGAGTTCCCAATTCCTTTTAAGGACCTTCAAAAAACCTTGAAAATCTTGAAAATACCTGATTACAATCAACTAGGTTCCTCAAAACATCAACCAATGATTAAGTCATTCACAGGTTGTCTTAAATCTTCCATAATGACACCATTGTTTGAGTTAGTACAAAAAAAATGAAACCTTTCAGATGCCTTCCATTACACACAAACTTATTTCCTTTGTTCACTATCCACATTACTAGTAGCCAAGCATCTGCAAATAGTCACATGTATCTCCCAAACCATGCACACACTTCAGACTGTGATACTCATTTTTGATGCAGAGTTAGAGGACCCAAAACCATTGAAGATGTCAACTTTCCTTCAAGAGGAATCTAACAAGATTAAAAATTCCTAATGGACCAATCCCAACACTCCTCCAAGCTGGACAACAAACATAAACACTATTTCCCACATTTCACCCTTGGAATCTAGTTACTATGCAAAACCAGTTTTGGGCCCTTAACTCCAAAAATTTCCAAAACACTAGGAAAAGAAAAGAATGATTCTAGCACCCATTTAATAGTTGCAAGACATACCTTAACTGATCACATGAATCCTTTGGGACAACTTTAAGAAAACTGACCTTTTCACTATTTTAGGCCTCCAAGTAGGCCAATTTTACAAAGGAACTACCCTTAGATCCTCACACCAGACTTCCAAACCCAAAAAAATTGTTTAATTAGGTCTCAAAACAAGATATTTTCTAGGTCTTAGGACCTTACCCACTCAACTAGGCTTGCAATACAAAAACCCCCATTTTTCAATGCAAAGAAGGAGGGTTTATAGAAAATTCTATACCTAGTCCTTCCTAGACCATTCCAAAGCATCAAACATCTTCAAAATACCCTGCACAAGGTCAGAAGTTCATTACATAGACCACTCCTTCAACACTTTTTCAAAATCACTCCTTGGTTCCTCAAATTCTCATGGAAAAGTGCTTGTTTCAGCCTAAGAACCCCATCCTATTGTCATTAGTTTCATTCCAAGGCATGTTCAACAATAAAATACCCTAATATAACAATGTAAATTCCATCCCACTGAGAAAAAACTCATAATAGTAGGTGGCATGGTCATTTCATAATTAAATCCTACTCAAACCCTTGACTGGCTTGAAATGAGCAGTTTCAAAAAATTGTCAATTGCTCCCTTCAAACGTACTATTAAGCCCTTAGAACTGATGCATTAGAGAGTTAAGAAATGTTCCTACAATATTATATTAGTTTTCTATAAAGGGGACATTGTATAGATCCTTAGAAGTGCAGGAAAGTACAAAAAAATAGTGAATTTATGGAAAACAATATTTTTTTATCAAAAAAATAGATTTCAAAATGAACAAAAATCCTCCCTTCGAGTCAATGGAGGTTGTTTAAACCTTTTTCAATGACAAAAAACTCCCCCCAATTTTTATAACTAACAAACAACCACCTTTGAAAGCTCATATAACCGGTACATGGAAAATGTCTTTAATGACCCTCTTACAACATGAAGATACCCAAAATTGAATCAAATTTCAAAATGGAAGCATAGATTGTAAAGGTTCTCCTACACCAAAAACTTATCAAACAATCACAATTCCATTCACTCATTAGTTTTCAGAATCACCATCATGGTTATTCACTTTTAGTTAGAAATGTGCTCTGGCCAGCCTAGCGCTTCCATAGTTTGTACACATCTGTCTACATGCTAGGTTAAATTTTTGACACGATGATTGTAAGTATTATTTAAATGAAGCCTTCAATGAAATATATTTTTTAATTAACTTTAATGGATACATTTTTTAGGAACTAATATTCATCTCATTACCATGGTACAGATAAAATTATCCACCATGCTAAAGAAAAAGACAAAGAGGAAACTAACGGACGAAGAGAACGAAACCTTGAAAGAAAAGGAGAGATTTCGGGTGGTGGAATATCGTGAAAAGAAGAAATTGGAAACGATTGATGAAAACAACCTAATTGTAGAGGAACCTCAACTGTCAAAAAGAGAACAGGAATTGGCAGCATAATAAGCACGAATGTGAAAGCATCGTCGTAAGATAGATTCATATACTGTAGTTGGAGACACACCCTCTATGACAAGTGAATATGAAGGGAAACCATTAAGCATAGGCGAATATGGAGGGACACCATCTATCACAAGTGAATTTGGACAAACACCATCTACTGCAAGTGAATATGGAGGGACACCATGTACCACAAGTGAGTATTGTTGGACACCATCCAAGACATCTCAAGTTGAGAGTACATCATCACTCGAAATTGACGAAGAAGGTATGCCATCATCCCCATGTGAACCTCAAGGTATGTCTTCTTCTCCACCCTTGATCGAAGGTATGCAATCTAGCCCACCTCAATTAAATATTGATGAAATTCCTAATGTTAAGATGTATGTACCTAGGAGAACACCACCAAGAATTTTGCGTAGAAAGCCAAAGTATTTGATTAATATTGATGATGAGATTTTGTAGCACATGGAAGGTAAGATTTCAACACGCACTTGTAGAAGATATGCTAATAAGATTTGGGAACGATTCTTTGAAAGGCTAAATGAGAGTGCAAGATGTCAACTATTTGTTGAATGATGCGGGGTGTAAAGTATAGGAACACCATGAAGACTCTTGGGTTGAGAACATCGAATGCATCGAGTGAAGACACTATTGTGAAGAATCTAATGGATTCTTATGAGAGTGTGGGTAAGACCTCACGCTCAAAGGATAGTAATGTCACCCGATGTGTCAGTACATCGAATTTGGTAAGCTGTCAAACAAAGAGATCTCATCTAATTAAAAAGACTAGTGAACAAACGATAATTAGTAGAAAAAATTTATCAAGAGCCATTCAAAGGTGACAAAGAATTGAGGGCAATGATACAAATGAATTATGGGCATTCTCGGGGAGACTGTCACGAAAAGATAAAGAAGTTGTCGAAGCCTTGAGAACACTAATTTAAGAGTATTGGAAGAATAACACAAGGCCATCTCTAAATCAAAGGGATGTGGTAAGAAGGAGAATCGATAGTCAGAATCATGAGCCACATCCAAAGAATTTTTTGGATATGACTCAAACCGAATTTTTTCAAAAATTTGAAAATGATTATCCTCAAATTAGTATTTCTTAAAGATTTTTTGAACTTCTTAAACCTTTTTATGTCAAGATAAATCACACATGAACTACTTGTTGTTGTAGACTACATATTGAATTTTCTAACCATTATGATGTTTATCGTTCTATATGTTTAGATTTGCATACTAACGATGTTTTGCATGATTGTGGCATAGAATCCCCACCAAAATCTTCAAGAGAGTTCTTATCAATTTTTTTATGTGAAATAGAGGATGGCCAGATATTCTATAGGACAACATGCTTGTATGGTTCATGCAAACGTTGTGGTGGCTTCCAGCATATGCCAGTATGTCAACATATGGAAAGCACATATGAGGTGGGAAAAATACTAGTAGAGTTTGAGAAGTATAAAATAGTGGCATATACTACAAAAGATGGGTCTCAAGCTAAAATTCATGATTTGGTTATTGAGAAGATTCCAGTGTACCAATTTATGACCACATTTTGTGATAGTATACTGTCTGAGTATGCAATGCATACCCATAGAGCCCGATGGTTGGACATGTAGTTCAAGCTATGCAAGGAAACCTTTCCAATTGGAAGCATAGTATGCGTGGTTGAATTTGCAGAGAACTACACTCTACAGCCACAACATGAAGTGCAGTCACAGTATTACAGCTCGACACAAGTTTCAATATTTGTGCACATAGCATTCATTCATACATCTGATAGTATAGATGAGCAAAGGAAGGTATTGAGGGAGTACCACTTTTACATTAGTGATGATTGCACACATTCTCCAGAGTTTGTGCAAGGTTGCTTCCAGATGTTCTACAGTGGTTTGGCTTAGAGGGGCATAGAATACAATCAACATATAATATGGTCTGATAACTATGCAACATAGTTCAAGAACTCGCGCATGTTCTACTAGTTGTGCAGGATGCATGTCATTACAGGTGTTCAACATATGTGGAAATTTTGTGAGGCCGGACATGGAAAGGGGGAGCATGATGGTGTAGGAGCATTAGCATGAGAAGAGTTAAAGTATAAAGATAGTGCAAAGTTGACAGATGGAAAATCAATCGTCGAGTGGTGCAATGCTTTGGTGGGTCTAGGTAATGAAGGTACGTCTTGAGTTCATAGATTTTTTTTCTTGATGGATGATACTAATATTGCACCATATGAAGACTATTGTACACTAATAGGATTGAGTGAGGTACACTCTTTCCTTAGCTCAAATGCAGGTTCATGGAGTATCGATACAAAAAAGATGGCATGCTTTTGTTCTTCATGTACAATGCAAGCCTGGAATGATTGTGAGTCAGGGGAGTGGGTTGACAAACGGTTCACAAGTTATCCTAGCCCACTTCACACGTATCACCCTCTGATAGCATTGGAACTGACACAGATGGAATCATCAGTCGACTTTGACCATGTATCAGATCTAGTTCAACTAGGTGATATATCTACTTTCTTAGTTGTTGAAATTCCATATTGTTATCTTACTTTGTACTGTATTCATAATGTTGACAAATTTCAAGAGGTTTTTTGCACATATCAATGCAGGGCATGTTTATGTAGTTATTGAAGATGAAGACAATGAAGAGGGAAAAAAATATTACCCGTGTCGTTATGTTGAGACCAAAAAAAAATTGGAGGCCCTAGTTATAGATGGAGAAAACATCGAATACCCTACAGGCTCAGTTGTGGTTACTGGAACATGGCTTAGAAGGTACCCACATTCAAGTGTTAAACATTGGCTATTTTAGGACTTTGACATGCATTGTAAGATTCTTCATTACTCGAACCTTGTTGTGGCATCCAATGTTCATTTGACCAAATATGGAGGTAGACCTTTGAACAAGACATTATGGAAGGTCCGCGAGTCTGACCATGAGGCAATACTTAACACAATAAAAAGTAGAGTAGACTTGGATGGTTCGGTGGATTAATTTGTAAGTATATTCACATTGGTTCTTATTAATTTATACTTGTATGCACATTAATTTGTTTGATGTCAATGCTATCATCTTCTTTTACAATGATTGGTGTCCCCTTGCAAAAAATGCAGATATATGAGCCATCCAAGAGAATGTCAGCCAGAAAAACAATGCAACATCCTTATTTTGATGCTTGCATGCAACATCTGTAAGTGCCTTCCATCTATTTTTATTTCATTTCCATTTTGGATGCTCTTTCTTTTTCTCTTTTACTTTGCGTATTTGTAAGTAAACTACTAAAAATTGATTGATCTTTTGTTGTAGAAAATGTTATTTTAAGAGCCATCAAAGAGAATCTCAGCCAAAAAATAAATGCAACATCCTTATTTTGATGATCTTGACAAATCTCAATTTTTATTTCAAGCCATTATAAAAGAGCATGTGAAGCTTAGTGATGGAATATCAAGTTACTCATTTGAAGTTAACTTCATAATGAACACCTAAGATGTAGACATTTGAAGAGAATCTCAAATGTATGAGTGACATTGTAAAAGATCTATGAGAATGAAGTGCCTGAGGGATTGTAATAAGATTTAATTACATAATGAGATATACTCAAATATTGTAAGGTTTGAGTTCATGTTTGGTGTAGTAGCACCTTGTTTTGTAAATGTCTTGAATAGGAAAATTTGCAAACTTTGAATTTTGAAATGTAAACAATGTGAAAAAGGTCATGTAAACAATTTGCAACATTTTTTCTATAACTTATGTGACCAAGAAGACTATTCCAACACGTCTGAATAGGTAATTTTATGCTAGGCATGGTCCTCTTTCACACTGAAACACGTAGAATCGCTTCGAGCTATGTTCCATTGGATCGATCCCTTAAGGGTCGAAAGTGCAAAATGGGTGCAAACTTCAACATGCTATTAATTGGATACCGTGACACTTAAAAACTTCTCATCTAATCCTATAGGATCACGTTGGACCCCTCTAGAAAAAACTCTCTCGGTTTTGGCTATCTCGGAGTGGTTTTCTCGTGGCAGCAAATTTTCACTTGATAGAAAAAGTGTCAAATTCAAGCTGTGCAAAGTTGCAAAGTGGTGCAAGTTTCGCTTTGTAACTCGTATGACCAAACTAACTATTCCAATGATCCAAATAGGTATGTTTATGCTAGGCATGGTCTTTTTTTGCACCGAAACATGTGGAACTGCTCCGAGCTACGTTGCACCAGATCGATCCCTTAAGGGTCCAAAGTGCAAAATGGCTGCAAACTTCTGAATGCTATTAATCTAATAACATGATGCTTAGAAACTTCTCATATAATCCAATAGGATCAGGTTGAGCCCCTCTACAAAAACCTCTCTCGGTTTTGGCTATCTCGAAGTGATTTTCCTGTGGTGGCGGGTTTTCACTTGATGGAAAGAGAATCAAATGCAAGCAGTGCAAAGTTGCAAAGTGGTGCAACTTTCGTTCTGCAACTTGTGTGACCAAGAAGACTCTTCCAACACATCCAAATAGGTATGTTTATTCTAGGCATGGTCCTCTTTCACACCGAAACATGTGGAATCGCTCTGAGCTATGTTCCACCTGATCGATCCCTGAAGGGTCCAAAGTGCAAAATGGATGCAAACTTTAGCATGCTATTACTTGGGTACCGTTACACTTAGAAAATTATTTTCTGATCCTACAGGAATGCGTTGGGCCCCTCTAGAAAAACCTCTCTTGGTTTTGGCTATCTTGGAGTGGTTTTCTTGTGGCGGTGGATTTTCACTTGATGGAAAAAACATCAAATTCAAGCAATGCAAAGTTGCAATGTGGTGTAACTTTTGTTCTGCAATTTGTGTGACAAAGTAGACTGATCCAACACATCCGAATAGGTATATTTATGCTGGGCATGGTATTCTTTCACATCGAAACATGTGGAATCGCTCTGAGCTATGTTCCACCAGATCTATCCCTAAAGGGTCCAAAGTGCAAAATGGCTGCAAAATTTAGCATGCTATTACTTGGATACCGTTACACTTAGAAACTTCTCATCTAATCCTACAAGAAGGTGTTGGGCCCCTCTAGAAAAAGCTCTCTTGGTTTTGGCTATCTTGGAGTGGTTTTCTCGTGGCGACGGATTTTGACTTGATGGAAAAAGTGTCAAATTCAAGTTGTGCAAAGTTGCAAAGTGGTGCAACTTTCGCTCTGCAACTCATATGACCAAACTAACTGTTCCAACGCGTCCAAATAGGTATTTTTATGCTAGGAATGGTCTTGTTTCACACCGAAACACGTGGAATCACTCTGATCTACGTTCCACCCGATCTATCCCTGAAGGGTCCAAAGTGCAAAATGGCTGCAAACT
This sequence comes from Sequoiadendron giganteum, assembly GCA_007115665.2. Taxonomy (NCBI): domain Eukaryota; kingdom Viridiplantae; phylum Streptophyta; class Pinopsida; order Cupressales; family Cupressaceae; genus Sequoiadendron; species Sequoiadendron giganteum. The sequence continues at coordinate 566,881,435 of CM021106.1, read as the reverse complement.
TTAGCATGATATTACTTGGATAACATGATGCTTAGAATCTTCTTGTCTAATCCTATAGGATCGTGTTGAGCCCCTCTACAAAAACCTCTCTCGATTTTGGATATTTCAGAGTTATTTTCCCGTGGTGGCGGATTTTCACTTGCTGGAAAAAGCATCAAATGCAAGCAGTACAAAGTTGCAAAGTGGTGCAACTTTTGTTCTACAACTTGTGTGACCAAGTGGACTGTTGCAACACATCCGAATAGGTATTTTTATGCTAGGAATGGTCCTCTTTTGCACCGAAACACATGGAATCATTTTGAGCTATGTTCCACTAGATCGATCCCTGAAGGGTCCAAAGTGCAAAATGGCTGCAAACTTCAACATGTTATTACTTGGATACCTTTACACTTAGAAAATTCTCATCTAATCCTATAGTAAGGCATTGGGCCCCTCTAGAAAAATCGCTGTTAGTTTTGTCTATCTTGGAGTGGTTTTCTCGTGGCGGCAGATTTTCACTTGTTGGAAAAAGTGTCAAATTCAAGCTGTGCAAAGTTGCAAAGTGGTGCAACTTTCGCTCTAGAACTCGTATGACCAAACTAAATGTTCCAACATGCCTGAATAGGTATTTTTATGCTATTCATGGTATTTTTTTGCACCGAAACATGTGGAATCACTCCGAGCTATGTTCCACTGGATCGATCCTTGAAGGGTCCAAAGTGCAAAATGGCTGCAAACTTCAACATGCTATTACTCAAATACCGTGATGCTTAGAAACTTCTCGTCTAATCCTATAGGATCATGTTTAGCCCCTCTACAAAAACCTCTCTTGTTTTTGGCTATCTCGAAGTGGTTTTCCCGTGGTGGTGGATTTTCACTTGATGGAAAAAGCATCGAATGCAAGTAGTGCAAAGTTGCAAAGTGGTGCAACTTTCATTCTGCAACTTGTGTGACCAAGCGGACTATTCTAACTCATCCAAATAGGTATTTTTATGCTAGGAATGGTCCTCTTTTGCACTGAAACAAGTGGAATTGCTCTGAGCTATGTTCCACTGGATCGATCCCTTAGGTTGGAGGAGTCTAAGGTTGCAAATTTGTAAGTTGCTTAAAGCAACAAATTTGAAATGCAACGGTTACTTGATTTGAAAGTTGGTTTTTAGTTAGTTGAGGGAATGGATCAGTTAGACAAGGGTGTAAAACACTATGTAAATCCTTGAGAGGCTCGAATGGAGGTTGTTGATGAACTTTTGGAGAAGATAAGATAAGAATTATTCACATCGTTCTCTATTTTTTAGATTTTTTATACAAACTTGCTGATCTCGTACTTGGTACGACCTCCAACTTCCTGTATGGTCCCAAGACTGACATGGATTGAAAGAGGGCTGAGTTCACAAGAACCCATCTCTCATGATAATGAATGGCCCACTTAGCACTCATTGCATGTAGGTGATGCTCATAGAGGTGAGGCACTAGGCTTTCCCAGAAGGTCACCCATCCTAGTACTACTCTAGCTCAAGTGTTTAACCACAAAGTTTTTTCCCCAAGGTTAAGCCCACTTAGCTTGCAACCCCATTTGTAAAACCTTCAGCAAGTGTTTTTCCTTATGAAACATTCATTATAGAGCCCCTTTAGCTCATCAATTGATAAGTAGGAGGTATTTTCTACAATGTGTCAAATTGTGATATTGCTATTAGGATTCAATTGTGTAGTTTTCGAGTATAAAAGAGAATAAGAAGGGAAGATTAGGGTAATCAATTTGCAGACTTATTTTTATTATTGAATTACCTAGTGTGGGATTGGTCTATATGAGAAAAAAATTATAATATGGGAGTATACATTTCAAGCATATAATTCGGAAAGGACTCAAAGTTAGATGCATGAGTACAAAGTATCGATTAGGAAAGGCATCCCAATTCTCAAGGCCTATATATCAATGATAGGAAGATTTATATTGAAAGCTAGCACATGATTTTAATTGATTAATTAGAAACAACTATTATATTTATTTATCAAATTTCCATTATCAAATTAATATTTGAATTAGATTTCATATTCAAAAATTTATTTCATTTATAATTTAGGGACTCCGTTATCTATCTTAATAATATTGGATGACAACCTTTGTCAATCCAATAAGAAATAAATCAAAAATCTATTGATCCAGAGCTTGAGTCATTACAGTGGTATTAGAGCGAATGAACCTGCTAGCCTTTGGGTATTGCAACAAATTGACTTTCCATTAGAAGCATGGCAACTGATGATAGTGGTTGGCATTACTCAAGAAGGATGGACATCTTAAAGATGTTTGCGGAAATTGGGACAAGTAACCTTCTTGTGGACTTAGGGTTGCAATATTTGATCTACAACATGTTCTACCATTTCTTCAGTAGGATCAAGAACACACATAATGAAGATGTGTTTGCAGCCATGAAAGACTATGGTTTGAACTATCCAGAAGAGTGATGTTTTATCTTGACCACCCATATCTATACCATGGTTTTTTTGGAAAAAAGGATGGGTTCTCTCTTCATCAGCATATACATTATTCCTCGATGTGTTCACACTAGTGTTACAAGACTTGGACTTGCCTCGGACTTGACAAGCAAATTTTTGACTTGGACTCAGGCTCGGAGCCCAGACTCGACAAATAGAAAAACCTAAGAAATTCAAAGATTTTTAAGGATTTAAAACTTGTTTCATCCACCCTTTAATAAATAAACCTTAAAGACACAATAACATCATCAAATAGAAATTACTATGATTCCATACACAAATATACATCAATCACATAAGTATAAGCATTGATAAAAGATATTTGTATTAACATAGAAATTACCTTGAATACACGTAACTCATAACTATTGAACCATCAATTTAGAATGCAAATATGGATAGGCATTGATAAAAGATATTTGTATTAACCAAATAGCCATGTAGGAATACATGAATATATGTCGATATAAGTATGAAATATATATACAAAATAGCCATATAGGCTTACGAGAATGCCATATAGGCATACAATGTCAAATATGTCCAATAAAAAATATGTACAAAACTGCCATTTAGGCATACAACAAAGGACTTTGGAATCAAAAGTCATTGCTCTCCATGCTCGTGAAATAAAATCTTTCCCTTTCCTTTTCGCTTGGATGGTGATAGGCCTGTCACTCATTTTTTCTATGCTCGTGGAGTGCTCCTGCTACTCCTCCTAGGCTTTAGTTGATGGTGAAGTTTTAACTGTTACAATAAGAAGTAAAGACATGAATATATAGAAATTACATTATAAAAAATGGTATATTTGACAAAACAATCACTTACAGCCATCTCACAATCTCTCTCTACGAGGGAAATATTCTCACGCCCATGCTCAGGTGTGCTCAAGCCCTATATAAACCATACAAATAGAAATTAAACTACATGAATCAATAATGGTTTGATTTTTCACTAACTAACATCTATAACAACAAATGTAAATTGAAATTTACTAATTTTCCTCATACCTCTTCTGTCAGAGCCATCAAGGATTGCATAGTAGATGTCACACCAATATCCATTGTCCTCATCACATTTAGAGGTGTATTGTATCGCAACAACTGAAAATAAAACAACAAAATATTCAATGTAATCAATGATGTGCATTTAAACTACACAAATCTATTAAGTACTTGATTCATTAGTTAAGATTTTTATTCTATTACCTATGTGAAGGTTTGAGTAAATCCATTGCCACTGGGAAGTGTTCCATCAAAACCTCCAATATTAGTCTATTCAACATCCAAAATCGCATATTAAATTACCATTCGTAAAACAATTCTATTAACATGCAATAAATTTATAATTGTTTACTAGTTACATACCCTAGTGATAGGTGTACTACAAAAATAGGTTGGTGGGGGGCTAGTGTGTCTAGTCTCAACACTGTGACCTTGCAATTTTATTAAAATCATAAAACATTTTAGTTAATCTTAGATTTTAAAATCAAAATTTAATAAATTAAATTCAATGAACACATGCACTAACATTTACCTGACTATCAATGCCATATGCCTCATGCAAAATGTCAGCTGCCATCTCCATTTCCATAGCTACAGATGGATCCTATGTACCAGTCTCCAGAGTGTCAGTGGGGTCATATGAACAAGTAGCCCCTCAAGATTGACACACATGTGTTTGAAGGCCACCACTCGAAGACTCCCCTGGATGGTGCTGTAGAATAGGGCTAGTATGATGGATGACACTCTGGTTCAAAGTGTTGATTGCCTACAATGTCTCTACATTAGTAGTTTCCTTCATGATGAAAGGCATAACAATGTGCTCATGAGGTGGCCTAGCGAGAGCTTGTCTACCTTGTCGCGTAGTATCCGACTGTGCACCAGGTCTATCCTGAGCTGAGCCCCCACCTCTCCCTTGGAAATCCCTCATATCAAAATAATTTGGGATTTTGTTCAATATGAACTCACTATATAGTTTCCTAAGGAAATATTACGGGACCTCGCAATTGTTGCATGGTGGGTAATCGAAGACCATATACCACCTATCATAAAACAGGTCCCTAATCTATTGGTGGTGGCACCAATGGATAGGAAACCTCTTCGCATTGAGGGTAAGATTTTGATTTGTGTGTGGGTCAATGAATAATGAGCACAAATCACCTTTTGTAATTTTTAAATCCTTCACATCCTTGTATGATAGTTTATTGGCATAATAATCCCTCGCCGCGTACCTCCTATCTTGCCATCCAGTTATTTGTTTTCTAATTGAATCTACATTTTTTAACATATCTTTTAATGAATTTGCTAGGGTCATTGTTTCTGCGGTTGAACCATTTGGATCACTCAACCTACGGATCAAATCCTCAATTCTCTTTTTGTTGTTCTCAATTTCACTCATTAAATTTTGTTGAGTGTCAGGAGGGGGTTGAGTCATTCGTGGAGAAGGTTGATGTTGTGGTTGATTTTGATCTTGAGGATTTGGTTGGTCTTCCTATTGAGGATTTTGAGCATTTTCAAGTTGATTTGCATCTCCTAAAAATTCAAACAAATAGATATCAAATTCAACCTAAAACTAACAAGTTCAACCTAAAACTAACTAATTCAAAACAAAAACCATGGAATCCTTACCTCTCACAACTCCTCAACGTCATGGTGCCATTGTTGTGAAGAAATAGGGATTGTTGGTGAAGAAATTTGTTGAAATTCTCCTCCTAGAATGCGAGCGCGAAATTGTGGTGGTTTTGGCCACGGCTACAAAAAAAACCAGTCGAAATCCTAATGAGAGATTTGTATTTATTTTTTTTCTTTTAACAATCAATAATGCGAGCACATTATAAAACAATCATGTTATTGGTTTTTAGTTATCGAGCCTCAGGCTCAACATAATGAGCCATAACATGAGCGCGTTATAACATGCTCGCATTATGGTTTTCCAAATTTTATTTTAGGGGGTGTCCATAGAATTTCTACCCATTTCCATGCACCCGCCCTGTATCAAAGCTAGATTAATGTATTAAAGTATTCCTCTCATTCCTTCGGCTTCACCAGATGTGACGCATGGCACTTTCCCATGATATCGTGATCAACCAAAACTGCATGGTGGGGTCATCACGGGATTGCGGGGAATGACTGAGATCAATTAGCGATTCATCAACAATCACAAAAATTTATCCCTTTGCAAAATATAAAAAAATTGTTAAACAAGAGGGGAAATTACTAGGTTGACAACAAATGATGACATAAGTTTTTTTTAAAAGGAGCGTGGGGCCATCCTAGACTTAGGAAAGAATAAAGTCTAGCAAAAGAAATAAAACGACGAACCAAAAATGGGGCCAAACCTAGAAAATAAATGGGGTATAAGTTGTTCTTAAAAACCTCCTTCAAAAGTAACGACCAAATAGATCCCAGCCAAGGTATAATATAATACACTAGAGTTTTTCATAAATAAATGAGAACAAATGTAAAACCCCAACCATAGGCTTTTCTCAAACATCATGTAGAACCAAAAACGTAGGAAAGACAAAATGGAACTTATAGAACAAAAAATTGAAGTTCCATCAAACTTATCCTTCTCCTTTTGAGAGGTAGTGACAACATGATGGTGTGCTATCATGAAATCCTTTATTGAAATAGTATAGGGGGAAGGAGGATAGGTCACTTTTAACACTATGCCCCTATTCTTGTGTTTTATGTAAGTCTGATTAAATAGGTCCATCCTCGGAGGAAGCAGACCAATAGGAGTAGGACGAAAGTGATCTAATGAATAAGTCCCATGCAACACCATGAATTTTCACCTAGTCTCATGCACAATGTGGACGTAGCCCTCATGGGATAATTCCAAACACTTATGGATCACTGAAGGGATTGCGTTCATGGAAAGTAGCCAAGGAATGCCTAGCTTCACTTTGCACAAGTAAGACTCTAGAATAATATAAAAAAGTGCATTCAAATTCCTAGGCCCTATAAAGAATAAAAGGGTGATAGAACATATACAAGGGATGGAAATCCCATCATGCATATGTATCATGGTCTTAGATTCATCATACCCATCCTTGTGTAAATTTTTTATTAACATGATCTCCTCTATGATAACATTAACTCGACATGTAGGATCAATAAGAATGCCAGTATTCTCATTGATACGAGAAAGGATGTACAAAGGAGAGGTTTCTCTATTAGCATTCATTGGTAAGTCTTGTGATGTAAAGGTTATAATAGGAGACCCATTTGCAGGCTATATAGATGGGATGGGAAGATTCGTGAAAGAATCCATCTTTTGCGTACACCAAAAAGGACTTTCTCAGAAGCCCCCAAGGGTTTAACAATCAGATAGTGACCTATTCTAGATTTCAATTCGCAATGTTTAGGAATATTCTAGCTATACTGCTAGAGGTAATAGGTTGGGTTGCAAGGCTAGGTGACCTACAACACACACACCTACAACACACCTACAACACGAGAGAAGATCCTTCAACACTATGAAATGGAACCAAAATAGTTCACGTCTATCTCACCAAAATGTAGAGGAGGGGAACCGACTATGTAGGACCCTATGTCACGAGAGGTTCTAGAACAATAGGCTACTTTGATCTACCCCAAGCTAAGGGATTGTTTAAGATAGGTTTGATGTTTAAAGGGGAAAAAAGGAAGGATAATTGATCCGCCTCTTTCCTTTTTCCAACTCAAGAATTTTAGGAAGTTAGGTGAGCACATCAAAGTTCAGACTATGACTTAGGTAGCTCACTACTAGAGGACTAAAATGTGAGAAAAATATGATAGAACAACATTCTTGAATCTTAGTGGGGCAATGGAGTCCATACAGACAAAGAGTGTAAAGTACAAACAAAACTAAAAAAGAACCTACTAACAACCTACCAAGTATAGTTTAATGTAGTAACAAAAATGAAAAGGAACTGAATAATTGAATAACAAGAAGAGAAATTTAACTTGATCTAAACTACAAATTGAAAAAAGAGGGTAAGCAAAGCATACCTTTCTACCCATGAGTTGATATCTCTTAGGTCTTCACATGATGATCAACCTACACACACAAGATGTAATTTTTTTAGGGCTATGTATAGAGGACTACCGCAATCAGTTACCAACTTTGGTTTTTGCACCTCCACAAATAGCCAGTGTAGAAATGATAGGATAAATGCGATAAAGAGAGATATTGATGTGAAAGTACCAAGAACTACGCTAAACAACAATATGCTATGGAAATAACATGATAATGCTAAATGAATGGAAGATGGAATAATATCATGTTCAACCATGTGTACTCAAGAAAAATGGGAGGAGTGAACTTGCAAGCTTGGAAATGACGATGTTTCCACAACAACAAGGATATTGAGTCCACTAAGCACAAATTTTTAGCTTCAATGGGTGTGAGAATTCTATGAATGAAGTGTGTATAAGTGAGAATGATCAACTAGAATGCTAAGAAGATGAGATGAATGAATGAGATAGGCATTCAAAGATGAACTTGGAGAAAAATGAGTCATTCGAGGTCGATCAAGGGAGTAGAGAAATTAATATTCATTACTAATGGAGGATTGTAATTCCTATGCCGATTCTAGAGGTAGGAATCCTGTTAGGAAGGTAGAGTGTTGCATAGATGTCCCCGACAGAATATCCTCCAGTGACACAAAAAAAATGCTGAGTAGATGGGAAGCAAATGAAGGATGTGGAATTGCATTAGTGAACTTGATTTTCTAAGGTAGGAGGTACATAAATGTGGAATTTTTAGGGGGTGAAAATTCATGCCATTACACTACCTTTTTCCCTTGATGTCAAAGGGGGAGTGAAATAGAGAAGTGTGTTGCCATCAATGATAAAGGGGGAGATTGTTGGGAATATGAGAATGATGGTGTATGGTTTTGTCATTTATGTCAACCCATTATATAATTGATGGTGTATTGGTATGAATTTAGTCCAAAGAAAACCAAGTGTTTTCAAGAAAATTTGCTAAGTCCCAAATTGAGAAAGTGCATTTTCAATGCAATAGAGGAATATTTTTGTGGTCCACATTTTTCCACATTGCATTATCTTATCATGATGGTTTGAGGTGATAATTATATGTATTGAAGGATTCCATATCTAAATGTTCATTGTTTTATGTCTTTCACAACAAAAGATATTAATGACAGTGTATCAAACTAAGTGGTGATAAGTTATAGTTGCAAAGTTCATGTTTGAATGCTCCACATTCTACTACAGAAGATCATTATGGTTTTCAGATTATAGGGAGTTCTTGAAGAAGTTAGATGTGTGTGTATTCTAAGTTTTAAGCGGTTTGGTGATTTGAAGGTCAAGTTTGGGATGAATAATTGGTTAATTCAGTTTTTTCTTTACTAGTTTGGTTGTGCAGTGTCGACCTAACAATTTTTGGGTCATATAGGAATAAATTGTGTATGGAACGGATTCATAGGAGTATCTATAGGTCATGCTAACCTATTTTGGTGAAGAACACACTTTTGTTATTTTCACAAGGCATGTATCTTTGAGTTTTGAGCTGATAAGTTTTGGGGTCACACGTTTCATTCAATTAGGCCAACCTAATTAATGTATGATTGATTGTGGAAGATATATTTAGAGAAGGATAATTTAATATAGTATGATATAGAGAGAAAATAATATGTGATAGTGATAATCTTGTGCATGTGCATAAGAGGGATGAAGTGTGTAAAGTCATTTTTATGAGCAAAACAAGGAACTGTAGCTTCAACATATAGTAGATGTATTATAGATCAAACTATGGTAGTGAGCCATTTTGTATGTTCATTTATAATTTAGAAGAAGTGATCTTCCTTAGGTAGTGAGCCCTCCTATTTTCTAGACAGCGAGTCCTTTAAATTATGATCTATTGTAACCAGTTATGATATATAATGAGTTAATCCTCACCGCAATTATTCCCTTTCAAGGGTTTTCCATGTATAATTTGGTGTTATTTTGTTGATTGTTGTGGTGCATGCTTTACTTGTTTCTTTCCATTTCTGCAAGTTTAATGAGATGCTTTCTAATGCAATTTTATGTTATTGAATTTCAGGGAATATTGATTCACCCTCTCTCTTAGTATTCTAGGTGTTCAACACTCTTCTATTACAAATTTGTTCTATTCAATCCAAAAACATAAATAACATTACAAATTATGTATAAAAAGTATGTTTTTTAACTAAATATATAAATTTTTTTAAAAATTATAAGATAAGTTTATAAGATTTAGTGTTAATTACATTATAATTGCATATAATAGTTTGACCTACATATATATTTTTTATTCTTATTAAAATGACTATAATTTCCTTCCTTATAGAAATTAAAGAATTGAGTTCAATGATTAGGGTAATCTAATATAATAACTTTGTATATTTAATTTTATTATGTTTTGAAATGAAATTTACTAAGCTTATTCAAATTTGAGCTTATTGAATAATTTATTGGAATAATATTAGCTTTCATTACCAAATAATAACACATCTACATGATCCAATAGTATACTTACTTTATTTTCCTTGATTCTTTTTAATGCGCTTTTCTGATTCCTGAGAAGACTGATTTGAAAATTGTAATTATATATCTCTACATAAAGTATAAAGATGTTCTCTAATTGTTGAAAATTAAGATAATAATTTATAGTGAAAATATGTAGATAATTTTATGCATCTAAATAAATAGATAACAATAAATCATAAATGAAAATAATGCAAACCATAACTCAAGAATTAAATGGAGAAACCCTTGTGGGAAAAATCTCAACACCCAAAGAGATCCAAAACTTGTATTAATCCTTCAAATGAGTTACATTAATATAACTAATCTCTCTAAATCACTACAACACTTCATGACTTCAACAACCTATAAATTAACTTGTTTTTACTTCAACTCATGCACTAAATATATAGGCATGAAAGAAACAAGTCATGAATAGTTTCTAAAACAACTTAGGCATAAATCAAAAAATAAGAAACTTCCTCTTCAAACTTGTGATTTTATCAACTTTTTAGTAATGTTCTCATGCAAACTTAAAAATATTCCTTATCTTCTGCAAGCTCACATTTTTCTTCCCTTTTTTCATGCTCTTTCCAATTTGATAGCTAAATAACACTTTACATGTTTCATAGTTGCATTTAGCAACATTCATGACAACTAAAAGGTAATTGCAAATTGCTAATTAATAATTAAATACAAAGAAAGGTTGAGACATTTACTCAACATTGTCCCACTTGTGGAACACCTTGCAAAAAAGAATAAATGGAATCTAAAACAATCAAGTCATAGAAGATGTAAGGACCATGTCATTTCTACACCAACTAATATTTTTTATGCTCACTAGTTTAGTAAGAGAATTCCAAACCTTATCTAAATTGTCTAGTTTTTGTAACATTACTTTATCACTATCCATTATTTCCTTAAAAAAGTGACAATGAATATCTATGTGCTTTTTGTAGACATGATACATTGGTTTTTTAGCAAAATAGATGAAAATTTGACTATCACATCTAATAATTACTTGTTTTCACTAAAATCCAATACCTAAACACAATATCTCTAACCACACTTTCTCCTTACAAGCATGTGTCACAACCATGTACTTTGCTTCTATAATGGACAATGAAATTGTAGGTTGTCATTTTCTCATCCAACTAATTTCTCCTCCAAAAAAGTAAAGACATAGCGACTTTTACACCTTCTGAAATCTAGATCACTAGAAAAAAATGAATCAACAAAGCCACATAAATCAACCACCCTAGACATATCATAAGATCCATCATAAAAAATACAATGGTTAGAAGTCCCATGTAAATATATGAATCCTTTTTAACATAAGTGCAATGCTCTTTCCCAAGATTTTCCAAAAATATACTAAGAACTCCCACTACTTGGGCAATATCAGGTCTTGTATAGAGCATAGAATACATAAGGCTTCCTACAAAACTAGAATATGGAACTTTATACATCTCTTCAATCTCATCATATGTTTAATGAAATTTCTTTAGAGACAGAATAGTGTCGACTAGAAAGGTAATAATAACTAGTTTACAATCATTTTTGTCAAAACGTTGCAAAATAACATTAACATAAGTTTCTTTTGATTTAACCATAATTTTATCTTAACCTAATCATTTTGGATTTCCATACCCAAGATATATTTTGAAGTCCCTTAAATTTCATATCAAATGTGACAAATAATTGACTCTTAAGTTCCCTAATAATTCCATTATCATTTCCAATAAATAATATATAATCAACATATAGGACAATGATTAGTAATCGAACATCAATCAATTTAAAATAAACACAGTGATCTTCTTCACTTCTAATAAATTTGTGATTTAATTTAAAGGCATCAAATTTATCACACAAAACTCTTGGTTATTGCTTCAAACCATACACATATCTCTTTAACCTACAAACCAAGGGTTCTTTTCCTTTCATAATAAAATTATCAGGTTGCTTCATAAATATATCCTCATCAAGATCCCCTTGTAAGAAAATTATTTCAATGCCCATTTTATCTAATTCTAAATCAAAATAAACATCAATAGATAAAATTAATCTAATGGAGGTTAGTTTAGCCACAAGAGAAAAAATCTCACCAAAATCTACTCCCTCAACTTGGGAGTAACATTTTTCCACTAACTGGGCCTTATACCATTCCAACTTACCATCTACTTTAAAATTATTTTTAATGTCCATTTACATCAAATGAATTTCCTCCCCTTAGGAAACTAAACTAGATCCCATGTATCATATTTTCCCAACACCTTTATTTCATCTTTCATTTCCTCTAACCAAGAATCATGCTAATATGACGATAAGGCCTCTTTCATAGATCTAGTTTCATTGTCAATACAAGATAAATAAAAAAAACAATAAAAATTAAATGGACTATATCCATACCTATTAATAGGTTTATGTTTTATAGTGGATTTTCTTATAGGTTTAACAAGATAGTCTAGTTATTCCTTTTTATAATTGTCTTCTAATCCATCTTTTTCACCTTCATGTTCATTATTTTGTTCTACATGTACATCTTCTTGTCACTGTTATATATGTGCATCTTTTTGTGGTTATTCTACATGTGTATCTTTCTATGGTTCAACCTTTATATCAAAATGCACCATTTTTTTAGGCTTTACTTGAGGTTTTTCATAATTTTAAAATTCCTTAAGATCCCTAAAAAATTACATCCTTAGAATATATCATTTTCATTGCTATAGGATCTGAAAGCTTATAACCCTTAATGTTCTCACCATAACCAATAAAATACATATGTTAGCTTTGAAATTGTAGACATACAAATTAGCATCATGCATCTAATGTTCATTTAATTAAGTAAATCAAATTTATTTAATAAAATTTCTAATGTTCCACATTTAATTAAATAAATCAAAGTTATTTAATTAAATTCCTAATGTTCTTCATTTTAAACCAAACTTGATTGAATTAAATTACTAATGTTCATATCCCTCTCATTTTGATATAGATAAACACAAAAAAATCTAAATAAAGTGTCATATCAACTAAACTTCCATCTAAGTTAATCAAATCTTGATTAACTCCTAACACTAATCCTCTTTTCTCTAGCTTTTGCAACTTGCACATGAATTTATGCATTTTAATTAATTATCTAATTATCTCTATTTTCCCTCACAAGGCATATTCCCAAGGAATATTCCCTCATTAACTCCATTTGTTTTACTTTCTTGTCCAAACAAATTTCCCCCCCAAAATCTCTCAACCATATGCATTTAAAGCTATTTTTCAAATTTCAAACCCACCTAACTTCATTTACTTGTACAATCTCCAAAATGTGCTCATGCCTCCTCCAATCACATGTGGAGAAGTGTCCTTCTCTCATTGGTTGGAATTTTTACCCACGTTCATCCAAATCTTCAATCTTCAACTATTGAATCTATAAATTCATGCCACTTCTTCCTTCAAAATCATCCACAATTTGAGCATTTACACTATAGGCATTTTGAGTTCATCTTGCATTCTCATCACTTGCATTTTGTATCATAATCATCTAAGCTTATCAAGGAGGTGGGAAAGGGCATCCTTTTCACATCAAAGGTGCACCACTTCCACTATGGGATAGGTATGCACACATGTTTTTATATGCTTCATTTAGTCTTTCTTGTTGTTTTAGTGTCTCATTTAGCATATCTAGCATGATGCAATATTTCATAAGGATGTTAAGTTTTTTTTATTTAAATGACTAACCATGCTAATGTGTGGGATAGTTTAAGATTTTTGCAGTTTAACATCCACAAAATGGTGCTAGAGGGAGGGCCAAAACCTCCGTATTTATTTGATGCATTAATATAGTCTCTATTTTTGTTCATGTATTTTCTCCATTTTTGTTTACATAAGATCGATTAATGCTTCAAATAGGGATACAAAGTTTTTTTTTTTGTCTGTATTCAAATAAACTTAAGATTTTCTAGCCTATCAAATCTTTGTTTCTAGTAGCTAGAAGATACATAATCTATGAGTGGATAGTTAACGTATTAGTTAAAATGTGTGTTCATTATGCTTTGTGCTATTCTAATCCATTGTTGCATTAGAGTCTCTGTAATGACTGTTGGGTTTAAATTCCACTTTGTACAAAATTATCATGTGGGCTGTGAATTATCGGTATCCATTTTTGACAGACTTTTGGAAATTTAGTTATTGATCACTTCGGTACCATATTTGGAAAGTGGTATGTGCTTGGAAGTTTTAGTTTTCTTAAGAGAGAGCTGCACTAAATCCATTATGTTGTTGCTTTAAAAGCCGAACTTTGGAAAGGGGCTCTTTGAGTTTTTTAATGTCAAATTGAAAAGTTTAGGTGGTCTTCTTATTGAGATTTTGATAACCACATAGCTTATAGATGTTCCATTGATAATAGGAAGGGATGTTTGTGAGAAAATATCCAGCGAAATTCAAATTCCAATCGCAGCTATACGTTGTTTTGTAAAACACCATTAAAACGCCTTATTAGATCCTCTTTAGACTTGGTGTAGAAATATCATCCGTCCTTCAATCCTTCTTGTAATTTTTAGGGATATATGCTTTCTCTCTACTAGATTACTAAGCTCGTGCGACAGTGTTGTCAGGGTTATTATTCACTGTTCAGCCCAATTTTGTTTTTTTTTTCATTTCAAGTGAAAATGTGACTTTGAAATATTGATTCAGGAATTTGATAGGAGGGAGTCATTTTGTTTGTCTTTGATCATGAGAAATTTTTTTTGCAACGTATCTTCTTTGAAATTAAATCTCTGACATTGGTTGTGTTATTCCAGCCAGGCACATAGACTTGAGATGGAGTATATTATATTCTAATTGACCTCCAACAAGTCCCTTTATTGCCCATGTAGAGCATTGAAATCAAACATCTTGCTGATCGGTCCTCCAAACGAAATGATGGGCCTCATTTAATATTGATAGGCATTGGTTGGGGTCATAAATATTGGATCTTTGTCAACTCAATTATTGATCTGAACCAAATCAGTTTGTTTCATGGATTGATCCATTTATGTATGCCCCTACTTCATAGTTAATCCATTCTGACTCAGACCTGCCACCCCTACTATAGAAAGGCCGAATAATAATCCTGAGATATGGTAGAATACGAGTTATGGTTGGGAGTGGGGAGTGAAAACACCAATGCAACAAAGCCCTATATCTTTAATTCCGCATGAATTGGGATGAACTTCACTTCTTGAGACAGACGATTGAGAAAGAAAGTGCTTTCTCCAATATTTGATATATTCGCCTCTCTATTTTAATATTGTCAATCCCTGTGGAACACATTGAGTGTTGCATGTCATTAAATATTTTATCAAATTTTTTGGAAGGAACACATTAATTAATACTAATTTATGTGCTTTAATTGTGTGATTTAAACTTGAATTTTAAAGAACAATCAATTTTTTTGCTTCTGATGATGACTTAAAATATATGTAGGTGCGACATCATTCGTGATGGGGTACTTCTTTCATCTACTCTCATTAAAATCTTTACATGGATCTATGTAATCATATTATTATAATGATTTTTTGTAGGCATTAAATTTGTGTCGGGGGAGTTAAGGCCTGAAAATAAGTGGTTCATCTACAACTTCTTGAATGACTGGTAGCAAGTCAAATCTCTGCATTTGCAGGATAACGAATCCCATTTCAACCTAACCTCGAGTATGATAAAGTTACTTAGTACTCATTTGAACCTAATTTTTGAACGTTTAGAAGGTAAGTGATCGAAACCCATTCAAATATCTACCACTCTTTGGAATTGACTCACACATTCTTTGTTTATGCCGTGCCACAAGAAAATGAAAGATTTTATATTGATCAGTTATACTGTGTGGCAAAAATAGATAGGATGCACTCCTCACCACATGTTCCCTCTCTGCAAAGTGTATTATCGTCAGATGAATATAGCGTTTGAATGGAAATTTCTTTACAGGGCCATTGAAATTCATTAGTGCACTTATCTTTGTTCCTTGGATTTACATAAAACTGCACCCATATCTGTCTCCAACTTAGGTTTTAATGGCTCATTGAAAATTTGTGTTGCAATCATCTTTGTTCTTGTTTTCTTGCCAAATTCATTATCTCCCCATGCAAATTCATTAATATCATTTAAAGCTTACATTTCTTGAGATAATTCATCAACAACTGGATCCCTAATACTGTAGCAATATGATCTTAATGTAGTTGATGTCAAGTTTTCTATTTATTTATTTCCTTTGACAAATTTAGCCTGCATGTGTTTAGTTTGTATAACAGGGAACTAAATATCATTTTAAAAAGGCAGATGGTTCTCAATTTGCAAAAATCATTTTAGTTTGTATTTGATGTTGTAACAACTTGATCTTATTGCATTCAATGTGAAGCTTCTTATTTTTTAAATAGTTGAGATTCACAAACTCACATTTTTTTGCAACCTTTCCTCATTTTTGGAATGTGAGAATCACTGCCAATGCTTACAAGATAATTGATGGAATTCTGGTCAGAAAATGAAAAAAATATTGTCATGTTTAATCTTGCTATCTAAATATCCTTGATCATATGGCTCCTTGGGGTTTTCTAAAATCTGACTTCTAGTGCTCTAACGATTATTGTTACAAATAATTT
Source organism: Sequoiadendron giganteum (assembly GCA_007115665.2). Classification (NCBI taxonomy): domain Eukaryota; kingdom Viridiplantae; phylum Streptophyta; class Pinopsida; order Cupressales; family Cupressaceae; genus Sequoiadendron; species Sequoiadendron giganteum. Next base: position 566,864,838 of record CM021106.1, on the reverse strand, counting down.
ATATGGTAGGTGTAACCTTTTGAGTATTGTATAATTCCTTGAAATAAATCTTATTTTTGATAACTTTGTACTATTTGTAGGTTGGCGTTGGAGTTGAGCATCAAAATTGAACAAATCTGGTGAGTGTGAGTGGATTACATCATGAGTGTTATCTCTTTGTTTCTTAACAAATATCAATAAAACTATGGATGTACTTGCTTACTTTTGTTTATCCATATAGGGCCTGCTTGGTGGGAAAAAGTAATCACTCCAGGGAATGACCCAACTGGTAACATGCTAAATCCAAGTGACTTCCAACCAGTATATAAGTGTGGATACTCGAGGAAAGTTTGAGTATCATGAGGATCATTCCGAAAAGAAGGGAACAATGGTCTCTTGCCACATGGATGGTCCCCTACGAACGAAATTATCGCATTAAAATCCCCTGTTTAGAAAGGCCAAATTTTTTATCTATTTGTCGATGCAAGAATAGTCATTTTGAAGTCATCCCACACTTTTATGGCTCTTGGTAGAGATGAGAAGTATGCCATGGGAGTTTCATGGGTACTTATGCTTGGCTGACTCGAGAAGTGAGTGCACTATAAAGGAGATTCTATGTGGTCAAGCATCTAATCATCTGCTAAGAGTAAGTGTAGTTGGATTCATCCAAGTGGGAATTCAACAAATATTGCCTCATTTATCCTAGGATTGTACATCACTTCAAAATCAAAACACTTTGCTCGGATCCAAAATGCTTGAAAAAAAATATTCACCAATTTCTCAAAATTTCAAACCCTTTAGGGGGAACAAATACCTTTGACAAATCCAAGTGCTCTTGCTTGCAGTAGGGATTTCATCCTTAGAGGCATCAAAGTATTTGGGTTTAATCATTTTTTTTTCTCACTAAAGTCAACATTAGGAAATTTTTGCCTTAATTTCCTCGATTCTCCACATAATGGAATTTGTGGGATGAGAAGAAGTTAGGACATTAGACATCTAGTTTGAAAACCTAATCAATAATTTTTTGTGGTAAAAGGAAGTCACTAAGAAAATTTAAGAAATAATTGAAACCCACACATTTTTTCTTCCGAACGATTTCCTGAAAGATCAAAACCCGAAAACCAAATTTCAAAATTCTTAGTCCAAAAGATCATGAAGAACATCTTTGAAGGCTTCAAGAAGTTAGAGAAAGGTTGGTTTACAATTCTTACAAGAAAGCTTCAAGGAACAATCCTAACTTGTATGAGTTTTATTGCCAAAAAAATCCAAGTCTCTTCTAAAGGTTTGAATTTCTTACATAGGAAGTACCAAGCATGTTCTTCAATACCAAGGTCTTGTAGAAAGGAGTTCTATATAGGTCTAATCTAGGATCAAAGTCAACATTTTCATCCATCCCTCAAATGTCAATCAAAATCATCTCACCAATAACTCTTTGGAAATCTTGAAAACATCATTCATGCTAGAATTTTTGGCAAATCCAAATCATCTTGTTTGATTAGATGTGTGTAGATGAATCACTCTCCACATATTTAGTCAAATTATCAATCCTTGTGAACAAGTCTACCATTTGATAACATAAAAAATCTTAGGGTTTTTAAATTCATTATCCAAAATTAAAAAAACAAATCAAACCAAAATCATCTTGTTTGGCTAGGGGTGTTTAGATGAATCCTTCTTTACACTCTTAGTCAAATTACCGTCTTGTGTACAAGTCTAATCTAGGACAACATCCAACCTCTTAGAGTTTATGAGTTCACTATTCAAATCAAAATCCAATCAAGCCAAGGTTTTGATCAAATCGAACCAAATCAAACCAAATCAAACCCTAAAGTCTAGTATCTCCTTCAAGTTTTCTCAAAGAGTTCAATCATCCGCATCATCCATCATTCATTTGTCTCATCACCATCCTTTTGATCCTTAAAGAAAACTTGGATTCTCTTCTTTGAGCCTAAAGTTTAGACCAATCTAAGGTGTTAGAGGTTCATCTCTTACATTCTTGAAAATTGATCCCTATCTTATGGTTCAAACTCAATCTCAATACACGAAAAACATGGAGCAAAATAAAGAAACATTCACTTCAAGAAATGAGTCAAACTAAAAAAAAATTCAACCCTATGATATCCATTGAACTCGCAATTAATCCTCCTCCAATACCTCAAAATCCTCAAGAGGAAGGTCAAGTGGAAGACATCACCAACAATATCTTGGGGATGACACAAGATGAAATCCTTGAGATGGTGCAAAATCTAAAAAATCATAGAATTGTTAATGCCATGATGAGGTTATACCCCTCCCAATACATGCTTGAATTGGAAAAATAAGGGGATAAACTCCCTTCCGACTATGATGTAAGCACTCTTGTGGAGAAATCTCTTGGGATCATGCCTCCAATCCCACCCATAACTCCATATCAAAGAATCACTGAAATCATCCCATAAATCACATCATCCATTGCTCCAACTCCACCAATCATTAACAAGGGAAGCTCATTGCTTCATACGCTTCAAGCACATCCCCTTCAAAATAACCAAGAGTTGGATGCAAACACCATATTGGACCAATCCTTCCTAGTAAATCCATTACACCCATATGTTCTTCTTGCATTTTATGATCCTACCCATTCGTCCTCTTTTCATGCAACACTAGTTTATCCTCTTGACATGAAAACCTCTCTCCCTATGACCTCATAGGGAGAAGGTGATTTTTTTGGAGTGGGGGGAGTCTTCAATCTCTCCTCATCATCTCTTCAAGGGAATGCACCACCCATATTTCCACCATTTCCACCTCTACCACTTACATCCACATCACCCCTTGGGTCAAGTCTTCCCCATCCTACCATCAATCAAGCAAATCCAAGCAACCCCCCCATCATAAATCAAAGCATCATACCAAATCATCCTGTATTGCCATAGATATCACAGCAATAGGTGGCAACCATCCAAGCAACTCCCACCATCAACACATTGACCATCCCTAAGTATCTCAAAACATGGTCTCCCAAGGAACTAGCATATAAATCATGCCATCCACCACTCAAACCCCAATAATCAATACAATGGTTCCTCTTATCACAATAGTCAACACTATTCCTAATCCATCACCATCACCACCAAAACCCAACATGGAAAACTGATTTAGTATCATGTTGCAAGCAGAATGACAAGTCGCCTATCAAAAGTTGCTTCAAAAAATCCAAAATCAACAAGTTGCACATCTAGCTACCCAACATGCGCAAGCACAATTAGTGGCACAACAAGCGCAATAGGCACATAAGGCAGCCTAAGCCCAAGCTTTATTACAACAAAAAAAGCTGTCCAAGCTGCGCAAGCAACTCAAGCTGCACAAGCCACATAGATTCATTTCATCAATTTTAATTAAATCATTTATTTAATTAATGTTCCTCTTTTCTCTAACATCCCTAAGGTATTTAATACAATCAATTAAATACTTTAACATTAGCCCATTTCCTCTCTAAATTTAATAAATCAATCAATTTATTTAATTTAGTCAATTATCCTTTTAAATTTTAATTTCATTCTTTCTCTCTCCTTGTCCCATCCTCCATAACCTCTCCAATATTCAAGGTTAATCTGATTAATCCATCCTTAGGATGCGCATATCCTTAATTAGGATTAATGTCACATCCTCTATATCTAGCCATTTGTCTCCAATCTTCATTAATTAGCCTAATCACCTATTTGCACAATCCTAATCATAATCACTTACCTTTTCTAACATGTCCTTAAGTCAACCTTTCATGGTATTTACCTTTTTTGGGTTGACCTCTTCTCGATGTGAATTAAAAATTTATAATTATTCTCCCATGCATTTGTCTTCCCCATAACCTCTCAAAGGTCACATCAAGTATATGGGACAAGGACCTCCTTTTGGAGGACCTTCTCTTATCCATTGGATTCTCCCAAGCAAGTGAATTAAAAATTCACTTTTTATTCGTCCAATGCCTTCCCCATTTCCCATGGTGACAAGGGTAGACTTTCTAAAAGTCATCACTTGTCACTTTTAGCCCCATATGGGGCCAAGGAATACCTCTTTGAGGAAATTCTCTCCCATCCCAAGGTACTTGCAAGTACCTTGGGACCACATGGGCTTTTCCACATCACTTGTACCCTTGCCATCTCACCTTGTCCTTGGAACACTTCATCCTTCAAATGTCAAGATGTGAGGGCTTGTGAGTTCTCAACTCAAAATAGCCCTCCATCTTGGGCATGGTGGTTCAATCTTGACCATTGAATCCTCTAGAGAATTCAATTTCTTCTATAAATAGCCCTCTTTCTCATTCATTAAGGAGGCTAGTGACTGCATGATCTTATGACCTTCATGCATTATTATCAAACTTATGCTCTCAAGCCATTTTGCATTCTATCCATGGTTATTGCAATTCTCTTACATTTTGCATCTTGCATCCTAGCCATTATTGCATTTATCCACCCTCATTATTCACCTAACTACCACTACCATCACAAGATTTCCATCAAAGAGCACACATTATAAACCATCAAAGGGCCAACCAAAGATCAACTCAATACAAGGTAAAATTTGTTATTTTCTTTATCTTTATTTTGTGTGAGTTAACGTAGCGCTATCTTGAGGTGTTAGGTGTCATTTGCTTCTCTTGGATTCTATTTTTTTTTTGCATTTTTAGACTAGGAGATTTCACCTGATCACATTTCTAGCATGCCCGATGGGACCCACGTCATGGGGGTGGGACCCACATCACAGGTCCATTACTTTCACATTTTTTATTTTTTGAATTTTTTTGCAGATTCTGGAACACAAAGGCGACTCCAACCTCAAGGGGTGACCTTGCCCAAAAACACAGATGGTTTTGTTTTCTATTTTGCTATTTTCTGCTTTCTAAATTTTTGTAGGTTCATAGAACATGCGACCTTACCCAGGAGGGGCGACCTTGCCCAGAACAGGCGACCTTGCCCAAAAACATACACTGTTTTGTTTTCTATTATGTTGTTTTCTGCTAAATGACTTTTTGCAGGTTCACAAAATAGGTGACCTTGCCCAAAAATAAAGACTGTTTTATTTTCTATTTTTCTATTTTCTATTTTCTAACTTTTTACAGGTTCATAGAATAGGTGACCTTGCCCAGGAGGGGCAACCTTGCCCAGAATAGGTGACCTTGCCCAAAAAGATAGACTATTTTGTTTTTTGTTCTGCTATTTTCTTCTTTCTGACTCTTTGTAGGTTCACAAAACAAGCAACCTTGCCCAGAATAGTCGACCTTGTCTGAAACACAGAGGCAACCATGCCCGAAACAAAGGTAAAAATAGGTAAATAGTCACTCATAATTTTCATTTCAGAATTTGATTTTTGACTAGTTTTTCCATTTCTGACCTACTAACTTTTGTTTTGAGTGTGTTTCATACTAATGTTTGTGCAGCTCACTCACCAAAGGCATACAAATGAAACTACTAATACGCTTGTCACAGGAGGATAAACTTTGTTTAGCTAGTTTTGTGCTTTCATTTCAAGATTAAACTAGAAACATAGGATTAAATAAAGGGTCAATAATTTTTTTTTCCATGTCTGAAAGTGGGCTATTGACGTATCCAATCCCCTTGCGTCGTTTGGTGATCCGAGGTGAAGAGAAATGGTAGCTCACTTAGTCCTTTTTTTACCCATTTTCATTTTATTAAAGGGACCTGCTTGGGGATTTCATCACCCCAAGGGATGATCCCAACCACGTATTATCGATGAGGTATATAAAAGGGGGAGGTGAAAGTTGTACCTCAATCTAGTCACATCATGTCTGACAGAGCATCAAAGCTAGGGTGATATCTAGACAAGACGTGAATAGTTAGTTCGAGCTCCCAGTATCTCGCTAGTTGCTCCCAACTCACGCTTGTGACAGACTGGTGTTCATGGTTGTGCTCCATGCAATGTGTGTATATCAAGGACTCCCTTAGTAACCTTGTTAATCCTAGATAGATGACCATGTTGACCATACCCTTAACACTAAAACTAGGCTTGTGCTATTTGAAGTGTCTTCTTGTGAAAAACCAGTGCTTATCAGTCAATTTTGTCCTTTTACTTGTCATTTTATCCTTTGCCTTCAATATTTTTGAGTAAGTTAGGTTCAGACCAATACACAAAGGCGAATCTGCCCAAAAATAGGCAACCTTGCCCTCAAGGGGTGACCTTTCCCTAAAGAGGCAACCCTACCCCCCTGTTTCTATTGCTATTTACCTTGACCAAGTCAAACTTTTGGAAAATTTTCCTATTTGGGAAACCTTTCCCCTTGTTTGGATGACCCCACCAATTGTTTGGGTGACCCTACCCTAATTTTGGGTGACCTTTCCCTTAAGGGGCGACCTTTCCCTAGAGGGGCGACCTTGCCTGTCGAACAACCTCTTTCAGCCTCCATTCACCAACCGTTACCCTATTTCGGGAACCTATTTTCTCGTTCTAAGTACTGTTCCCTCATTTGGACTATCCATGTACCCATTCTAACCATCCATTTGGCAATTTGAGATATCCATTTTCTCATTTTGAATATAATTCCTCCTTTCAGACTAGTCGTTCACTTGTTTTGGGAACCCATTTTCCTATTCTGAGTGTCGTTCCGTAGCCTCATATTTTTGTTCACCCATTTCGTGTAATCGTCTCCCCATATAGCAAACCTATTTTCTCATTTTGGAAGTCCATTTATCAGTGTGACCTTGCCCAGAATAGGTGACCCTACCCAAGTTTGGGCGACCCTTCCCTAAAACTGCATCCATTTCCCAAATCTGATATGAAATGCCAGTTTCCCACATTTTCTAAAAAGCTTGTTGTTTGCCTAGATATTTTCATATCTCATCCATCTACATCACGATCCATTTGCATCCAAATCATTATCCAAATCAAATAGGTGCATCCATAGTAATGTTTAATTTCAATATCCACTATTGTTTCCTTAATCCAAAATATGCTAAACTTCATTTGAAGTGGTTATCCAAACTAACCTAGGTGTTTGAACTTGATCGTCATCCATCAATATTAGCTTAGGATCACCATCCGTCCTAAGTTGATCATCATCCTCAACCCTATTAATCCCCTTTCATCTCAAGATGAGTTAGGTGTCATGATCATAGATTTATCCTTTGATCCGATCAATCAGTACCTTAAGTCATCTAGGGTGATCTCTAAACTCAGTTTAGAATCCCTAAAAATCATCCAATCAATCAATCTTTAATCTGATTGCATCCAAGCCTATCAATCGGTTTATTGATCAATCGTATCCAATCCAATCTAATCACATATTTATCTAATTATCCAATGAGTTGATCCGTCATCATATGTCATCCAATGCAATCAACCAATACAATCAATCAATCGAACCATCATTTAGATAATATTTGCATTACATCCTAGCATTAGTGACGTCTTAGACTACCTATTTGTCTTGCATGTTCATGCCCATTCAGACCCATTCACAAGAAAAAAAGTAAATGGCAGATCAACAAGCCCAAGGTACCTAGTTGAAAATCCCATAAGATCCCAACAACATTCCTAATATCCCACAAGACCCCCATAATGATCCTTCATCACAATCCAATACTGACATTCAAAATACCACACCACCTTGTGATGAAAACATGGCCAATCAACCCAAATTCACTGTTGATGAATATATTAGTGACCCATTCAATGTTCAAATGATGGAACACCTTCAAAACGAATGTGGGGATATGATTCTTGCCACTCTAATAATGAGAGGAGTGAAACGACGATCGAATTTTGATGCGTCACAATATGTAGGTATCCATACCCTTCCAGCACCTATAGACCCATAAACTTCACAAAACGCTCCTGTGAATTCATATGGCCCTGAAGATGCACCCAAAAATAACTGGTATCATCTAGAGTTTGGCAATGCTATGATACACCAAGTCATTAGTTATCCTTTCCTTCGCACTATGACCTCTACTGTCACACCACCTGATCCAAATGATGCCTATTCCTATGACATGCCATCATACATTCCATCTGCTCCACCACTTCCACCTCAACATATTGGGGACACACCTATCCTCACATTGATGCCACCTCCAAGATCTACACCCACTAACAACTTGCAAACAATTGATCTCCAACAACCTCCTACTAATCCTCACCCATCCACTACGTTGTAGGCACTGCCTTCACATCCCATTGATGCTATTACCTTATCCCTACCATCTCATCCACAACCTTTGCGACACAACATCCCCATCCTGCAACAAAATGTTTCGGTTCCTACGCAACCACCACACCAGGTGCCACAAACTACATCCCAGCCGACACAACAACTGCATATTCCATCTCACCCACCTTACCAACAACTTCCACAATAACAACCTCCATCTCAACATACTCACATTCCTACACAAACACAACATAACCCTTTTGTGATATATCTTTATCATCCCTCTAGCACATACATTTCTTCATCCCATTTCAAGTCAAATCCTCATTAGGTTGTTTAGAATCAAATGCGGACCCAACCACCCCTTTACACAAACCCTCCATAGTCACATACCAATCCCTATCAAAAGCCATCAAATCCACAATAACCCTCGTACATCATGCAGTATCCCACCATTGCACATCAATACCAATCTTATCCACCCATCTTTCCACCATTTTCACCTCTACCACTTACATCCACATCACCCCTTGGGTCAAGTCTTCCCCATTTACCTACCATCAATCAACCAAATCCAAGCAACCCCCCACCATCATACCAAATCATCCTGTCTTGCCATAGGTATCATAACAACAGGTGGCAACCATCCAAGCAACCCCCACCATCAACACATCGACCATCCCTAAGTATCTCAAAACAAGGTCTCCCAAGGAACAAGCATATAAATCATGCCATCCACCACTCAAACCCCAATAATCAATACAACGGTTCCTCTTATCAAAATAGTCAACACTATTCCTAATCCATCACCATCACCACTGAAACCCAACATGGAAAACTAATTTAGTATCATGTTGCAAGCAAAACGACAAGTTGCCTATAAAAAGTTTCTTCAACAAATCCAAAATCAACAAGCTGCACAGCTAGCTACGCAACATGCACAAGCACAATTAGTGGCACAACAAGCGCAATAGGTACATTAGGCAGCCCAAGACCAAGCTTTATTATGACAAAAAAAGTTGCACAAGCCACATAGACTACATAGGCAACCCAACATGAACATGCTCAAGCTCAAGCCCAATATCAAGATTAGCAAGCTTAGCAAAAGTTCAATACTCGGTGTAGACCACCAAATTTGATCTTTACATAAGGACAAATTTATTCTTGTCATTCATCCATTTCATCAATGTTAATTAAATCATTTATTTAATTAATGTTCCTCTTTTCTCTAACATCCTTAAGGTATTTAATACAATCAATTAAATACTTTACCATTAGCCCATTTCCTCTCTAAATTAAATAAATCAATCAATTTATTTAATTTAGTCAATTATCCTTTTAAATTTTAAATTCTTTCTTTCTCTCTCCTTGTCCCATCCTCCATAACCTCTCCAATAACCTGGGTTAATCTAATTAATCCCTCCTTAGGATGCACATATCCTTAATTAGGATTAATGTCACATCCTCTATATCTAGCCATGTGTCTCCAATCTTCATTAATTAGAATAATCATCTATTTGCAGAATCCTAATCATAATCAGTTACCTTCTCTAACATGTCCTTAAGTCAACTTTTCATGGTACTTACCTTTTTTGGGTTGACCTCTTCCCCATGTGAATTAAAAATTCACAGTTATTCCCCCCATGTATTTGTCTTCCCCATGACCTCTCAAAGGTGACATCAAGTATATGGGACAAGGACCTCCTTTTGGAGGACCTTCTCTTATCCATTGGATTCTCCCAAGCAAGTGAATTAAAAATTCACTTTTTATTCCTCCAATGCCTTCCCCATTTCCCATGGTGACAAGGGTAGACTTTCTAAAAGTCATCACTTGTCACTTTTATCCCCATATGGGGCCAAGGAATACCTTTTTGAGGAAATGCTCTCCCATCCCAAGGTATTTACAAGTACCTTGGGACCACATGGGCTTTTCCACATCACTTGTACACTTTCCATCTCACCTTGTCCTTGGAACACTTCATCCTCCACATTTTAAGATGTGAGGGCTTGTGAGTTCTGAACTCACAATATCCCTCCATCTTGGCCATGGTGGCTCAATCTTGACCGTTAAATCCTCTAGAGAATTCAATTTCTTCTATAAATAGCCCTCTTTCTCATTCAGTAAGGAGGCTAGTGACTTCATGATCTTATGACCTTCATGCATTATTATAAAACTTATGTTCTCAAGCCATTTTGCATCTTGCATCCTAGCCATTATTGCATTTATCCACCCTCATTATTCACCCAACTACCACTACCATCATAAGCTTGCCATCAAGGATCACACATTATAAACCATCAAAGGGCCAACAAAAGATCAACTCAATACAAGGTAAAATTTGTTATTTTCTTTATCTTTATTTTGTGTGAGTTAACATAGCCCTATCTTGAGGTGTTAGGTGTCAATTGCTTCTCTTGCATTTTGTTTTGTTTTGTAATTTTAGACTAGGAAATTTCACCTGATCACATTTCTAGCATGCCCGATGGGACCCACGTCATGGGGGTGGGACCCACATCACAGGTCCATTACTTTCACATTTTCTATTTTTTGATTTTTTTGTAGATTCTAGAACACAAAGGCGGCTCTGCCCTCAAGGGGTGACCTTGCCCAAAAACACAAATGGTTTTATTTTCTATTCTGCTATTTTCTTCTTTCTGAATTTTTGAAGGTTCATAGAATATGCGACCTTACCCAGGAGGGGCGACCTTGCCTAGAACAGGCAACCTTGCCCTAAAACACAGATTGTTTTGTTTTCTATTGTGTTGTTTTCTACTTTCTGACTTTTTGCAGGTTCACAAAACATGCGACCTTTCACAAAAAGATAGACAGTTTTATTTTCTATTTTTCTATTTTCTACTTTCTGACTTTTTACAGGTTCACAGAATAGGTGACCTTGCCCAGGAGGGGCGACCTTGCCCAGAATAGGCGACCTTGCCCAAAAAGATAGACTATTTTGTTTTTTGTTTTTCTATTTTCTATTTTCTGTCTCTTTGTAGGTTCATAGAACAGGCCACCTTGCCTAGAATAGGTGACCTTGTCCAAAACACAGAGGCAACCATGCCTTAAAAAAGGGTAAAAATAGGTAAATAGTCACTCATAATTTTCATTTCAGAATTCAATTTTTGACTAGTTTTTCCATTTCTGACCTACTAACTTCTATTTTGACTGTGTTTCATACTAATGTTTGTGCAGCTCGCTCACCAACGGCATAAAAATGAAACTACTAATACGCTTGTTGCAGGAGGAGAAACTTTGTTTAGTTAGTTTTGTGCTTTCATTTCAAGATTAAACTAGGAACATAGGATTAAATAAAGGGTCAATAAATTTTCTTTCCATGTCTAAAAGTGGGCTATTGACATATCCAATCCCCTTGCATTTTTTGGTGATCCTAGGTGAAGAGAAATGGTAGCTCACTTAGTCCTTTTTTTTTTACCCATTTTCATTTTATTAGAGGGACTTGCTTGGGGATTTTATCACCCCAAGGGATGATCCCAACCACGTGTTATCAACAAGGTATATAAATGGGGGAGGTTGAAGTTATACCTCAATCTAGTCACATCATGTTTGGTAGAGCATCAAAGATAGGTTGATCCTAGACAAGATGTGAAGAGTTGGTTCGAGCTCCCAATATCTCGTTGGTTGCTCTCGACTCATGCTTGTGACAGATTATTGTTCATGGTTGTGCCCCACGTACTATGTGTATATCAAGGACTCCCTTAGTAACCTTGTTAATCCTAGATAGATGACTACGTTGACCATACTCTTAATACTAAAACTAGGCTTGTGCTATTTGAAGTGTCTTCTTGTGAAAAACCAGTGCTTATCAATCAAGTTTGTCCTTTTACTTGTCATTTTATCCTTTTCCTTCAATATTTTTGAGTAAGTTAGCTTCATACCAATACACAGAGGCGACTCTGCCTAGAAACAGGCAACCTTGCCCTCAAGGGGTGACCTTTCCCTAAAGAGGCAACCCTGCCCCCTGTTTCAGCTGCTATTTACCTTGACCAAGTCAAAATTTTGGCAAATTTTCCTATTTGGGAAACCTTTCCCCCTGTTTGGGTGACCCTACCCTAAGTTTGGTTGACGTTTCCCTCAAGGGGTGACCTTGCCTGTCGAACAACCTTTTTCAACTTCCATTCACCTGCCGTTAACCTATTTCGGGAACCTATTTTCTGGTTCTGACTACTGTTCCCTCATTCGAACTATCCATGTACCCATTCTGACCATCCATTTGGCAATTCGAGATATCCATTTTCGTATTTTGAATTATAATTCCTCCTTTCTGACTAGTCATTCACCTGTTATGGGAACCCATTTTCCTGTTCTGAGTATCGTTCCCTAGCCTCATATTTTTGTTCACCCATTTCGAGTAATCATCTCCCCATCTAGCGAACCTATTTGCTCATTTTGGAATTCCATTTATCAGTGTGACCTTTCCCGGAATAGGTGACCCTACCCAAGTTTGGGTGACCCTGACCTAAAACTACATCCATTTCCCAAATCTGATATGAAAAGCCAGTTTCCCACAGTTTCTAAAGAGCTTTTTGTTTTCCTAGCTATTTTCATATCTCATCCATCTACATCAAAATCCATTTGCATCCAAATCATTATCCAAATAAAATAGGTGCATCCATAGTCATCTTTAATTTTAACATCCACTATTGTTTCCTTAATCCAAAATCCACTAAAATTCATTTGAAGTGGTTATCCAAACTGACCTAAGTGTCTGAACTTGATCGTCATCCATCAACATCAGCTTAGGATCACCATCCGTCCTAAGTTGATCATCATCCTCGACCCTATTAATCCCCTTCCATCTCAAAATGAGTTAGGTGTCGTGATCATAAATTTATCCTTTGATCCGATCAATCAGTACCTTAAGTCATCTAGGGTGATCTCTAAACTCAGTTTAGAATCCTTTCAAATCATCCAATCAATCGATCTTTAATCCGATTCCATCCAATCCTATCAATCGGTTTATCGATCATTCATATCCAATCCAATCTAATCACATATTTATCTAATTATCCAATGAGTTGATCCATCATCATATGACATCCAATCCAATCAACCAATCCAATCAATCAATCCAACCATCATTTAGATAATATTTGCATTACATCCTAACATTATTGACATCTTAGACTACCTAGTTGTCTTGTATGTTCATGCCCATTCAGACCCGTTCACAAGAAAAAAAGTAAATGGTAGATCAACAAGTCCAAGGTACCTAGTCGAAAATCCCATAAGATCCCAACCATGTTCCTAATATCCCACAAGACCTCCATAATGATCCTTCATCACAATCCAATATCAACGTTCAAAATACCACACCACCTTGTGATGAAAACATGGCCAATAAACCCAAATTCATTGTTGATGAATATATTAGTGACCCCACCAATTTTCAAATGATGGATCACCTTCTCAACGAATGTGGGGATAAGATTCTTTCCACTCTAATAATGAGAGGAGTCAAACCACCATCCAATTTTGATGCATCACAGTATGTCAGTATCCATACCCTTCCAACACCTGTAGACCCATAAACATCACAAAATGCTCCTAGGAATTAATATGTCCCTGAAGATGCACCCACAAATAACTAGTATCATCTAGAGTTTGGCAATGCTATGATACACCAAGTCATTAGTTATCCTTGCCTTCCCACTATGAACTCTACCATCACACCACCTAATCCAAATGATCCCTATGCCTATGGTATGCCATCGTACATTCCAGCTGCTCCAACACTTCCACCTCAACATACTGGGGACACACCTATCCTCACATCGATGCCACCTCCAAGATCTACACCCGCTAACAACTTGTGAACACTTCCTCTCCAACAACCTCCTACTAATCCTCACCCATCCACTACGTTGTAGGCAGTGCCTTCACATCCCATTTTTGCTATTGCCTTATCCCTAGCATCTCATCCACAACCTTCATGACACAACATCCCCATCCTGCAACAAAATGTTTCAGTTCCTACACAACCACCACACCATGTACCACAAACTATATACCAACTGCCACAACAGCTGCATATTCCATCTCACCCATCTCACCAACAACCGCCACAACAACAACCTCCATCACAACATACTCACATTCCAATCACAAACACAACATAATTTTTTTGTGATATATCTTTATCATCCCTCCAACACATACATTGCTTCATCCCATTTCAATTCAAATCCTCATTAGGTTGTTCAGAATCAAATGTGGACCGAACCACCACTTTACACAAACCCTCCATAGTCACATACCAATCTATCTCAATAGCCATCAAATCCACAACAACCCTCGTACATCATGCAGTATCCCACCATTGCACATTAATACCAATCTTATCCACCCATCTTTCCACCATTTCCACCTCTACCACTTACATTCACATCACCCCTTGGGTCAAGTCTTCCCCATTTACCTACCATCATAAATCAAAGCATCATACCAAATCATACTGTCTTGCGATAGATATCAAAACAACAGGTGGAAACCATCCAAGCAACCCCCACCATCAACACACTGACTATCCCTAAGTAACTCAAAACATGGTCTCCCAAGGAACAATCATATAAATCACGCCATCCACCACTCAAACCCCAATAATCAATACAACAGTTCTTTTATCACAATAGTAAACACTATTCCTAATCCATCACCATCACCACCAAAACCCAACATGGAAAACTGATTTAGTATCATGTTGCAAGTAGAACAACAAGCTGCCTATCAAAAGTTGCTTGAATAAATCCAAAATCAACAAGCTGCACAGCTAGCTAACCAACATGCACAAGCACAATTAGTGGCACAACAAGCGCAATAGGCACATTAGGCAGCCCAAGCCCAATCTTTATTACAACAAAAAAAGCTGCCAAGCTATGCAAGCAGCTCAAGCTACAAAATCCACATAGACTGCATAGGCAACCCAACAAGAACATACTCAAGCTCAAGCCCAATATCAAGCTTAGCAAGCTTAGCAAAAGCTTAATACTAGGTGTAGACAACAAACTTTGATCCTTTACATAAGGACAAATTTATTCCTGTCATTCATCCATTTCATCAATGTTAATTAAATCATTTATTTAATTAATGTTCCTCTTTTCTCTAACATCCCTAAGGTATTTAATACAATTAATTAAATACTTTAAATTAAATAAATCAATCAATTTATTTAATTTAGTCAATTATCCTTTTAAATTTTAAATTCATTCTTTCTCTCTCCTTGTCCCATCCTCCATAACCTTTGCAATAATCTGGGTTAATCTGATTAATCCCTTAGGATTGTACACATGGAAAATGTACATTTTCATTTTGGCACGCTTGATCCCAATCACTAACAACATTTCTTTCCAAATCACACTCTCAGCATTTCATCATAATTCTACCTCTTAATCTAATGAATCATTATTCATCTGATCAAGTCTATCACCTCCTTTGATTAAATTAATCAATTTAATTTAATTAACTTTTCATTTCTATTTAATTAAATAAATCATTTTATTTGATTAAATTCTCTAAAGTCATCTTATTAAATTAAATAAATTAAACCTTATTTGATTTAATCTAATATTTCCCTCCTTAGTTAAATAAATCAAATCATTTATTTAATAATCATTTCCTCTCAATTCTTGACTTAAATCAATTCATAAATTTAAGTCTAAATTGTGACATCATATAATTCTTCATTAAATTAATCAAAACCATGATTAAGTTAATCCATCTCATTAAAATCCTCTAGAGAATGAAAGTTGCACAATAAATCAATTACTTTGATTTATTTAATTCTCTATTTTTCCTCACATGGCATCAAAAGGGAATACTCCCTCATTTGAATTCAAAAAAACCAAGTGGACTTGGTCCTTCCAACAAGGCATTTAAGACCTCTTACATGTCTTTGGCCTTAAGCCAAGTGACATTAACTTCATTTCTCTTCCCTCTTCAACAAGTCATTTCACAATTTCAAATTCAAACTAAATGCATTGAATGGAGCTTTGGCCAAAATGTGCACAACTACTAACCATTCACATCATGACATGTGGCATTCAACCATTGGATTGAAAGTTAGTCCCACATTGCTCAAATCTTACCTTCTCTTCCAAATTGAAAGTTATAAATTGAAGGCTTCTCTCCTCATTTCTCATCCATAATCTTCATGTAAAGTTACTCTCTTCACATTGAGAGCTAATTTTTCCCATTTCACTCAACCATCCATCATCTTCAAAATATTGTAACAAGGTTATGCTCAAATCTCTTTGGGAGCTTTTACCATTGGTCAATCATTCAACATTGTAACTTAGGAATTGGGAAAGGGCCAATTGCAACAATTCATTGGCACCAATTCCCCCATGGGATCACTAATTTATTGGCTTAATTAGGATTTAATTTCATTTCTTGTATTCTGTTCTTCATTTCCTAATTTTAGTTTGAATAGATGGATTTCATGGGGAATCTCTCATACTTGTTTGCATGCATTTTATCTAACAACCTAACATGTTTGTTGTTGTTGTGCATTTGCAGGTTTAGGGGTTCACATTTTGGCACTAGAAGGAGGGCTATTCAAACATTAATCATGGTTTTTTTTTAAATTCCATGTTTTTCTTAACATTTTCTCACAGGTCACAAGAAAACAGCTACGCGGCGTCATATTGAGCCACTTTCATAGGTGCGGTGTAATACTTCACCGCTTTCAGGGAAGTGGTGCCATACCATGCCATACTAACCCGCACATAGTTTCTAAACCTTGCCACGCTTTCTTCCTGCTTGTCATTTTTTCAAATCTCCAAACTCCACAATGCTCACCTCCATGGCGCTATACTACACCATATTCAACACCATGGCACAATATTGAACCGCGCTTCCTCCAAACTCCGCCACTCTTGCATTCCCGCCTAAAAAAATTAAAATTTTAAATAGGGCCACTTCCAAACTACACTGCTTACCCATATCACACTACTTATTCACTCTCTATTTCTATAGAGCGCCGCCCACAGTCAACCGCGTGACGCTATATAGTGTCACTTTTACCCAAACTCCGTTGCTTCTACAAACTGCACCGCGAAAAAACAGTGAGATCTAAAATTGACATGTGCTTTTTAAGTTTTGGATTTTTTAATTCCTAACCTTGTTTGTTGTCTTCTGCTCTCTGGTTTTCTATCATTTTGCAGGTTGGAATCTCACCATGACCTCATACTCATCATGCAAAAAAGTGTTTTTAAACACTTAAGTGTTCTTCAACACTTTTGAAGGATTCTGAAATTTTGCTTGTTAAGAGAAATTTGTCAATATCTTTGGCCTTAGAAACACTATATTTACTTTGAGTTTAAAAAGAACAAACCAATTCCCTTTTTCAAGCAAAGTAGGATATTCATTATGACACCATGCTCATTTTTTACAAAGTGTTCTTAAACACTAAAGTGTTCTTCAACACTCTTTAAAGATTTTTAGATTCTTGTTTAAAAGGAATTTGTTAATTTCATTTTCCTTAGGAACACTAAACTTCTTTTGGGTTCTAAAATAAACAATCAAATTTCTTTTCAAAGTTGCCAAGGGGCTAAAAAGAACCTTAGACAAACATACTATATTTTTTTTAAAGGATAACAATTGAACAAAGCAATCTCACATTTCCTTTGGTGCTTAAAAAAAATTCATTATTGCTTTGAGGAAATTAAAATGAAAATTTGTTCTTTGTGTCTTGTAATATTTTTTGCAAAGTAGTGTCATTTGAAAAGGCGTATGCACTTCTCTCGTACCTCACGATGATCTTGAGAATCAAAATCCTTTTTTGTGACACTAATTTGCATAAAATATTGCCTCCATATTTCAATTTGGGTACTTAACAATTGAATAGAACATGCGAGTGTGAGTAAAATTATTGCGAGTGTTCTCCCTTTGTTTCTAAACGAAGGTTGATCGAACTACGAATATGTTTACTCACTTTTGTTTATCTTAGTAGGCCTGCCTTGTGGGAAAAATTAATCACCCAAGGGAACAAACCAACCAGGAACACGCTAAAGCCAAGCGACTTCCAACCGGTATATAAGTGTGGATTCTTGAGGAAAGTTCAAGAATCATGAGGATTATTCTGACGAGATGGACAGAAATGGACTCTTGTCGATGTTGGATAATCCCCCACGAAAAAAATGCCCGAATTAGAACCCTTTGTTTAGAAAAAGGCCAAAACCTTATCTATTTTGTTGGTGCAAAAGGTCATGTCCTTTGAAGCCACCCCACATTATACATGCAGTTTTGTTGTAGAGATAGAAAGTATGTCATGGGAGATTCATGGGTACTAATGCCTGGCTGACCCGAGAAGTGTGTGCCATGGAGGGGAGCCAATGTGGTCAAGCATTTAGCCATTCACACAAAATATGCGCAGCTGGATTCGTCCAAGTGGGAACCCAACAAAATATTATCTCATCATCCTAGGGTTGTAAAAATTTTTTGGAAGTGGAAAACACATTGCTTGGTTCTCAAAAACATTTGCAAAACAAACATTCACAAGACCTCCAAATTTCAAACCCCTTTTAGGAAACAAATACCTTTGACGAGTTTAGGCACTCTTGCTTTCCCTAGGGATCATCTCCTTAGAGGTTTCTATGTGCTTGGATTCTATTATCATTTGTTTTTGATAAGGTTAAACATAGGTAATTTTTGCAATATTTTCTTTGATTTCCACACAATGGACCTTGTGGGATGAGAAAGAAAGTGGTACATTAGATATATAGTTTGAAACATAAAGCAAGAAAGTGTCTTCGGTAAAAGGAATTAATTAAGCCAAGATAAAAAGACAAATTGAACCTCATATGTGTTGTTCCAAATGATTTCCTAAAAGATCAAGATTCCAAAACCAAGGTTCAAGAGGATAAGTCTAAAAGCCCATGAACAATGCCTTGAAATGCTCCTTGAATTCAGAGAAAGACTAGTATACAACTTCTATAAAAAGGCTTCAAGGAATAATCCAAATTTGTATGCATTCTATTATCAACAAAATCCTGAACTCTTTGAAAGGTTTTCTTTCCTCACATAGGAAGTCTAGCGTGTTCTTCAACACCAGGGTCTTGTAAAAAGAATTGTGTCTAGGTTGAAGTCTAGGATCAAAGTTGTCATCTTCATCCATCCCTCCATCAAATCAAATCTCATCCCATCATCAAACTTCTTGAGAACTCTAGAAAAATCGCTCATGCTAAACTTAAAGGGCTAAACCAACATCACCCTATCTTGGCTTAACACACCTAGTCAAAATAGTCAAAACTCTTGGATGAATTTACCTCTAAGATAACGCAGCTTCCTAAGGTCTATTAGTTCACAATCACATTGGATTAGCACACTTAGCCAATTCGCTCGGTTGTGCAAGTTCCCCTAGGATAACACAACTTCCTAGGGACTACAACTTCACTACAATCTTGTTTGACTCAATACACATAGTCAAACCATCATAATCAATCTAAGTCCTAACAAGTTTAGCATAACCCTTCAAAAGTTCCCCAAAAGGTTTCACTCACTCACTTCATCCATTATCCCATCATCATTACCACCCTCTTTGATCATTGATTTCCCTAATTCTTCCCTTTTGAGCCTAAAAGGTCAGGAACAAAATGATCCCTATTTTTTATGGTTCAAACAAGATTGCAATACAAGAAGAACATGGAAAATATCAACGAAATAGCAAATTCCATGGACATGAGTCAAGTAACCTCCAAAATAAACCTTGCGGGATCAAGAAATCCTTGAAGTAACTCTTCTTTGCCATCACAAAATCCTCAAGAGGAGAGTTATGAAGAGAACATCGCAAACAAAGACATGGGGATGACATAATCTGAAATGATGAAAATGGTTCAAAATCTAGAGAACCACAAATTTGTTAATGCCATGTTCAAATACTTAAGCACGTGAGTAGGAGGAGGCGTGCAGTTCCCCTCTGACCTTGACGCAAGCACTAGTATAGATATGCCTCCTACAAATGCATCCCCAATGTCAAATGTCGATCAAGAAATACCTCACATCACGTCAGCCATCACACCAACCTCACCAATTGTGAACAAAGGAAGTGCTATGTTTTGAGAGTTATAGCAGCATCGCCTTGTGACCAAAAAGGAGGTGTCTATCACTACCACACTGGATAATTCTATCCCAGTAAATCCATTACACCCATACGTCCCACTCACATTCCACAATCTCACTGGTTCATCTTCCTTCCATGCCTCACCAACATGTCAATCAAGCATACAAACTTCTCTACCACAAGGAGAAGGTGGTTTGTTTGGAACAACCGATGTTGCTAATCCTTTTTCTTTCCAAGGTAGCATACCATCTCTTCCCTCATTTCCATTCACAACCAAATCACCTCTCTGATTGGGGTTTCCTCCCCTAAACATCGATAGTTTCTCAAAACCGGGCAATGTGAACATCACATCGAATTCCCTCTTTTTTCCCACAACATCACAGCAACGAGTGGCAACCATTCAAGCCACTATGAAAAATACATGAATCGGTCCTCAAATATCCCTAAGCATACCCTCTCAAGGATCGAGCATCTCCATGACCCCTTCAACAACCCAAATCCCAACCACCACCATAACCCTCTCACCTGCCATAACGATTGGCATTATTCCCATTCCGCCACCAATCCCACCAAAAGCCAACATGGTAAATTCATTCACCACTCTAATCCAAGCCCTTCAAAAGGCCAACCAACAAAGAGTACTCAAGAAAAAGTAGCAAGATCAAGCCCAAGCTCAAGCTCAAGCCCAAGAACAAGCCCAAGCTAAAGCCCAAGCTTAAGCTCAAGTTGAAGCCCAAGCTCAAGCACAAGCCCAACAACAAGCGCAAGAACAATACCAAGTGCAATTGCAATCAATCCATCTGCAAGCATACTAGCAAGCCCTACAAGACTTTCAGGTACAACAACAAGCTAAACAACAAGCTTTGGTGGCACAACAGTAGCTCGACCAACAAGATTTGTTGGCACAATAGTAGCTAGACCAACAACAAGCTTTGCTAGTGCAACAACAGCTTGACCAACAATAGGCTTCATGGGAACAACAACAGATGGACCAACAACAAGCGTTGTTGGAACAATAGCAGCAAGACCAACAACAACCGTTGTTGACACAAATGCAGGCATACCAATAGGCTTCGAACGCATAGAGGAGCTTGCAACAAAATCCCACTAGTAATCCTCCCACCCATCAAACACCTCAAACACCTCACAACTCATTCATTCCAACTCCCGACCAAAGCAAAGATGTCGCAACACAAATCAAACTACTCTCGCAACAAGTGTTGGACTTACAAGCAGGAAAAACAACAAGAACACTGGGCAAATTTTTCCCTTATCCTTTCGACAGAAGTCTCACCATGATACTATTCCCAAAGGGATTCGAGATCCCCAAATTTGACAAGTATAATGGAATAGGAAACCTTGAAAACCATGTCAAGGAATTTCAGGTGCATTGCATGGAAGTTGCATATGATGACACTTATCTAATGTGACTATTCCCTCAAAGTCTGACTCATCTAGCTATGGAATGGTTTTCTCGCCTACCCATGGGTATTAAAACATTCAAGGAAATCGTGGAAGCTTTCCTGAAAAATTATGCTTTCAACATGGGTGCTGATGTTAGTTTGGAAGAACTATCAACACTCAAACAAAGGAAAGGAGAGTTATTCACATCCTTCTTGCAAAGATGGTGATCCAAGGCCAATCAGAGCAAGTGGACCATGCTGGAAGAACAACAAGTTTGCACCATCATATCCAATCTAGATGAAAACTTGGCGTTCTACTTGAAAATGCAATGCATCACATCCTATGATTGACTGATCCCAAAGGCACTCAACATTGAAAGATCCCTTATTGCAAGATGAGGCGCATCAACATTCACTCCACCATAGGATAACCACCTATCCAACAACTATAATGATAAACCTCGAACATGGTCGAGGAACAAAAATATCACAACCGATGGCGTGGTTGATGCTAAAGTGGTCATCAATGCCCCTAAGTATAACATCCAAACCCATCATCAACCACAAAATCATAATCACAACAATGTGCAGACTAATGTGGTAGTAGCACAACAACAACAAACACCCACCAATCAAATCAACAACTTGGGTAATCAAGGAGGACCACCTCCCTGAGGAAAATATCCCCCCAAGAGGAAGTTCATGGCTCTTGGTGAATCTATTGAGTCCATCATGAAATTGGTCAAAGAAAACCTGATCAATATCTCTAACTCCAAGCAATTTGTGGAACCCATGACCAAACTGCCATGGTATAACAAAAATCTCCTTTGTGACTTTCACAAGATCAAAGGATATACCACCGCCAATTGCATGAGGTTGAAAAACATCATCCAAGACCTCATCGAGGATAAGATCATCAATACTGAACAACCAATCAGAAACCAAGACTTGAAAATATACACGAATTCGATGCTGAGCCACAACCAAGGGAACAATCAAGGAAATAATCAGGGGAACAATAAGGGCAAGCAAAATTATGCTAGTGCTAATCTAGTGTATGAGGAGATAGTTAGATGTGTTGATGAAATGATCATAGTCATAAATGTCAAAGGATCCCACAATGACTGTGGAGTCACCACACGTGGTGGAAAGGTCACCATCATTGAGGCACTAGCTAAGACCCCCATTTCTAATAGAAAAGCCATCCCCTATGACTACAATGTCATTGACCAGCTGAAGAGAACCCTTGCCCAAATCTCCATCATGGAACTATTGAAAATTTCCACCACCCATAGGAAGATCCTTGATGAAGCATTAGCTGCATCCACCATCTCCGCCACCCTTGACACAGAGCAGTTCCAGGCTATGGTGGGTAACATGGCTACCCCAAATCTCATTACATTCTTTGACCAAAATTTCCCCCCATAGCCATCTCATAACCATACACTCCACCTTCAAGTGCTCATCCATAAATAGAAAGTCAAATGAGTTCTGGTGGATGGAGGTGCGGGCCTTAACATCTATTCTCTAAAGCTCATAAATAAATTGGGACTCACCGAGGATTCCATTAATAAGAACAAAAGCATCATGATAAGGGCGTATGATGACCAAGAAAGAGTGTCTCAGGGCACTATAAAAATCCCTATCCAAGTGGGACTAGCAACTATGGAGACCACTTGTTAGGTCCTTAGCCTCAACCTACCATATAATATCCTCATTGGATGCCCGTGGATCCATAGAATCAAGGCAGTGGCCTCAACGTATCACCAATGTATCAAGTTCTCACACCAGAACAAGGAGGTCACTATATATGGGGATCTCGAACCTTTTTCCCACTGCAAAAAATTGGAAGCCAAGTTTTATAAAATCCCCCAAGTACCAAAAAATGATGAAGGCCCATCCACTTCATACATTGACCCAGCCAACCTTGCTTCCACTTCTATGATAGAGACACCCGCCATCCTTGACATATCCAAAATAAAAAATATGATCTAGGACAATGGATGCGGTGACTACAAAATGAAAAGGAATGATTTTTTTGTAGGAGAGTTACCACAATCTCCTAGGTCGCATGGACAACCTCAGCCAGTTGAAACACTTGTCCACATTGTTAGGGAAAACCCCTCTGGATTTCATCGCTAGGGGGATCTCAATGGAGAAAATGTGGATGAGGGAGACATCTCAAACACATTATACCAAGATGAAAGGCCCACCCCCACCCTATCCATGGATGAAACTAACAGAGGGTTGCAAATGATGTTTGGTATAGGCTATAACAGGAATGAAAGCCTTGGCAGAAACAGTGATGGACGACTGGAGCCCATCATTGTAGAAAGAAGAATGCGGAACCTTGGCCTTGGGTATACTCCTCCAAGTATAACCATACATGGTAGAGGTAATCCCATTAGGGCAGTTAGGTCCTCTCCTCAGGTAACAACAACTACTCCTAGACCACCTGTATGCCTAGGTATCCCACTTGATAATTTCACCTTTGACATCACCGATGTTTGTGCCAGTAGTGATGATGATGATACCATAGCAGGTCTCCCTAGGCTCTTTGAAGATTCCACCTTGTTAATGATTGGTGCCTCTACACTTAGCCAAACCAACAAATCCACCACATCACCTTAGTACACCCGCAACTCATCGATCATGACCAACGTGGACCACCAATTCTAGAATCATTCAAAAACAATGAGGCACTCTCAGAATTCATGGGACTAAGGGATACGGTTCCATGTGGGGATCACAAGGTAGGCTTCAACATCACATTAGACACCCAGGAATACTATGGGGAGACGATTGAGTCCTTCAATCGCAAAAGGAAAATATCGAGAATATGTTCGGTGTTATGGAGTGAAAACCACACTATGGCACTCTCTAACCACAAAACAGTAAAAATAAAGGACGCATCCAATGGTGAAAACCTCTTTGAGGCACCAGAGGATGAAGGATTCAATCTCCCCCTACTGCTTTACATGAAGAAAAGTCTGTAGTCCTGGCAGAGCAGTGCAACCCTGTCAACCTAGCAACGGAAACAGAACCGCAAATCACTTTCTACACCGAGTATCTCTTGACAAAGGAACAAGAATTGTTAGCAGCATTCCTGAAAGAAAGAAAGGTAAAATTTGTATTGACCTATGGTGACATGCTAGGTCTAGATCCTGAGGTGGTGGTTCATCATTTGGCTATTTACCTTGGAGCAAAACTAGTGAGATAAAAGTTAAGGGAAATGCACCCGCAAATAGCCTTGCTCGTTAATATTGAGTTACAAAAGCTCCTGGATGTTGGCTTCATACTCCCGATTGACTATCCAGAGTGGGTATCTAACCTTGTTCTAGTCTCAAAACCGAATGGGGGCATCCGCATCTGCATAGAGTTTAGAGATCTAAACAAAGCATGTCCTAAGGATGATTTTCCACTACCCAACATTGACATGATAGTGGACATGTCGGCCGGACATGAGATGCTGTCCCTAATGGACGGCTTCTTGGGATACAATCAGATAATGATAGAAAAAGAGGACAAGCATAAGACAACCTTTACATGTCCTTGGGGCACCTACTGCTGGAATGGGATGCGATTTGGGTTAAATAATGCAGGAGCTACATACCAAAGGGCCATGACACTGATATTCCATGACATGATGCACAAAACTGTCGAAGACTATGTGGATGACATATTGGCTAAATCAAAGAAGAGATAGAATCACATAGTGACTCTAAGTGCAATCTTTGATAGGCTAGAAAAATATAAGGTCAAGATCAACCCAAAGAAATGTGTCTTTGGGGTACAATCTGGAAAAATTTTGGGCTACATAGTATCAATGAGAGGGAGAGAAGTGGATCCCACAAAGGTAAAAGAAATCCTTGATATGGAAGCACCAAGAACACTAAAGCAACTCAGAGGATTACAAGGTAGACTCCAGTCCATGTGAAGATTCATAGCACAATTGACAGACAAGCAGATTGCCTATTCACACCTACTGCACAAGGGAGTAGCATTCAGGTGGGACGACAAGTACGAACAAGCATTCAAAAAGATCAAGGAATATCTACTTACACCACCTGTGTTGATGCCACCGATCATAGGGAAACCATTGATTCTATACACCTCAGCAATGACAACCGCCCTTGGTGCCCTTTTAGCCCAACATGATGAAAAGGGAATCGAGCAAGCCATTTACTATATCAGCAGAACAATGGTGGGATATGAGCTCAGTTACGCATCAATGGAAAAATCTTGCCTAGCAGTAATGTTTGCAGCCCAAAAATTCAGACACTACATGCTAGCTCATCAAATTAAGCTAATTGCCAAGATAGACCCCCTCAAATATCTATTGTCAAAAGCAATGCTTATAGGCAAAATGGCTAAATGGTTTATGATACTATCTGAGCATGATATTGAGTATGCCAAGTGAAAAGTGATCAAATGACAAGTTATTGCAGACCAGCTAGAAAAAGCTCCCCTCTACATAGGCAACCCACTCGTATTAGAGTTTCCAGATGAGTCCCTTTTCAATCTCAGTGCAGCCAATCATTAGAAGTTGTACTTCGATGGCTCCCACACGCAACATGGATCAAGAGCTAGTGTGTTCTTCATTACCCCACAAGGGGACTATATACCGAGATCTTACAAGTTGGAATTCCCCTGTACAAACCACATTGCAGAATATGAGGCTTTAACAATAGGTCTCAAAATTACGGCACAGTGGCGAATCATGGCATTAAAGGTCTATGGGGATTCACAACTTATCATTAACCAAGTCAATGGTGAATACCAAACTAAAGATGATAAGCTCAGACCATATAAAAAGATAGTAGAAAGCCTCAAGGAATCATTCATTGACATCACCTTTGAGAAAATACCGAGGGAAAATAACAAAGCAACGAATGCAATGGAAAAAATCAGATCCTTACTAGATATCCCTCGCAACATCTTGAAACATGAATTCCTCGTAGAGCAACTTCTCATACCAAATTTTGAGGTACCTGAATCAGAATATGCATGTGAAATCATTAGTTTTGGTGAACTTTGGTACCATGACATTTACACCTACTTGAAATTAGGAATCCTCCCAGCTGACATTACCCCGAACCTAAAGCGAACCTTTGTTAAAAGGTCCTTACGATTTTTCATCCTAGGAGAAACCCTCTTCCATAGAAGTATTGATGGAACCTTGTTACGTTGCTCAAAACTTGAGGAGGCCTTGATTGCTTTAACTGAGGTACATAATGGCACTTGCAGTTCACATTCGAGTGGTATGACCTTGGCTAAGAAGTTGCTGAGAACCGGGTACTATTGGTCGATAATGGAAAGAGAGGCACATGACTTTGTCATAAGGTGTCTAGAGTGCCAACAATATGGAGACCTCATTCATGCACCAACTCAAAAATTATATCCTATTGTTACACCTTGTCCCTTCCCAATGGGGGCTCAATCTCATAGGTAAAATCTCACCCACCTCATCCAATGGCCACAAGTTCACTATCACCACCACCGAATATTTCACAAAGTGGGTCGAAGCAATTCTCATGACCTACATCACAGGTAAACAGATATCCAAGTTCATCCTAAACTACCTAATTTGCTGATATGGTGTTCCCCAATCCATTATCTCTAATAACGGGACACCTTTCAAGAATCAGGATGTCCGTGACTTATGTGAAAAACTCAAAATCCAGCACCGCTTTTCCACCCCATACTACCCACAAGGTAATGGCCAAGCAAAAGCTACTAATAAAACCATTCTGAAGATCCTTAAGAAAAGAGTCAATGACTCTAGTCATGACTGGCATTTGCAGCTAAATCCTGCCTTATGGGCCTACCGCACTAGCATCCGCACACCAAGAGGCACCACCCCATTTTCCCTGGTCTACGGATTAGAAGCCATCCTCCCTATTGAGATCGAGCTCCCATCCTTGAGAACATCTTTGCAAAACCTCATCAAAAATGAGGAATACAAGGTCACAAGACTGAGTGAGCTAGAGCTACTGGATGAACGACACATGGATGCCCTAAATCATCTACAGTTCTACCAAAATACCTAAAATAGAGCTACAACAAGAAGATCAGGCAACACACCTTCCAAGTCGGTGACCTTGTGTTAAAAGAGAACCAAAAGAATGTACGAAACTCAGGTAGCAAAGAAAAAGTTGAACCCAACTAGCTGGGACCTTTCATCATCACCACAAGCTACAAGTCAGGGGCATATCAACTATCAACACCAGAAGACGAACCTCTATAGGAGCCCATGAACAGTTCTCACCTCAAAAAGTTTTATGCCTAAGAACTTGCAAGGTATCTAACCAGAAAATACAAAAACAATCAGAAAAAGTCCTGAAAAAATGGTTACCTTGACAAAAATCTAGCAAACAGGCGTCTTGGCGACAACAAAAAAATCCAAAAAAATCAGAAAAAGGATTGAAAACAGTAAAGAAAAAAATCGTCCTCTAGTGAAAACCACTTCGGTGGCACTTTAGACAAGTACCTTGGTGAAAAACCTGCAAACAGGCACCAAGCAGAAATAAAGCACTCGGTATCAACTAGGATCTGCATGGCTCACTCAACCATTCCATCACATTTCATTAATCATCCATCCACCCATCTGCTCGCATCCATACCATAGCCTGAGCTGGTGTCCATATCATATTCCACCATAGTACTACTTGGCATATTACTAAGGTCAGTTTGTCCTACCTTTATTGAAGTAGTTTATTGCACTACACTGGGGGCATGTTCTCTTATCAGCATCAGATTCGATTCATGTATATTCTCATGATCTTCCTCAAAATTCATCAAAAAATCAAAAAATAGGTCGAAATATCAGAACATCTCCAAAAAATTCATCATTGAGTCTTGCCAATCTTTCACCTTTCTGAACTATGTCATCTCTGAGCTTGAACATAGGCAAGGTTTATCTTTGATCATCCCTCGAGATAGTTAGGGTCAGTCCTTAGGTGTCCGTTGCAATGGCAATCCGTTTGCCAATCTATCTAATCATTGAGTCAAGTACGTCGTCATTCGAACTACGTGGTCTTTGCGTGTATAATGTAGGCAAGGCTAATCTATGGATCAGCTCTCGAGACCCCTAGGATAGGTTTTTAAGTTAGTCCTTTCATCGAAAACCTCGAAAATACCAAAAACAACCTCAAAATATCTGAAAAATCCAAAATGGTGCATCCATTTCATCTCACTTTCACCCACGAATTTTATCACATAATAAAAGCAATCATCACCTTCACCCTTTCATGAGTCAGTCAGAAATAAGGTTAGTAGGTTCAAAAGTGAACACTCTAATCGTCAGAGTCTTGAAAGTCTAAGTCAGTAAGCAGGAAATTTGGTCATCTCAGAATATCAATAGCTTATCACCCAAATCAGTCCCATCAACCCCTGATCACAACATGTCCTAGGATGAAGCTTTCCTACGATGGACATAAGCATCAAGTACCCCACAGTAGTTAGTCTTGGGTACCGGTATGAAGAACATTAGCTTGTTTGGTTTTCTTTATTTGGTCTTTTATTGACTTATCTCATTTTGTGCTCATTCCAAGGACCTCTCGATGATGCCTAAACAAAACAGGTTTAGAGAGAAAGTAATAGGGAAATGATCATTATATTTTTATCTACTATGCTTGTTGGATACTCTTGTAAAATAACTTAGTCATGCGTGCTTTGTTTGGTTTGTAGGGAGGATGTTTTAGGTATCTTGTTGACCACATAGGAAAGCTTGCTTTCTTGTGTTTTGGCCCGAGATGTTTAGAATGTCTGAACTATATCCTGAACGAAGTAAGTATGCTAAGAGTGAACAAGAATACTCCTCTCTCTTTATCGAGTCAAATTCCATCACACTAGGTATCATGCCATCCTGGTCCTTTATACCTTGATGCATCGTACCTATGTGTGTTATCAAACATAACATAATTGACCCTTTGAAAATCCCAATTCCTAGCAATGCAAATCACCATCATTATCCTAACTAACTCATTAATTATAAATTCTTCTAGCTATCTTCCTTCCACACTAACATGGTATCATAATAGTAATCAAAATATCGCCAATGCATACATTCTGCATCCACTAGATCATTAGCATAAAAAGCACATTGCATCATGCCATTGTCTTAAAATATGAGGAATAATATAAATTGTTATTCTAAACATCTTAAGAAAGAATTACATCATACATAATCATTTGCATCCATTACCATTTGCATATCATTACACCATCATTAACATACATTACATCCATAGAATCATCATTAAAAAGTGTGAAAAACATACAAAAAGAAATGCATCCATCACATAAGCACAAGAACAAAAACATCTCATAGCATCACATAAAATTAGAAATGCATCCACAACATAAGAATAAGAACAGAAACATCTCATAGCATCACATCAAATTAGAATGCATCCATACATATCATAAAAGGAGAATCATCTCATATATATAATCAAAAAATACACTATTATGATAGACATTGGATCAAGTGTACATCTAATACATGGTACAATAAGGCCAAGATAGTGCAACCCATAAATCAAAATGCAAGACTGTCTGTGATCAAAAAGGGCTAGCCCTACTGGCTACCACCCTCCCCCACCTGTCTCTCACCGTGATGCTCTGCCGACCACCTCCTTGTCTGCTGGGAAAAATATGGCACTCTCCATGCTGATGGTATTGTCTATCGGTAGTGCTGCCGATAATACTCGGCCTCTCTGATAGCCTATTTGTACTCTCGAATGTCAACTGATCGAACCTGGGATGTGGAAGTTGTGCTCTTTAACTATCTCCATCGGCCTATCTCCTGATCCCTCTCGGCTCGTGCCTGATCTCTCTCAGCTGTGACTGCAATAACATGTTGTCGGGCCTCATCCCACTCAGCTATCAGAACCTGTACTTGGCCCTGTAACTACTGAATCAAAGCATCTTGAGGATCTAGCTATCCCACTATTGTGCTGCTAGCTGATGCTGTGGGGCCATATGGGGCTGCCCATCTGTTCTTGCTACCTGTTGTACTTTGTCTCTCGGATGTGACTGCTAAGGAGGTGGTGCACCTCCCTGACCTCTGCCTACTGCCCTACCTCTGGCTCTTCGACGTGGAAGCACTATCTGAGGAATTGTCAATCTCAGTGGAGGTCTAAACCATGCCCTATACGCTAGAGTCACGCCTACGTCTATTGGCCCTAGATCATATGACCACGCCTGAGCCACTAACTATCTAAATGAGGACACTTCCTCCTTTGCTGGAATCGACTGCCCCCATGTTGTCTCCTTTACTGTATGGGAAAAGAGGGCCATATACTGATCATCAGGTATATCCTGCACCTCACCAAACTGTCTGGCTAGTCTGTCAGGAAGGTACCTCTCTATCATAGTGTGCTCTTGGCCCTGCATAAATCTGTCCTAACGAGTAAAGAAGAGTTGCTGAGCATCATCGTACCATAGACCTATACCCATCCATGGCCTCCATATAAACACTGTCATCTCATCTAAAACCCACTGCCAGTGGGCTATACCGTCTGTACCCATGTGAGTTAAATGAATCTCTTCCCCATCATATTGCCATACCACGGGATCATCAATATCTATAACAACCGGTGTCACAAGTGGGCGAAGCACTAGGATCTGCTCCCATGCCCAAATGTGTAAAAGAGTCAACCCGGCCCCAAGGGCCCGACCATCCAAATAGGAAAACTCATGCAAGTCTCGGTAAAAAGAGGCCAGCAGTACTGGTCCCCAGGCAAAGAACACATGACGAACACACATCTGCTCCCATGCCAATCCCCAACCTAAACTAAAATATCAGCCATGTCGATCAGGAGCTACGAGACCAGAAATGATAGCAGCCACAATCAGTCTGTAAGTAGGGGCTATACCCCGATATCGCTCCAAATCTATTTGACCATCGCAAAGAATGATATCGTCAACACCCATAACACCAAAGCAGGAATCCCTACCCTCTTCTAGATCATAGATCACTCGGGCTCCACGAATGGGTAGTCACAGGATGCGCCAGACATCCTCAAGAGTAATAGTGGCCTCACTAGTAGGAAGATGAAAGGATGATGTCTTGTTGTATCACCATTCGGCCAAGGCATGCATCATACCCAGATGGGCCCAAACAATAGGGGCATGTGCAACATACCATAGCTTGAGAATCTCAAGCTACTCCCAGAGATACACGTGCATACCCTATAGCCTCTCGAGTACTAGCCACCGGTGCTCCCTCAAGTGAATAACCTCATGCCTCTCCTGGGAAAGGAAAGAAGCTACGTCAATTTCCCTAAAGAAAATCTATTGTCCGTACTGCATTTCGATTCGCCTTTGAAATAGCAAAAGTAGCGCTATTCTCAAAAGCGGCACAGTTTGTAATGTTCCAAACTACGTCGCGCGGTGGACTTTGGAACCTCATTTTGACAAATTGCGCCGCGTGGCGCTATTTGTGCATGCAGCTGAGTTTGATGACCACAACCCTAAAAAACCTAAACTGCACCATGCAACGCTCTTTGCACAAGCAGTTCTATACATGACTGTGCGGCCCTGACTTTGCATTTTCCACAGCGCTATATCCCGCCACGCCGCCTAGACCGAACAAAAACCCTAATTAATGCATGAATAAAGAGAAAAGTAAAAGTCGGATAGGGGTACATACCATTGGTCCTATGGCGAATGGTCCCTGATGTACTCGTACTTGCTCTGACACGTGTAGAGGAAGTTGTCATTATGCCATCGTGCCCAGAACTCAAAGCTCAACGTGTCAAATTTTTCAAGGTTTAAGTTTGCAAATGTATTGAAAGTGATCCCTTGAGGTCTATTTAAGCTTGAAAATTAGGGTTTTTTGAGCTAATTTGACCTTCCAACTAGGGTTTTGGTCCCCTGATCCTGTTTTCATCCAACCGAGGGCCGTTTTACATCTTTTTTGGGCGTCCTAAACTAGTTTTAGGCATTCTGGGGCGTTTCTGGCCTGTTGAACACCTTGTCATCTTTTTTTCGCGAGATCATCCAAAAAATCAAAATTTTCATCCAATCTCTCGAGGGGGCAATATCTAACATTATCCTATTGCTGGGGCAGTAGTGGGGCATCTGAAAAATTCAAGAAAATTTTGAAATTTTGATCATGGTATTTATTCTTTGAATCAATGCAACAAGTACATTGTTTCAAAGAGGGGAAAAATGTAGACATGGAAAATGTACAATTTCATTTTGGCACACTTGATCCCGATCACTAATAGAATTTCTTCTCGAATCACACTCAATATTTCATCGTAATTCTACCTCTTAATCTAATGAATCATTATTCATCTGATCAAGTCTATCACTTCCTTTGATTAAATTAACCTTACATTTCTGTCTAATTAAATAAATCATTTTATTTGATTAAATTCTCTAAAGTCATCTTATTAAATTAAATAAATTAAACCTTATTTAATTTAATCTAATATTTTCCTCAGTTAAATAAATCAAATCATTTATTTAATAATCATTTCCTCTCAATTCTTGACTTAAATCAATTCATAAATTTAAGTGTAAATTGTCACATCATCTAATTCTTCATTAAATTAATCAAAACCATGATTAAGTTAATCCCTCTCATTAAAATCCTCTAGAGAATGCAAGTTGCACAATAAATCAATTACTTTGATTAATTTAATTCTCTATTTTCCCTCACATGGCATGAAAAGAGAATATTCCTTCATTTGAATTCAAAAAGGCCAAGTGGACTCGCTCCTTCCAACAAGGCATTTAAGACCTCTTACATGTCCTTGGCCTTGAGCCAAGTGACATTAACTTAATTTCTCTTCCCTCTTCAACAAGTCATTTCATAATTTCAAATTCAAACTAAATGCATTTATTGGAACTTTGGCCAAAATGTGCACAACCACTAACCATTCACATCATGACATGTGACATTCAACCATTGGATTGAAAGTTAGTCCCACATTGCTGAAATCTTACTTTCTCTTCCAAATTGAAAGTTATAAATTGGAGGATTCTCTCCTCATTTCTCATCCATAATCTTCATGTAAAGTTACTCTCTTCACATTGAGAGCTAATTTTGCCCATTTCACTCAAACATCCATCATCTTCAAAATATTGTAACAAGGTTATGCTCAAATCTCTTTGGGAGATTTGACCATTGCTCAATCATTCAACATTGCAACATAGGAATTGGGAAAGGGCCAATTGCAACAATTCATTGGCACCAATTCCCCCATGGGATCACTAATATATTGGCTTAATTAGGATTTAATTTCATTTCTTTTATTGTGTTCTTCATTTCCTAATTTTAGTTTGAATAGATGGATTTCATGGGGAATCTCTCATATTTGTTTGCATGCATTTGATCTATCTACCTAACATGTTTATTGCTCTTATACATTTTCAGGTTTAGGGGTTCACAACGATGTGCATATCATTAATTAGGATTAATGTCACATCCTCTATATCTAGCCACTTGTCTCCAATCTTCATTAATTAGCCTAATTACCTATTTGCACAATCCTAATCCTAATCAGTTACCTTTTCTAACATGTCCTTAAGTCAACCTTTTATGGTACTTACCTTTTTTGGGTTGACCTCTTCCCCATGTGAATTAAAAATTCATAGTTATTCCCCCCATGCATTTGTCTTCCCCATGACCTCTCAAATGTCACATCAAGTATATGGGACAAGGACCTCCTTTTGGAGGACCTTCTCTTATACATTGGATTCTCCCAATTAAGTGAATTAAAAATTCACTTTTTATTCCTCCAATGCCTTCCCCATTTCCCATGGTGACAAGGGTAGACTTTATAAAATTCATCACTTGTCACTTTTAGCCCCATATGGGGCCAAGGAATACATTTTTGATGAAATCCTCTCCCATCCCAAGGTACTTGCAAGTACCTTGGGACCACATGGGCTTTTCCACATCACTTGTACCCTTGCCATCTCACCTTGTCCTTGGAACACTCCATCCTCCACATTTCAAGATGTGAGGGCTTGTGAGTTCTCAACTCACCATAGCTCTCCATCTTGGCCATGGTGGCTCAATATTGACCATTGAATCCTCTAGAGAATTCAATTTCTTCTATAAATAACCCTTTTTCTCATTCATTAAGGAGGCTAGTGACTTCATGATCTTATGACCTTCATGCATTATTATCAAACTTATGCTCTCAAGCCATTTTGCATTCTAGCCATGGTTATTGCAATTCTCTTACATTTTGCATCTTGCATCCTAGCCATTATTGCATTTATCCACCCTCATTATTCACCCAACTACCACTACCATCAAACGCTTGCCATCAAAGGGACAACCAAAGATCAACTCAATACAAGGTAAAATTTGTTATTTTCTTTATCTTTATTTTGTGTGAGTTAACATAGCCCTATCTTAAGGTGTTAGGTGTCATTTTCTTCTGTTGCATCTTGTTTTGTTTTGCATTTTTAGACGAGGAGGATTTCACGTGATCACATTTCTGGCATGCCCGATGGGACCCACATCACAAGTCCATTACTTTTACGTTTTCTATTTTTTGTTTTTTTTTGCAGATTATGGAACAAAAAGGCGACTCCGCCCTCAAGGGGTTACCTTGCCCAAAACTACAAACTATTTTGTTTTCTATTCTGCTATTTTTTGCAGGTTCACAAAACAAGCGACCTTGCCCAAAAAGATAGATTGTTTTATTTTCTATTTTTCTATTTTCTACTTTATGACTTTTTACAGGTTCACAGAATAGTTGACCTTGCCTAGGAGGGGTGACCTTACTCAGAATAGGCGACCTTTCCCAAAAAGATAGACTATTTTGTTTTTTTTTTCTTCTATTTTCTGCTTTCTGACTCTTTGTAGGTTCATAGAACAAGTGACCTTGCCCAGAATAGCCGACCTTGTCCAAAAAATAGAGGCAACCATGCCCGAAACAAAGGAAAAAATAGGTAACTAGTCACTCATAATTTTCATTTCAGAATTCGATTTTTTACTATTTTTTCCATTTATGACCTACTAACTTCTATTTTGAGTGTGTTTCATACTAATGTTTGTGCAACTCACTCACCAAAGGCACAGAAATGAAACTACTAATACGCTTGTTGTAGGAGTAGATACTTTGTTCAGTTAGTTTTGTGCTTTTATTTCAAGATTAAACTAGAAACATAGGATTAATTAAAGGGTCAATAAATTTTATTTCCATGTCTGAAAGTGGGCTATTGACATATCCAATCCCCTTGCATCATTTGG
This sequence comes from Sequoiadendron giganteum, assembly GCA_007115665.2. NCBI lineage: Eukaryota > Viridiplantae > Streptophyta > Pinopsida > Cupressales > Cupressaceae > Sequoiadendron > Sequoiadendron giganteum. The sequence continues at coordinate 566,829,015 of CM021106.1, read as the reverse complement.
ACATCCTAGGTGAAGAGAAATGGTAGCTCACTTAGTCCTTTTTTTTACCCATTTTCATTTTATTAGAGGGACCTACTTGGGGATTTCATCACCCCAAGGGATGATCCCAACCACGTGTTATCGACGAGGTATATAAAGGGGGGAGGTGAAAGTTGTACCTCAATCTAGTCACATCATATCTTGCAGAGCATCAAAGCTAGGGTGATACCTAGACAAGACGTGAAGAGTTGGTTTGAGCTCCCAGTATCTCACTAGTTGCTCTCGACTCACGCTTGTGTCAAACTGGTGTTCATGGTTGTGCCCCACGTACTGTGTGTGTATCAAGGAATCCCTTAGTAACCTTGTTAATCTTAGATAGATGATTGTGTTGACCATACCCTTAATACTAAAACTAGGCTTGTGTTGTTTGAAGTGTCTTTTTGTGAAAAACTAGTGCTTATCAGTCAATTTTGTCCTTTTACTTGTAATTTTATCCTTTTCCTTCAATATTTTTGATTAAGTTAGGTTTAGACCAATACATAGAGGTGACTCTGCCCAGAAATAAGCAACCTTGCCCTCAAGGGGTGACCTTTCCCTAAAGAGGTGACCTTGCCCCCTTGTTTCAGCTACTATTTACCTTGACCAAGTCAAACTTTTGGCAATTTTTCCTATTTGGGAAACCTTTCCCCCTATTTGGGTGACCCCACCAATTGTTTGGGTGACCCTACTGTAAGTTTGGGTGACCTTTTCCTCAAGGGGTTACCTTGCCCTAAAGGGGTGACCTTGCCTATTGAACAACCTTTTTCAACCTCCATTCACCAGCCTTTACCCTGATTTGGGAACCTGTTTTCTGGTTCTGAGTACTGTTCCCTCATTCAGACTATCCGTGTACCCATTCTGACCATCCATTTGGAAATTCGAGATATCTATTTTCTCATTTTGAATATAATTCCTCCTTTGTGACTAGTCATTCACCTGTTCTGGGAACCCATTTTCCTATTCCGAGTTTTGTTCCCTAGCCTCATATTTTTGTTCACCCATTTCGAGTAATCATCTCCCCATCTAGCGAACCTATTTTCTCATTTTGGAAGTCCATTTATCAGTGCAAACCTCCTCAGAATAGGTGACCCTACCCAAGTTTGGGTGACCCTACCCTAAAACTGAATCCATTTCCCAAATTTGATATGAAAAGCCAGTTTCCCACAGTTTCTAAAAAGCTTGATGTTTTCCTAGATATTTTCATATCTCATCCATCCACATCATGATCCATTTGCATCCAAATCATTATCCAAATAAAATAGATGCATCCATAGTCATCTTTAATTTCAACATCCACTATTGTTTCCTTAATCCAAAATCCACTAAACTTCATTTGAAGTGGTTATCTAAACTGACCTAGGTGTCTGAACTTGATCATCATCCATCAACATCAGCTTAGGATCACCATCCATCCTAAGTTGATCATCATCCTCGGCCCTATTAATCCCCTTCCATCTCAAGACAAGTTAGGTTTCGTGATCATAGATTTATCCTTTGATCCAATCAATCAGTACCTTAAGTCATCTAGGGTGATTTCTAAACTCAATTTAGAATCCCTTCAAATAATCCAATCAATCGATCTTTAATCTGATTCAATCCAATCCCATCAATCGGTTTATCGATCAATCATATCCAATCCAATCTAATCACATATTTATCTAATTATCCAATGAGTTGATCCAACATCATATGTGATGTAATCCAATCAACCAATCCAATCAATCAATCCAACCATCATTTATATAATATTTGCATTACATCCTAGCATTAGTGACATCTTAGACTACCTAGTTGTCTTGCATGTTCATGCCCATTCAGACTTGTTCACAAGAAAATAAGTAAATGGTAGATCAACAAGCCCAAGGTACCTAGTCGAAAATCCCATAAGATCCCAACAATGTTCCTAATATCCCACCAGACCCCCATAATGATCCTTCATCACAATCCAATACCGACGTTCAAAATATCACACCACCTTGTGACGAAAACATGGCCAATCAACCCAAATTCACTTTTGATTAATATCTTAGTGACCCCACCAATGTTCAAATGATGGATCACCTTCTCAATGAATGTGGGAATAAGATTCTCTCCACTCTAATAATGAGAGGATTCAAATGACCATCCAATTTTGATGTGTCACAATATGTCGGTATCCATACCCTTCCAACACCTGTAGACCCACAAACTTCACAAAACGCTCCTGGGAATTCATATGTCCCTGAAGATGCACCCACAAATAACTAGTATCATCTGCAGTTTGGCAATGCTATGATACACCAAGTTATTAGTTATCCTTGCCTTCCCACTATGCCCTCTACCATCACACCACCTAATCCAAATGATCCCTATACGTATGGGATGCCATCTTACATTCCATCTACTCCACCACTTCCACCTCAACATACTGGGGACACACCTATCCTCACATCGATGCCACCTCCAAGATCTACACCCGCTAACAACTTGCGACCAATTTCTCTCCAACAGCCTCCTAATCCTCACCCATCCACTACGTTGTAGGCACTGCCTTCACATCCCATTTCTGCTATTGCCTTATCCCTACCATCTCATCCACAACCTTCGTGACACAACATTTCCATCCCACAAAAAAATGTTTTGGTTCCTATGCAACCACCACACCAGGTACCATAAACTACATCCCATCCACCACAACAACTCCCACAACAAAAAACTCCATCACAACATACTCACATTCCTACACAAACACAACATAACCCTTTTGTGATATATCTTTATCATCCCTCTAGCACATACATTGCTTCATCCCATTTCAATTCAAATCCTCATTAGGTTGTTCAGAATCAAATGTGGAGAAAACCACCACTTTACACAAACCCTCCACAGTCACATACAAATCCCTATCAATAACCATTGAATCCACAACAACCCTCGTACATCATGCAGTATCCCACCATTGCATATCAATACCAATCTTATCCACCCTATCATGAGCAACAATAATCCTACTAGCAGGGTGCACCATCCAGCTCTCATCATAAAAAATCATCACCATATCAACAAGGGGCTTATACCCCTTCATATTATCAAAATCCTACACAACAATAGGGTGCCACATCCCTTTCTTATTACCAAAAATAGCCACCCTACCAACAAAAAACTTTCGCTTCTCATCATCACAATTCATCATCCTCCTATCTGCCATACATCAATTCATAATTTTATTATACCATTCAGAATCAAAAAATGCCACCATATGCATCTCAACCTATTTATGATCTAACCTTTGCATACCAACTATATCATCCATACAATCAACCTACACCGACTCTCGCAACACCTATCAACAAAGATTTGGAAGAAGTCAAGGCTGCATTAAAGGATTTACAAGCTGGGATGGGCAAACAATCATTCAAATTTGAGGACATTTTTCCTTATCCATTTGATCCTTCCATTTCCTTGGTTCCCTTCCCTAAGCATTTCAAAATACCAAAATTTAATAAGTATAATGGCACCAAAGATCCCTAAGCTCATCTTCAAGAATTCTATGCCCACTACTAAGAAGTCATGCATAATGACAATTACCTCCTACGATTGTTCCCTAAAAGAATACAAGGGTTCGCTCTTAACTGGTTCATGGGTCTTGAGAAGGGATCCATCAAATCCTTTGCATAGTTATCAAAAGAATTTTTCTCTCACATTTCCTTTAATCTGGAGAAGGATATTGATACGCTTGATCTCTTGAAATAAAAACAATGTGATAGGGAAAAATTTGCAAGCTATCTGCAAAGATGGTGAGCCTTAGCTAGTCGAATGAAACCCACACCGAGGGAAAAAGACATGGTCACATTGTTTATTGAAAATTCCCACCTAGACATGGCCCACAATTTTAGACTCCACTGTATAACAACCTTTGCAGAATTAGTGGAAAAAGGTCCTATCTTGGAAAGAGCCCTTGTTGCTAAAGGCCAAGTCAAAATTTTCAATTCTGACAAAGAGAGGTCCTCTGGAGATAAACCTCGTTATTGGAACAAGAATAAAAATGTTGTTAATGATGGTGTCAGTGACACCAAATATGTCCAAGTGGCTAATGCTTCGCAGAAGAAGCAATCCTAGCAGCAGTCGATCCCAAACGCCATATCCATACCCCAAGGAGCACCTCGTCCACCACCACAGTCTAATCAAAACAACTAAGGGGGAAATAAATGTTAGGTTAATCAACTGGGATAACCCCTTAGTGTCGTGTTTAATAAGATTCTCCAAGCTAACTACCCCATCACATATTTTGTGACCAAACCCCTTGATGAGTCCAAGCCCAAGCTGACTTGGTTCAAAGAAAATGAGTATTGTGAATTTCACAAGATTAAGGGACATACATTGGAAAAGTTTCAAGGTCTAAAAACTTACATATAGGTTCTCATAGATCAGGGTGAAATACATGTGGATGCTAACATAGCAGCCTCATCAAATTCTCAACTTCAAATATATCAGAATGCTTTTCCCAAGTATAATCAAGGCCCTAGTATATCCAACTCCAATCTTGGAACTAACAACAACAATAATCAGAATAACAATACTAATAACATCACTTACAAAAATGTGCCATACAATTACCAAGGTCTTGTAACATACATAGAACAAGTGGAGCCACATATATCCATGATATGCATCAAAGGAAAATACCCACAATGTGTTGTTACCTCCCATCAAACACGCATCATAGTCCCAGGAGCTTCAGAATCTACCCAACAACCACCTATCCATTCACAGTATAACATCCTTGACCACTTAGGAAAAAACTCAGCCAATATTTCTATATTGAACCTGCTCAAGTCTTCCCCCATGCATCAAGACATCCTGAATAAGGCCTTGCAAAACACTCAAGTCCCCATTGACATAGACCCTACACAATTCCAGGCATTGGTGGGAAATGTCTCAGCAACCTATCAATTAGCCTTTATCTAGAAAGATATGCCATATCTTGATTCAAACCATAATCATCCCCTTCACCTTGAGGTTGGTGTGAATGGTCATAAAGTGAAAAGGGTCTTTGTAGATAATGGCTCTATCCTAAATCTTTGCACGTTAAAATTCACAAAACAGGTGGGATACACCCAAGCTAATCTAAATAATCAGGTTATTACCATCAAGATATATGATAATGCAAATATATTTTGAAGGAACTATTTTCCTTCCTATTTAGGTGGGTCCCATTATATAGTATACTATGTGTCATGTTCTAGACCCTGAGCTTCCATATAACATTATTCTTGGCCGCCCATGGATTCACTCTATGCAAGCCGTTCCATCAACTTACCACTAATGTCTGAAATTCCCCTTTCAAGGAATGGAAGTAGCCATCCAAGATGATCCTCAGCCATTTGAATATTTTCGGGCATTAGAAGCTTCCTTTCCACACTCTCATTACTGCCCTAGGGTGGAAATGGGGGCACCACATACAACATCATCCCCTTTGTCCACCAACACTCTAACCACTACTTCATCCACTCCATCATCTCCATCTAATCCCACCCTTACCAAGGTCTAGATCATCGACAAAGGGTGTGGTGAATATAAAATGCACATAACATTGAACATTTTAACCATGCCACCCTCACCACATACACATGGTCAGCCTTCCCAGTCTGTTACAAAAGAAGAAGACAAGACCATCACTCTCACTTCTCCAAATGTGGGGTCCAGTACTTTATACTCTCCTAGGTTATGACAAGACACCCGAAGATGACATCAGTCAATGGGTACATCATGAGGAACCTGAACCCTCTCCCCCTTTGAAATAATAATTCCAAGAGGTTTATCCTTGGCCTTTTAAAATTTAAAAAAAAAACATAACTATCAAGGGGGAGGCCTTGGTGTAACTAAACAGGGTCGACGATAGCCCATAGAAGCTTCTCTACATTCAAAGAAGATAGGTTTGGGTTATGATACTAAATTGAAGGGTCTTGTAGCATCCTCTAGTACCTTTAACAATTTTAATGTAAACGATGGCTCCCTCGAAGACATACCAGAAGAGGAATCCACCATTCACACATATGATGATTTAGATCACGTTCACCTCCCAACCATGTTCAAATGCCTATCCATTTGCACCATTAGCCTATCCCTCAAACATCTTGAACTTATCGCACATGAAATACAAGGTAGCACACCCATCAATACACTTCCTTTAGAGGATCAATATGTGCATCTTATGGGATTGGGGAAAGATGAATGCCCTAGTCGCAAAAATAAAAAGAAGCAAAATCAAAATGGGTTACCTAGTGAAAACCTCCCTGAGGCACTTTGTGACTTTAAAAAAGTAAAAATAAAGGGCGTACCTCCTAGTGAAAACCTCAACGAGGCACTAGAAGATGGATAAATTCATCTTCCCCTTGTGGGGACTCACTTATCTAGGTGATCATCCATCTTGATTGAAGAAACACAAGAAATAAATTTGATAATTGAGGAGAATCCCAAAATCACTTACATAGCCAAGGAATTATTAGAAGAAGAAAACTCCACCATCACCAAGCTCCTCAAACAAGGAATCATCAACTTCACCAAAACATATTTAGACATGCCTGAACTTGATCCTGCTTTGGTGGTACATCACCTCGATGTTCGTCCTGATGCAAAACCTGTCAAACAGAAACTCCAGAAAATGCACCCTCAAGTGACTCTTTTGGTTAAGAAAGAATTGGAAAAGTTGTTAGAAGAAGGATTCATTCGACCAATTGACTACTTTGATTGGATCTCCAACATAGTGCCTATTGCAAAACCCAATGGAGATATCAAAATCTATACAGATTTCTAAGACCTTAACAAGCTTGTCCCAAAGACGACCTCCCCTTACCAAATATTGATATGTTGGTCGACCTCACAACAGGACATGAGATGTTGTCCTTCATTGATGGTTTCTTTGGTTATAACCAAATTAATATTGCCTTTGAAGATCAACACAAGTCTACTTTTACTACACCTTGGGGCACACTTTATTATAATGTCATGCCTTTCAACCTCAAGAATGTGGGGGAAACATATCAGTGTGCTATGATAGTCATCTTTCATGATCTCATCCACATAATAATGGAAGACTATGTTGATGACCTGTTAGGAAAATCAAGAATGAGAGAAGAACACCCTGCTATCCTCAAAAATATATTTGAACGTTTAGAACAATAAAAGCTACGTCTCAATCCAAAGAAATGTGTCTTCAGTGTCACATCTGGAAAAATCTTAGGGTTCATTGTCTCCCACAGAGGTATCAAGGTCGATCCTACAAAAGTCAAGGCAATCATGGAAATGGCTCCACCATGAAACCTCCAATAGTTAAGAAGTCTATAGGGTAAGCTCCAATCCATCTGAAGGTTCATCGCTCAATTAGCTGATAAGTGTCGATCGTTCATGAATATCCTCAAGAAAGATACTACATTTAAGTGGAAGCAACAATTTAAGCTCGGTTTTGATTAGATTAAAGCATATTTAGCTCATCCACCCATTATGATGCCACCCATTCTGAGTAAACCGCTCCTACTTTATATTTCAGCTACTTCTGTGGTACTGAGGGCATTGTTAGCACAACATGATGAATCATCCAAGGAAAGAGAAATCTATTACATCAACTGGAACTTAGTAGGCTATGAGATCAACTATTCCCCAATGGAGAAGGCTTGCTTCATTGTGGTTTTCATCTCACATAAACTCCAACACTACATTCTTAGCCATCCTTTCAAGCTAATCTCTAAGGTTGACCCACTTAAGTATTTGTTATCTAGAACAAAACTGACTGGACGCATGGCTAAATGGGTCATGCTTCTAAGTGAATTTGACATAGAGTATGTGGATCATAAAGCAATCAAAGGACAAGTGATAGAAAACCAGTTAGCAGATGCTCCATTAGTAGATGCCTATCCTTTAGAAACAAAATTTCTTGATGAATGAGTCTTTGTAGTATCATAAGCTACCACATGGACACTATAATTTGATGGGTCACACACCAACAATGGATTAGGGGAAGGAGTCTTTCTCGTCACCCCCCAAGGCGATTACATACAAAATTCCTTTTGAATGGCCTTTCCATGTACCAACAACATTGCTGAATATGAAGCTCTTCTTACCACAAGTCTTTGGCGACTCCCAACTAGTTATCAAGAAGGTCAATGCTGAGTTCCTAATGAAAGACGATAAGCTCTTACCATACAAATGTATGGTAGATGACTTCAAGCAGTACTTCACCTCTATCCAATTTGATAAAATTCCTAGGATACAAAACAATGCAGCTAATGCCATGGCTACCATTGGTTCTCTCCTTGACATGCCTAAATATCATCTTGAATGTGAGTTTCTCATAGAGAAACTATTAACCCTTTCATATGATATCCCTAAAAATGAGATGGTGTGTGACATTGTAGGCCCTACATCACCTTGGTACCAAGATATATAAAATTATCTCCATGACAACACCCTACCTCCTGACTTGACACGAAACTAATAAAAATCCTTTATCCAATGAACATCCCGTTACACCATAGTTGGTGACACACTTTATCAATGTGGGTATGATGGAATCCTCCTCTGGTGTTTAAACAAGACTGACACCTGTGCTGCATTGAAAAAAGTACATAGTGGTGTATGTGGTGCTCATTCAAATGGTATGGCATTAGCCAAAAGAATTCTCAGGGCTGGTTACTATTGGACGACATTGGAATGAGATTCTTGTGATTTTGTGAAGAAATTCCTACCTTGCCAACAACATGCAAATATCATACATGCCCCTGCATAATATTTTCAGCCTCTAATCACCCCATGTCCCTTCTCTTAGTGGGGTTTTGACCTCATCGACAATATTTATCCTCCATCCTCTGACGACCACAGTTTTATCATCACCACAACTGAGTACTTCACCAAATGGGTGGAATAAATTCCACTCACACAAATCATAGGTACTCAGATCTCCAAATTAATCCTATTCCATATTCTTTGCAGATATGGAATCCCATCTACCATCCTTACTGACAATGGAAAGCCTTTCAAAAACCAAGCCATGAAACACCTTTGTGAAACCTTCCATATCCAGCATCATTGGTCCACTCCTTATTATCCTCAAGGTAATGGAAAAGTAGAAGCCACCAATAGAACTCTCATCAGGATACTAGAGAAGGTGGTTCATAGTACCAGTCATGATTGGAACCTCCATATCCACCCCACCCTCTAGGCTTACCGCACCTCCATCCATACTCCTACCGGTGCCACCCCATATTCTCTCATCTATGGTGTCAACGCCATCTTGCCGATTGAGGTAGAAATCCCATCACTAAGAATCTCTTTAAAAAACCTTGTTAGCAGTGAAGATAACTGAGTTGCAAGACTCAGTCAGCTAGAAATCCTTGATGAAAGAAGAATCAAAGCATATGACCATCTTCAGGCATAGCAGAACCGTCTGAAGAGAAGCTACAATAAGAAAGTCCACCCTTGCCAATTCAATGTTGGTGATTTAGTCCTTAAAGAAAATCAATAGAACTAGAAAGATTGGGAAAAGAAGGGCAAGTTCGAAGCAAATTGGTTGGGCCCTTATGTCATCACAACAAAATATGGTTCAGGAGCATACCGGTTGTCTACACCTGAAGGAGAGCCCCTTGAAGAACCCATCAACATCATACATTTGTAGAAGTTTTACACTTAAATCATCTAGGGTATCCTATCCTTTAAAATCCAAAAAAATACAAAAAACTCAAAAAATTGTCAAAATTCAAAAAATAGTCAAAATACAAAAAAAAATAAAAAAATTTCAAAATACAAAAAAATCAAAAAATTGTCAAAATAAAAAAAAGTCAAAAAAATCCAAAAAGAGTAAAGAGAGATAATTCATCCTATGGTGAAAAAAACCCTTGCGTGGCACCTTGGATATGTATGATTGGTGAAAACCTGGCAACAGGCGCCATTCGTATAGGGCTGAATCATTATCTACCTCTCATCCTAGTTATTTTATGATTCACCCATCTAGACCATCCTATTGATCCTATCCTTCCATCCATTGGCATCATCTGGTCGCTTGGTATATTTTTGGTTGAGAATTGGATGAACATCATCTGCTATCTAACATCCTAAGCTTTTATCCTAATCTGAGCTTGTGTTGCCTCGTTGTTTCCATCGTTTCCATCTAGGTCATTCATCATTTCGGTCTCCATCTAGATCCCATCTTGTCTTTTGGAGAACTATGTTTCCCCTATGCTTTCACATAGGAAAGGACAATCATTTGATGCACCCCCAAGGCTTTTGTTGTCTGTATGGTCTGTCACTCTTTTGGTTATGTCTTTCCTGTCTTTAGCAAACTATGTTGCCCCTATGCTTTCACGTAGGCAAGGCTGATCATTGATCCACCACCTAGGATTTGTTTCTTGTTATCTCCCTTTGTTTGTCCCATCCATCTTGTTGTTGGTCATTCATCTTGGGCAAACAATGTTGCCCCTATGATTTCATGTATGCAAGGCTAATCATTTGATTCACCCCTAAGGAATTTTGTTCGTCATCATCTACCACCATTGTTCTCTTTCTGATCTTATCCATTGTGTGTCTTTCATATTTTTTGAACTACGCTTCCACGTAGGAAATTTCAATCATCTGATCTACCCCTAGGGCTTTCCTTTGCTTTTGTTTCATGGTCGTTCTGCCCGATCGGTGTCCTCCAACATTTTTCTTCATGGTCTTCTATCTACTTTTATCCATGGTATTTTCCTAAACTACGAGGGCTTTGCACTTTCACATAGGCAAGGCTGATCTTTGATCAACCCCCGAGCCCCTAGGTCTTTAGGTTATGTTAATCTTGTGTCTTGTGTCCTGTTATCAAGGTATGTCCTTATCTAATTGGTACTTTACAAATGGAATTCATTCATGTCTCAAGATTTGATCAGTTTTTGAGTATCCTATGTCATTATCGATCTTTTAGTTTAGCATCCATCTTTGGTCTCAACAGGATGTATCATTCCTAACAGACCGCAACAACCCCATCTATCATCTTGATCCTATGGCAAAGGATGTTTTGAAATTGATTACAATAATTTGATGCTTTTGGCTTTTGTTTATCATTTGAGCCCCCTATCATCACTTGCCAAGACTGCCATAATCTGTCATATTATGGTGCATTTTGACTAAGTTTACATAGGGGCATATCTTGATTTTCATTTTTGTTTGCTATTTTACTGGTTATCTCATGTAGTACCCACCAAGACCCCAACGATCTTGTGTTATGTTGAGACATCCTTCTATGCTTGTGGTTATCCCAATACCTAGCTCAACCAAAGTCATTGCAACTTTGGGGTATTGGGATAGCCTTCTTATTTGTTGTGTTTGTTTATGCATTAGACATTGATTCTCCTTGGTCCATATACCATGGTACCTAGTGTCTTATTCTATAACAAAAATCAGTGCTCCAAAGATGTCAAAATTACATTAGCATTGCATTTCATTCTCTCCTCCATTGCATTCCTCCCCATTTCCTAGGATTTTGGTTGTACAAACAATGATTCCTTCCATCTTCCCCTTTCTTCTCAGGAGTCCTATGACTCTTGATAGGTGCAACTGTCCACCCATCACATCCTTCATCTCCATCATTATGCAGGCCCTTCTTTACATTCATAATCACATTACATTTAGTTGCACTCTCATATTTTAGGTCCGCTAAGTTTCCTCTCATCTGATGTACATAATTTTAAGCTGTGTAGGTTAATTTTAATTAATTTATACATCTTAAAAGAATCATTTCATTATTAATTTATTCACTAGCATATTCACTTTAGTTCATATCATTTGCATCACATATTATTAGATTTATTTCCACACTCGTGGCATATAACATCCTGAATCATCCATAACATTTTGCATCATACACATAAAACATCATAATCTCATCCACATATGATCAATCATAAAATCATCAATCACATCATGCATCATAATTCATTCATCACATCATGCATATCATATCATCTCATCCACATAGAACAATCACATTTTGCAACATAAACGTTAGGAATCATGCATATCATAAATCTATATAGGCATAAATATAAAATATTATAGACATATCACCACATCACATCATAATAACCATCCACAATAAAACCATAAATATACATGTATGCATGGAATCATCCATCACATATACATCACATAATGTCAATAAGGGCTCTTGGATATCATAAATAGCAATAAATATAATATCCATCACATGGTCCATATCATATCCACCATCATCGTCCAAATACATATTCATAAAGTATGAGTACAAAGCTATGAATAAAATCTAGTCTTTGTTGGTCTATACTATACATCCATCACCTGTCAAATATTGGGATCCTGTCCCTCTGATCCTCTGAACCATGAGCTACCTACATCAAATCTCTATGGTGACTAGCACTGGCCCCCTATGTGGAGGTGTCTCTCTCATGCTACTATATCCCTGGGTGTGCGTTCCTGCTGACTGGGATGGTGCTGGCATATGTGGTGGCGCTCAAAAATAAGAAAGAACTTGCTGTGCTAGATCTGGCACTACCATGTAATAAGAACAAATATGGTAGCTCGTCTCTCTCATATACTCCTCTCGATCCTCCACCTATTGTTTGGCTATGCCTCACTCAACCCTATACCTATCCCAATATCCATAAATGGACCTCTTCTCCTATGCCCATGCACCCCATGCTAACTATAATTGCTCAATCTTTGATCCCATCCATGAAACCTACTCTAGAGATTTATCCCTCTCCTTCTGTATAGCCTGTACCCATGCCAGCATCTCTACCCCTATTCTACCTCTACCTACCTTTGTGTTGCATCTCTCTCCATAACTTGTATCTGTGCCACAAATCTTTCCCTCTCCTCCAGCAAAACCCGGATCTATGCCTCTAAAGACTCCTTCTCTACCTCCATCACCTGTACCTGATCCCACATAGCATCCTCTCTCTCCTGTATCAACCCCATATCTCCCACTATCTCCTCTGCCACCTGAGCTCTATCACGGAACTCATTCCACTCCTGTCTCAACTCCCTTCTCTCTCTCAATAATCCCTCTACCTGTCTTCTTAGATCCTCCATATCCCTCTCTACCAATATTTTCTCTGTCGATCCTCCCAACTCTCGCTGACCCCCTACCTATAATATCATCATGGTAGCCTCTAGTCTATCCCTCTCCCATATCGCTGCCTCCCCTGCCTCATGCTCTCTCACTACCTCTCCCTCCAAACGAGTAACCTCTACCCATAACTTGCCCACCTCTTCTCCTAGCTCCTGCATCTCTACCTGTAGCCTCTCTCCCTCCCTCCACATCTCCATCTCATGCCATGACAATGCATCAAACAATTCCCAAAACTCCCTCTCACTCTTTGCTAGCTGGGCTCGCAATACACGGACCTCCTCCTCGAGTCTACTCCTCACTACCTCTGAGTCTCTCAACCTCTGCTTGGTGATATGTAATCTTGCCTTCGGTCCTCTCAATCATGTGACTAGATCCTCTGCTACCGGTGGCATCATCGCAAAGGGACGAATATCATGTATCTCTATGTCCATCACCTTCACTCCCCCCTCATCCCCCTCCCCCACCACCTTTGCATCACGTCTCTCCTCCTTGGGCTACACGCGTGTCCTCTATCTCCTCCTCCTTCCTACCCTCCACTGACCTACTACCTCATCCTCCCCCTACCCTCTATCTCCTCCTCCTCTAGCTACCTTTGACACTCTCCTCCATTGACCTCCTACCTCATCCTCCCCCTGCCCTCCCTCTCGGCTCTAGGCACTCTCCTCCATTGTCCTCCTTCTCTTCCTGCCTCAGGCTCTCTCTGCAGATCTCCTCCTACTCAGGCTACTGCTACCCCTCTCCTTCACTGCCCCCCAGCCCTGCCTACCCATCGTCTCCCCCTCCAATCCCCATGTGACTCTACTGTCTGAGGATCTCTCCCAACTATATAACATCGAGTCATGAAGTATCCCCTATCCCTATCCTCTTCCTTCCTCCATCCCCTAAAGAGTCATTTCATATACAACCTCCACACTATATCCTCCTTCTCCAGATCATCAAACAACCTTCTCCACCCATCTAAATCACCTGCACCTCGATACCGAAAAACCCAGCCATACTTTGCACCATACCAATAGGCCATTGGTAATGTCTTATCCTCTTGACCCACTCTCACCACATCCGACCTAGCCACACTGATGTGCTCCCAAGCCCACACCTGTAGCAATGTCACATGACACATGTTGAGCGACCCCCAATAATAGATCATATGCATATATATGTATATTTGTGCAAGGATGCATGGACCCTATGTGAACTACCCATCCCTCCCCTTGATAATATGTCAGATAACCTCCATGTAGCTAAGGGTGCAGAATCTCCCACTCCTATCCGGTATGAGTATCCTACTAATCAACCCACAAAGGTATAATAATAGTGGTGGTACTATCAACTCAAAGCATCTATCCACATCCAATGCATTCTTCTCCATTGAAAGGTCCTCTTTCCCGAACATGACCCATATGGTATGATCCAGTGCCTCTCCCTCTGATATCAACTTTCTCACCATATGCCCTGCTATGGGAAATCTCAATATCCACCAGACATCCTCCAACATCACTATCATCTATCCTGTCGGGAGATGGAATGCCAGAATCACTGAATCCCAATGCTCGATGTGCATTGATGGATGGATACCCTAATAGGTGCAACAACCCTACCTGAGCCAATGCTAGATGGTCTCCTCCAGTCATCGCTCATTGTGTTTCTACCAACACCTCTAATCTCCTCTCATGTGTCTACCAGATGCGAAACCACACAACCTGTCAGTCGCCACATCATTCCCTTTACTTATTTCCAAGCCCTGGATGCCTTTTCACACTAACTTTTCCTAAAAATCTTCCATGGGATACTTTTCATAAGTTATGTCCCTTCTTTAACTTTTCTTTCCCCTCCACACACTTGGTGTATCCCTTTTTCCAGGTGCGGCTACCCCTTGGGGTGTGGTCACCATTTCCAGGTGCAGTCGCCCCTTGGCGCGCGACCACTCGCCCTGGGTGTAGTCGCCCTTCGGGGCATGACCACCCTTTGGAACGGGGTCACCCTTTGGGGTGCCATGCTCGTCGAGGCATGGCTGCCCCTTTCTAGGGTGTCATCACCCGTTAGGGCATTACAACCCCGGTGAGGTGTGGCCGCCCCTTTTCAGGGTGGGGCTGCCCTGGTTGGGCACGACCACCCCTGTGAGACATGGTAGCCCCTTTTTGGGGTAGGGTCACTCCTCTATGGGGCACTCCAACCCTCGTGGGGCATGGCCACTCCATGTTGGGGTGAGGCCACCCCACTCAGGCATGACCACCCCTTCCTACGACGGGGCTGCCCCTTTGTGGGGTGTGACTACCTCTCTATGGCGTGACCTTCCCTCCATAGGGCATGACCACCCATTCTTTGGGCACGGCCACCCTAGATTTGTTCCTATCCTACTCATTTTTTTCTCTACAAAACTATTTTTCCCCCCACGTCACTATTGGATGTTTTTTCCAACTCGTCAGGCAAAATTGTTTTTTGCCTTCTACCCATTTTTGTAACCTAGTTCTACTCCCAAACCTGCATTTTCATATGTGATTTTAACTATAAAAATATCTCAAAAAAAAATGCTAAAATAACAAAGGGGGTTTGAATCTAACCTAGCATGGGATGACATGCTCATGATAGAAGCTCCACACCTCATCCTCGCAATGGATGATGTCATCATCGCAGTCCTCTAACATCTTCTCTCCTCTCTTTCTGAACTGCTAGCTATCCAAATGAGGAATAGTAATTCTAAAATTACTGTTTAAACTTTCCCTCCTTTTCACCTTTTTAAAATAAAGAAGTTTTTTCCCCTCTATTTAACTTTTTCTCCTCTGATTAATCCTCCAACTTCTTGGGGCCACCATTTTCACTCCATTTATCCGTTTGAATACATTCAAAATCCATTCTTCATGGTTTTTTGAGCTCTATCCAACTGTACCTTCTATTTATTCATATCAAGAATTCACCTAGGGCCCTTTTTTCTTCCCCTACTGCCCTTTGGAGGGGGCATACCCTACTGAATCCATTCAAACCTCCTTCTTGGTCATTTTCCCATGGGGTTAAGCCATCTCCTTTCACTTCCCTCCATTTGAGCAGCTCATGTAACTTCTCCCGCACTGGGGCATTTTTTTCTAGTCACTTCCTCTATAGAGTCATCTACAATTTATTTCTCTTCAAAAAACTGTTATTCTAACAATATTTCAAAGAGGGGAAAAATGTAGACATTGAAATTTGATCCTTTACATAAGGAGAAAATTATTCCTGTCATTCATCCATTTCATCAATGTTAATTAAATCATTTATTTAATTAATACTCCCCTTTTCCCTAACATCCCTAAGGTATTTAATATAATCAATTAAATACTTTACCTTTAGCCCATTTCCTCTCTAAATTAAATAAATCAATCAATTTATTTAATTTAGTCAATTATCCTTTTTAATTTTCAATTCATTCTTTCTCTGTGTTTGTCCCATCCTCCATAACATCTCCAATAATCTAGGTTAATCTGATGAATCCCTCCTTAGGATGTGCATATCCTTAATTGGGATTAATGTCACATACTCCATATCTAGCCACTTGTCTCTAATATTGATTAATTAGTCTAATCGCCTATTTGCACAATCCTAATCTTAATCACTTACCTTTTCTAGCATGTCCTTAAGTCAAAGTTTCATGGTACTTACCTTTTTTGGGTTGACCTCTTCCCCATGTGAATTAAAAATTCACACTAATTCCCCGATGCATTTGTCTTCCCCATGACCTCTAAAAGGTCACATTAAGTACATGGGACAAGGACCTCCTTTTGGAGGACCTATTCTTATCCATTGGATTCTCCCAAGCAAGTGAATTAAAAATTCACTTTTTATTCCTCCAATGCCTTCCCCATTTCCCATGGTGACAAGGGTAGACTTTATAAAAGTCATCACTTGTCACTTTCAACCCCATATGGGGCCAAGGAATACCTTTTTGAGGAAATCCTCTTGCATCCCAAGGTACTTGCAAGTACCTCATGGGATTTTCCACATGACTTGTACCCTTGCCATCTCACCTTTTCCTTGGGATACTTCATCCTCCACATGGCAAGATGTGAGGGCCTGTGAGTTTTCAACTCACCATAGCCCTCCATCTTGGCCATGGTGGATCAATCTTGACCATTGAATCCTCTAGAGAATTCAATTTCATCTATAGATAACCCTCTTTCTCATTCATTAAGGAGGTTAGTGACTTCATGATCTTATGAACTTCATGCATTATTATTAGACTTATGCTCTCAATCCATTTTTCATTCTAGCCATGGTTATTGCAATTCTCTTACATTTTGCATCTTGCATCCTAGCCATTATTGAATTTATCCACCCTCATTAATCACCCAACTACCACTACCATCACAAGCTTTCTATCAAGGATCACACATTATCAACCATCATTTAGGTCCAACCAAAGATCAACTCAATACAAGGTAAAATCTGTTGTTTTTTTTATCTTTATTTTGTGTGAGTTAATGTAGCCCTATCTTGAGGTGTTAGGTGTCATTTTCTTCTCTTGCATTATATTTTGTTTTGTATTTTTAGATTAGGAGATTTCACCTAATCACACTAGGCACAATTGCAAGTAGTCCAAAAACAAGCATATCAAGCACAAAACCAAGTGGCTCAACAACAAGCCTAAAAACATGACCAACAATAATCATTATTGGCTCAACAACAAATGCAAACATTAATCACACAATAAATCTTGCAGAAAAACTCTACCAATGCCCCACCCATCAATCAAACACCTCAAGCCCCTCAAAACACGTTTACTCCACCTCTTGATCGGCGAGATGATGTGACAACACAAATTGAATTTCTCACAGAAAGTGCTTGATCTTCAATCAAGAAAAACAATAAGGAAACCCAACAATCTATGTCCCTATCATTTTGACAGGAGCCTTGCAATGATACCATTCCCAAAGGGATTCAAAATCCCCAAATTTAACAAATATTTCAAGTTGGGAAAACCTGAAGATTACATTATGGAATTCTAAGTACATTGCATGGAAGTCACGTACAATGATATATATCTGATGCAATTGTTTCCTTGAAGCTTGGCTAGACCTGCCATGAAGTGGTTCTCTCATCTACCTACTAGCATCAAAACACTCCAAGAAATCATAGATGCATTCCTCAAGAATTACACATTCAACATCAGCATGGATGTTAGTCTAGAGGAATTATCGGTGCTCAATGAAAGAAAGGGGGAATCCTTCACCTCCTTCCTACAACGATGGTGATCCAAGGCCAATTGGAGCAAGTGGGCCATGCTAGAGGAGTAAAAAATTTTCACTATCATTTCCAATTTAGAGAAGACCTTGGCATTTCATCTAAAGATGCAGTGCATCACCACATATAACCATTTGATCCCCAAGGTGCTCAACAGCGAATGAGCCCTTATTGCACAAGGGGGTACACCTACATATCCTAAACATCAAGATAATAACCCATTCACCATCTATAATGAGAAACCTCACACATGGGCAAAAAATAGAAATATCACCAATGATGGTGTGGTCGACACCAAGGTTGTGATCAGTGCTCCAAAATAGAATTCCCAAACATATCATCAACCATAGAACAAAAATCACAAAAATGCACAAACCAATGCGGTATCACAACAACCACCCCAAAATCAAGTCAAAAATCTAAATAATTAAGGACAACCACGTCTATGAAATAGATATTCCCCCAAGAGGAAGTTCACAGCCCTTAGGGAATCAATCAAATCCATCATGAAGAAATTGGTCAATGAGAAACTCATCAAAATCCCCACTTATGATAATTACCAAGAGCCCTAAGTAAAACCACCACATGGTATAATTAAAATTTCCTTTGTGATTATCATAAACTCAAGAGGAACACAACAACCAACTACATGAAACTGAAAAATGTCATCCAAGACCTCATCGATGACAAGATCATAAATGTGGAGCAACTAGCTGCCAATCAAGATCTAAAAATCTACACGAATCCGATGCCCAATCATAACCAAGGAAATAAAGGGAAACAAAAGTATAGACAAATGTGAACCATGTGTACAATCATGTTATTGCATCCCAGGATGAAATGGTCACCGTTAGTATCAAGGGATCCAAAGATGTTGTGAAGTGACCACACACAGTGGCAAGGTCACCATTGTCGGATCATCATAGCCACCTAGGGAATCCAACTCAAATCAGAAATCCGTTCCTAGTGGCTACAGTGTCCTAGACCAGTTAAAAAGAAATCTTACTCAGATCTCCATCATGGAGATATTGAAGATTTCTATCACCCATAGGGAAATCCTTGAGGAAGCATTGGCTTCATCTACTGTCTCTACCAATCTTGATACAAAATAATTCCAAGTTGTGGTCGAAAACATCACCACTCCAAATCTCCTCACATTTTCTGACTAGGACTTCCTTGCCTAGTCATCTCACAATTGTGCACTCCACTTTGAAGTCCTTGTTCATAAAAATAAGGTCTAAAGGGTCTTGGTGGATGGGGTGTAGGCCTCAAAATTTGTTCACTCAAGCTTATAAAGAATCTATGAATCTCTAAAGATTCTATTGAAAAAGGTAAGGGTATCACAATTAGGGCTTACGATGATCAAGAAAGAGTGTCTTAGGGCACTATTCAACTCCCTATTCAAGTAGGGCTAGTTGTTATGGACACTACTTTTCAAGTGCTTGACCTTGATATGCCTTATAGAATCCTCCTGGGGTGCCCATGGATCCATGGGATGCGAGTAGTTACATCGAATTTCCATCAATGCGTCAAGTTTTCATACCAAAATCAAGAAGTCACAATCTACGATGATCTTGAACCCTTCACCTACTGCAAGATCTTGGAAGAAAAGTAATATAAAGTCCCCCAAGTCCTAAAGAATGATGAAGGCCCCTCAACTCCATATACAGATCCATCCAACATAACCTCTAGTTCTAGGACAAAGACACCCACCATCCTCGACATGTCTGAAATCAAGCTTATAATCCAAGATAACAGATGTGGGGAATACAAAATGAAGAAGGGAGCCATTGTGGTTGGGGAGTTACCTCAATCCCCTAGATCCCATGGACAACCACATCTCACCAATACAATAGCTCAAACCTTTAGAGCGGATCCCTTCTGATTCTAGAGTTGGGGAGATCTAGGCCGAGAAGTGGTGGATGAGAGAGATGTATCCAATCTCCTCTATCAAGATGAAAGACCTATACCAACCTTTCCTATGGATGATGCAAACAAAATTCAATTAATGTTGGGCATGGGCTATAATAGGAATGAAAGTCTGAGAAAGAACAAAAATGGTCGATTGGAACCTATCATTGTTGAAAAATGAATAAAAAATATTGGCCTTGGGTGTACCCCACTGAGTGTAACCATACGTGGTAGAAGTCCCCTAGTTAAAGAAATTAGGATTCCCCCTCATCTATCAGTAGTTTCCCTTTAGTTACCCATATCCACAGGTTAGGTCATAGAAAAATTTGCCTTTGAGATAACTAATGTGTGTACTAGTAGTGATGACGAGGATACCATAACTACCTTACCCATGAATTTTGAATATTCCTCCCTCATGATCAACACCCTATATTTTGAGTCAAACCACCAAACTCATCGATTACGACCAACGAGGACCACCGATTTTGGACACATTCGAGAACGATGAGGTGCTCTTGGAATTCATGGGATTGTGGGATATAATACCATATGGAGATCATAAAGCTGGATTTGACATCATACTGGATACTCAAGCCTATTACGGGGAGACGATTAAATCCTTCAATTGTAAAAGTGAGAAATTAAGAATAATCTCAAGGTCCTTGAGTGAAAACCACACTATGGCACTCTCTGACCCAAAAATATTAAAAATAAAGGATGCATCCAATGGTGAAAACCTCTCTGAGGCACTGGAGGATAAAGGATTCAATCTTCCCCTCAATGCCCTTCATCAGGAAAAATCAACGGTCCTGGCGAAACAATGCAATCTAGTCAACCTGGGAATAGAGGAGCTACTACACATAACCTTCTATGCTGAGTCACTTCTCATGGAAAAACAAGAACTCTTAGCTACATTCCTAAAAGAAAGAAAGGTAAAATTTGTGTGGACCTATGCCGACATGCCTAAGCTTGATCCAAAGGTGGTAGTGCATCACCTAGTAGTATATCCCAAAGAAAAACCTGCGAGACAAAAGCTGAGAAAGATGCATCCCTAGATAGCCTTGTTGGTTAAAATAGAATTGTAGAAGCTCCCAGATGTAGGGTTCATACACCCAATTGATTATCCAGAGTGGGTGTTAAACCTAGTACCTAACTCAAAGCCCACTGGGGGTATCTGCATCTGCATGAATTTTAGAGACTTGAACAAAGCATGTCCCAAGGATGACTTTCCACTTCCCTACAATGATATGATCATGGATATGAAGGCCAGACATGAGATGCTATCAGTAATGGACAATTTCTTAGGATATAATCATATCATGATAGCTAAAGAAGACCAACACAAGACAACGTTCACATGTCTGTTGGGAACCTATTGCTAGAATATGATGCCATTTGGGCTAAAGAATGTAGGAGCAACTTATCAAAGAGCCATGACATTAATCTTTCACAATATGATCCATAAGCCTATGGAAGATTATGTGGATGGAATATTGGCTAAATCAATGAAAAGAAAGGACCACATATCAACTTTGAGTTCTATTTTTGATAGGTTCAAAAAATACAAGGTTTGACTTAACCCAAGGAAGTGCGTCTTTGGAGTGCAATCAGGCAAGATCTTGGGGTATATCATGTAAATGAGAGGAGTCGAGGTAGATCCCACCAAAGTCAAGGAAATCCTCGAAATGGAAGCACCTCAGACATTAAAGAAACTAAGAGGCCTACAAGGGAGACTCCAGTCTATCCGCTGATTCATAACACACCTAGCAGAAAAAAAATTACCATATTCTCATCTACTCCACAAGGGGGTAGCATACAAATGGGATGAGAAATGCGACTAGGAATCCAACAAAATTAGGGAATACCTACTCACACCACCAATTATAATCCCACCAATTCTAGGAAAACCAGTAATCTTATACATATCAGCAATGACGATAGCGCTCAGTGCTCTCTTAGCCCAGCATGATGAGAATGGAAGGGAAAGGGCTATCCGCTACATCAATAGGACCATGGTAGGACATGAGCTAAATTACACACCTATTGAGAAAGCTTGTCTGGCAGTCATGTTTGTAGCTCAAAAGTTCAGACATTACATGTTGGCACATCAAATCAAGCTAATTACGAAAATAGATCCACTCAAATACCTACTATCGAAAGGAACTCTCACATGATGAACAACTAAGTGGGTTATGATCTTAACAGAGCATGAAATTGAATATGTAGAGTGCAAGTCCATCAAAGGACAAGAAATTGTGGATCAACTAGTAGAGGCACCTATATGCAGAAAATCCACTTGTCTCAGAATTATCTAATGAATCAATATTCAACCTTAGTGTAGTGGATCACTGGAAGATGTATTTTGATGGATCCTACACACAACACGGGTTAGGAGTGAGAATATTATTCACCACTCCACAAGGGGACTACATACCCAAATCCTACAAGCTGCCATTCCCATACACAAACAACATTGCAAACTATGCGGCTCTTATCATAGGGTTGAGGATCACAATGCAACAGAAAATTATGGCTCTTAAGGTATATGGAGATTCATGACTCATAATCAACTAGGTGAACAATGAATATCAAACAAAGGATGATAAAATGACTCCATACAAGAAATTGGTGGAGAGCCTCAAGGAGTTCTTTATTGATATTACATTTGAACAGCTACCCAAAGAAAACAATAGAGAAGTTGATGCAATGGCAATGATTGGATCACTATTAGAGATCTTGCACAATGTCCCAAAATAGGAATTCCTTGTAGAGAAGCTTCTCATACCAACATTCAAGGTACCCGAATCTGAATTCACGTGTGAAATCGTTGGTCTCGGTGATCCCTGGTACCATGACATTTACAACTACCTAACTATAGGAGTCCTTCCCATTGACATAACCCCGAACCTCAAAAGATATTTTATCAAAAATTCATCTTGTTTTTTCATCCTAGGAGATACCCTGTACCATAGGAGCATTGAAGGGACCCTTTTACGCTGCTTAAACACTGAGGAAGCCTTGAATTCTTTAACTGAGGTACATAAAGGCATTTGTGTTTCACACTCGAGTGGTATGACTTTGGCTAAGAAATTGTCAAGGACAAGATACTATTGGCATATAATGGAAAGAGAAGCACATGACTTTGTCAAAAGGTGCTTACAATGCCAACAACATGGGGACCTCATCCATGCACCAACTCAGGAGCTCCACCCCATTATCGCACCTTGGCCCTTTTCACAGTGGGGGCTTGATCTCATTGGTAAAATCACCCCTACCTCATCCAATGGCCATAAATTCATCATCACCGCCATGGAGTACTTCACAAAGTGGGTCGAAGCCATTCTCATGACTTACATAATGGGAAAACAGATATCTAAGTTCATCCTAAACTATCTTATTTTCCGATACGGTGTCCCTCAAGCCATTATCTCAGATAATGAGACACCTTTCAAAAATAAGGATGTTCATGACCTTTGCGAAAAATTTAATATCCAACATCACTTTTCCATTCCGTATAATCCCTAGCAAGGGAATGTCTAAGAAGAAGCTACCAATAAAACCATCTTAAAGATCCTTAAGAAAATAGTTAATGATGTTGGTCGTGACTGGCATCTGCAGCTAAATCTTGCCTTATGGGCTTATCGCACAAGCATTCACACACCAATAGGTACCACCCCTTTCTCCCTGGTCTATGGATTAGAAGTCATCCTACCCATTGAGATCGAGATCCTGTCCCTGAGGATATCACTACAAAATATCATTATAGATGAGGAATACTGGGTCTCATGACTAAATGTGCTAGAGCTATTGGATGAGTGGCACATGGATGCTTTAAACTACTTGCAAGTCTATCAGAACCACCTTAAGCACAACTACAACAAGAAAATCAAGAGGCAAACCTTCCAAGTCGGTGAGCTAGTACCGAAGGAGAATCAAAAGAATATGCCAAATCCGAATAGAAAGGGAAAGTTTGATCCCAATTGGTTGGGACCATTCATCATCACAACAAGCTACAAGTTAGGGGCATATCAGTTGCCAACACTAGAAGGTGAGCCTTTGCAAAATCCCATGAACAACTCCCATCTCAAAAATTTTTATGCTTGATCTTTTAAGGGTAAAACCAAAAATACAAAAAAATCAAAAAAATTTAAAATTCCTAAAAAATTAGAAAAAGGATTAAAAATAGTAAAGAGAAAAAAATTGTCCTCTAGTGAAAATCACTTCGGTGGCGCTTTGGGGCAAGTACCTTGGTGAAAACCTAGAAAACAGGTGCCAAGTGTAAATAAAACACTCTCCATCCACCAAGATCTTCACAGATTATTCTTCACACTCACTTATCCATTACATTCCATTTATCCTTCCACCATTCGTTCACGTCCGTACCATAGCTTGATCTTGTGTTTGTATCATGATCCACCCTAGTACTACTTGGCATATTCCCAAGATCAGTTTGTATTTCCTATATCGAAGTAGTCTATCACATCATGTTGGGGGCATGTTCCTATACCTGCATCGGATCAGATTTGTGTATATTCTTGTGATCTTCCTTAAAATCAAAAAATAAAAAAATATCAAAAAATCAAAAAAATCCAAAACATGTTCGAAATCTAAAATATCAAAAAATAGAGTCCTCACATTGAACTATGTCTTCTCTGAGCTTGAACGTAGGCAAGGTTGATCTTTGATCGGCCCCTTAGACACCCTAGGTCAGTCCTTTAGGAGTCCATCATAATAAGATGGAAATTAATCATTTATTTATATCTTCATCTTGTAAATTGGTCAAGTCGTCAGTCGAACTATGTGGTATCTATGTGTATAACGTAGGCAAGGCTAATCTGTTGATTAGCTCCCAAGACCCCTAGGATAGGTCTTCCGATTAGGTTCTTGGTCAAAATCTCAAAAAACCAAAAAAAATAAAAAAATTTGAAAATCAAAACATTCATAAAAAAATATCAAAATCCCAAAAATAGCCTCAAAACATTTCAAAACACCAAAAGCATCCAAATATTTGATAAAACCCAAAACAGTGCATCCATCTCATCTTCCTCTCACCTGAAATAATCTCATTCATAATAAATCAATCGTTAATTTCATCCTTTGGTAAGTTAGTCAGAAGCAAGTCTAGCAAGTTTAAAAGTAAAAGCTCAATTGTCAAAGTCTCAAGTCTAGGTCAGTAAGTAAACAAGTTGGTCAACTCTTGGTATCAATAGCTTATCATCCAGTCAATCCCATATCACCTGATCACAACATGTCCTAGGATGCATCCTTCCTACAATGGACATCAACATTAGGCATCACCGTAGTTTAGTCTTGGCTAGCGGTATGAAGAAAATTAGCTTGTTTGTTTACTTTATCTTTGTATTTTTGACTTATCTTATTTTGCGCTCATTCCAATAACCTCTCGATGATGCCTAATCAAAACAATCTAGAGAGAAAGGAATGAGGCATCGATCATTATCTTTTTATCTACTGTTCTTGTTGGATGTTAATGTAATATAACTTGGTCATGCATGCTTTGTTCCATTTGTAGGGAAGGTGTTTTAGATGTCTTGTTGACCACATAGGAAGGCTTTATTTTCTATGTTTTTGTCTGAGATGTTTACAATATCTGAACTACGTCCTAAATAAGGTTTCGTATGTCAAGTGTGAACAAGAGTACTCCTATCCGATTATTGAGTCAAAGTCCATCACACTAGGTGCAACGCCACCCTAGTTCTTTATACCTTGATGCATCATACCTATGTATGTTATCAAACATAAGGAAAGTTGTTCTCTTTACTTCTCCCACCCTTGGATAAGAAATACATCATGATCATTCATCATCATATCTAATAAATTCTCAACGACTCATACACTTGTTGGAATTTTGCATCTTCTTGGATTCAAGGGTTGATCCCTCTCATTCTTCTATCCTCTTTCATGCTCTCATAGTATCATATCATCAATGAATCCATCTCTCATATTCATACATATCATTGTAATAAGTAACGCCATCCATCTCACATGCATTGCATCATCATTTTAAGTTATTTAGGATAATATAGATTTTTTATTCTAAGCATCTTGCAAACATCTCATTTGCATCATCATTATCATATAGATCTCTTAGTCTAAGCATCTATACATCCATCTTGAACCTCTTTGTTGCGAGATTGACCCTCAAATTGAAATTTTCACTCAATCTCTCAAGGGGAAATGTACCAACGTACTTCTTTTCGCTAGGGCATCTGAAAAAAATAAGAAAATTTTCAAATTTTGGTCTCAGGGGTTTTATTCTTTGAATCAACATAGTAAGTACATTACTTCAAAGAGGGAAAAAATGTAGACATGCAAATTAACATCATGCATCTAATGTTCTTCGTTTAATTAAGTAAATCAAATTTATTTAATTAAATTTCTAATGTTCCTCATTTAATTAAATAAATCAAAGTTATTTAATTAAATTCCTAATGTTTTTCATTTTAAACCAAACTTTATTGAATTAAATTACTAATGTTCACTTCCCTCTCATTTTGATTTAGATAAACTCAAAAAAATCTAAATAAAGTGTCATAGCAACAAAACCTCCATCTATGTTAATCAAATCCTGATTAACTCCTAACACTAATCCTCTTTTCTCTAGCTTTTGCAACTTGCACATGAAATGCATTTTAATTAATTATCTAATTATCTCTATTTTCCCTCACAAGGCATATTCCCAAGGAATATTCCCTCATTAACTCCATTTGTTTGACTTTCTTGTCCAAACAAATTCCCCTCCCCTCCCCCAAAATCTCTCAACCATATGGATTTAAAGCTATTTTTCAAATTTCAAACCCACCTAACTTCATTTACTTGCACAATCTCCAAAATGTGCTCATGCCTCCTCCAATCACATGTGGACAAGTGGCCTTCTCTCATTGGTTGGTATTTTGTCCCACATTCATTCAAATCCTTCAATATTCAACTCTTGAATCTATAAATTCATGGCACTTCTTCCTTCAAAATCATCTACATTTTGAGTTCATCTTGCATTCTCATCACTTGCATTTTGTATCACCACCATTTAAGCTTATGAAGGAGGTGGGAAAGGGCATCCTTTTCACATCAAAGGTGCACCACTTCCACTATGGGATAGGTATGCACTCATGTTTTTATATGTTTCATTTAGTCTTTCTTGTTGTTTTAATGTCTCATTTAGCATATCTAGCATGATGCAATATTTCATAGGTATGTTAAGTTTGTTGATTTAAATGACTAACCATGCTAATGTGTGGGATAGTTTAATATTTTTGCAGATATTAACATCCACATAAATCAAGCTTAGAAAATTTATTTTAGGGACATGAACATATGAATCATTTCCAAAATCTCTGAACTGAGAAAGTGATGGTTGTTTACCTTTCCAAAATCCATAGGGAGTTTTATCAACAAAAGAAGTATTAGGTGACTAGTGAACTAGATAACAAGTAGTGTGAACTGCTTTAGCCCAAACTTGTTGTTCAAGCTCTACACTACTCAACATGATTTTAGCTCTATCCATTAAAGTCCTAGTCATCCTCTCCGCCACTCTATTTTTTGTGAGCTATATGGATTTTTTTTCTTCCTAACAATTCTCGCATGCTTACAAGTCATCAAAGACCCTAGAAAAAAATTCATCACCATTATTTGTTCCTCAACAAGTGATTTAAATTATTTAAGTATAGAAAAATAATAGATTTCTCCTTAATAAATTAAGCCCATGAATATCTGGAATAATCATCAATAAAGAAAACATAATAGTGAGACATTCCAATAGATGGTACATCCACATGACCAAATACATCAATATAAATTACCTACAAAACATGTTTAGTGCTAGCACTTCTAGATTTAAAGGATACTCTATGTTGCTTTCAATACATAGAGTATTCACAAAAATAAAAATTAACAATGTAGCCTGAAAAACCATCAACCATATTTTTATTTGTGAGGGCTTTGATACCCTTTTCACCACTATGACCCATTTTTTCATGCCATAACTTACATGATACAAATTTATTAGTTACATTAATACACTTTCATAAAGTAGAAGCATCAAGTCTAAATAGGGTGACACACCTATTACCCTTAGCTAAAAGAAAATTTTGTGTACTTAACTTGCAACCACTCTTTTCAAAAGTAATATGTACCCTTTAATCATTCATTTAGATACATAAATTACATTTCTAACTAAACTAGGGATGTGTAATACATCTTTCAGGGTTTTAACCCTTCCATCATTGAAAATCAATTTTACCACCCCCCAGCCTACAACTTTTCGTGTGCTATTATCCTCGAGGAAAAATTTCCCAACATCATAGGTTGAATATGATGAAAATAATTCCTTGTGAGGAGTCATGTGGTAAGATGCACGTGAATCTATTAACCTAAAGTCATGATAATTCATATTAGTAGAAATAATAAAAGAATTAATAGCTTCATCACCAGTGTATAGAGGAATCATCTTTATTTTTTTTGTATTCTTACATTCCTTTTTGAAATGCCCCATTTACCACAATTCTAAAACCTCAATCTACTCTTACCAGGTGTTTTTGACCTTCTCTTGGACTTAGAATGGGCCTTATACTTGTCCTTTTCACCTTTATTCTTGTCCTTACTTTTCTCCATGGACCTACCTCATACTTCCAATGCATCTTTAGACTCCTCTAAATCCCCATTTCTTTTGAAAGTAGACTAGAAATGAGGGCATCCGACTTCATATCATGTGAAAAAGAGCCACTGATTGCAACGATAAGATTATCCCAAGATTTAGGTAGTGAACATAATAATAAAATACATTTATCCTCCTCATCTATCTTTGCATTAACTGGAGATAACTAGCTCAAGATTAGATTAAATGAATTTAAGTGTTTTGTAATCAAGTCTTCATTATTCATCTTAAGCGAATATAACTTTACTTTTAGAAATAACTTGTTAATGAGACTATTATTTTGGTATCTCTCCTATCCTATTCCATAATTTATATTCAACTTAGTCTCATTAGACATATTTAATAGAAGAATATTAGATAAACACAAATAAATAGTGCCACATGTCTTTTTATCTAATTTAATCCTATCTTCATCTAGCATACTATCTATTTTCTTATTTTCATTAATATCAATCTATTGATCTCTTTCTTCCGAGAGATCCTCGATCTTTAATGTCCAAAGCTCATACCTAGTATCATTCAACTTTTCAATGTACAACCAAGATGAGATAGTCATGATCTCTTATCACATTGAATATGAAGCTACAAGAAAACACAACACACTCATGCTATCATAGAAAAACCAATAAAACATTCCAAAAGAGGCATCCCCTTCTCTAATCAAGCCAACTTTTCTTTGATACCAAATGTCTAAAATCAAGAGAAAACTTTACAGTTAAAATATGTAGATAGTTTTATGCATCCAAATAAACAGATTACAATAAATCATAGATAAAAATAGATTACAATATAAATGTAAACCATAACTCAAGAATTACGTAGAGAAACCCTTTTAAGAAAAAAATCCACACCCAAAGAGATCTAAGACTTGTATTAATCTTTCAAATGAGTTACATTAATGTAACTTCTCTCTTTGAATCATTGCAACACTTCATGGCTTCAACAACTTATAATTTAACTTGTTTTTCCTTCAACTCAAACAGTAAATATAATGGCATAAGAGAAACCACAAATCATGAATGGTTTCTAAAACCATTTAGGCATAAATCACAAAAATAAGAAACATCCTCTTTCAACTTTGTTATTTTATCTACCTTTTAGTAATGTGCTCATGCAAACTAAAAAATATTTCTTATCTTCTCCAATCTCACATTTACTTTCCCCTTTTTCATGCTCTTCTAATTTGACAGCTAAAAAAATACTTTACAAATTGTTATAGTTGTATTTAGCAAGTTTCATGACAACTAAAAGATAATTACAAATTGCAAATTAATAATTAAATACAAAGCAAGGTTGAGACATTTACTCAACAATCATAACATTTATAAAGTAAAAATTTATTTTTATCTCCTTAAACATCATCTATTTAAGATTTCTAAATTTTTCTTTTCTTATATATTTTATGTTTATTTATATATATATGAGATTGAAGTTCTATCAAAATATAGATCTATTAAAATGATAAAAAAATATTATATATAATTTTGTGATGCATCCATTTAATTTGTGACATCAAATATTATTTTTTATATATGAAAATACTTATTTGACCTTCTAAAATTATCCAAAACCTTTGATTTATTTAAAAGTTTGACCACTAAAATTAAAGTATTTATTGTGGCCATCTTCATATACATCACATGATAAGATTTATTTCTGTAAATCTATTGATAAGTTTATTTGCAAAATTGCCAATCTACAAGTCGCCTAAAATTAAAATTATAAAATGATTAAGGTCTTCATCTCCCATTATCCATTTTTTGTCTAATATGATGGGACTTATTTTTTATATTTAAGAGAATACACATCACTGTCCTAACAATATGCAACAGCTGTTTGTTTGACTTACTTCCATGAGACGAATAGTTCTTTCAAAATTTGTTTATTTTTAATAAGATCAACAATATTGATCGAGTAATCAATACCCAATTCCCCCAAATATAGCGATAACTCAATAATATATCCAAGCAACACTTTAATTAAAAATCCAAGAAACATTTTAATACTTAAAAAACCCCTCCATATTTTTAAATGAATAAAGCTGAAAACACAGATAATTTAAGAATATAGAACACAATAATCTTATTATCTCACGTAAGACAGATGCAATTAACACAAATAATGGATGTAATAAACTAATTGGTTAACCAAAAGTCCTCCTTTCAACACAGGGAAGAAACAACAATGTGATTTTCCTCCGAGATGAGAGAAGTATTGAAAATGGCTTTCCCCTTATTACCTACAACAGGCACTATCGCAGATCTCAGATATTATATGATTCTGCTTATTTCAGAGTAAATCTTGATACTGTTTTCAATCTTTATTTGCTGATAGTCATATCGCTAATGAGAAAATAATGGCCCAGTAGATTGAGAGCTACATACTGCATCAGATCTGTATACACACAAAGTAAAAGCAAAATAAAAGGAATTTTAGCTCTTTATAACATATTCTTCTAAACTTCAAGATAAGTTTGGATTCAATTGAAATACTGTATATCAGATTTGATAGATTTCGAAGAAGAAATGGTACAAGGTAACTACTAAAAACAATAAGATATGTTTAGAATTTTACCTCGTAGCTTTTATTGCCAGAATGAATCAATCAATATGTGGCTGGTGGAGGTGGGGATTTATATAAGTATGGTGGTGGTGGGGATTTGTAATAGTATGGTGGAGGAGGAGATGGAGATGGCGGAGGTGGAGATTTGTAGTAATATGGGGGTGGAGGAGATGGAGATGGAGGTGGTGGGGATTTATAGAAGTATGGTGGTGGTGGTGATGGGGATGGTGGTGGTGGAGATTTGTAGTAGTATGGAGGAGGTGGAGATGGGGATGGTGGTGGTGGAGATTTGTAATAATATGGTGGAGGAGGAGATGGAGATGGCGGTGGTGGAGACTTGTAGTAATATGGGGGTGGAGGAGATGGAGATGGAGGGGGTGGGGATTTATAGTAATATGGTGGTGGAGGTGAAGGGGATGGTGGTGGAGGGGACTTGTAGTAGTATGGTGGAGGAGGAGATGGAGATGGAGGTGGTGGGGATTTATAGTAGTATGGTGGTGGAGGTGAAGGAGATGGTGGTGGAGGGGATTTGTAGTAATATGGTGGAGGAGGTGAAGGAGATGGAGGAGGAGGAGACGGGGAAGGTGGTGGTGGAGAAGGTGATGGTGGTGGAGGGGACTTGTAGTAGTATGGAGGCGGAGGAGATGGAGATGGAGGTGGAGGTGACTTATAATAATATGGAGGAGGAGGAGATGGGGATGGTGGTGGTGGAGATTTATAATAGTACGGTGGTGGAGGTTTAGGAGATGGTGGAGGTGGGGACTTATAATAATATGGAGGAGGTGAAGGAGAGGGAGGTGGAGATGGTGGAGGGGGTGAGGGAGATGGAGGAGGAGGAGATTTATAATAATAAGCAGGAGGGGGGGATTGATAATAATAGACAGGAGGAGATGAATAATGATCGTATTCAGCTGTAGCTGAAGCCAGCATAAAGAGCACCAAAGCAATTACAAACGCCATAGTTTCCAAATATCGTGGCCTGGCAACAACCATTTCTGTTGTTGCAGTACACTGCATTCCAGTTATTTGATCAGGCAGTATTTCAGTGTATTTATATGTAATAATCTGTAAATCCAAGGGCATGCATTGCCGCGTGAGCTACTCAGTCAAATGATAGGTATGCGAACAGACGTGGAATTCTTCCATCAGATATAATTGTTAATTGATCGGTCATCTATATATTTGAACAATTCAATGAGAATAAGGGACACAGCTGTTTCACCTTGATCAGTATGTATTTATTTCCATGGACTTGGTGAAGAAGACAATAGATGCCCTGGCTGTTACATCTCTCCTTGAAATTGTCTTTGACTCGGATAAGCACCCTCAGAGCATGAGTTACTTGCATGGAATTTAATTCATTTTAAATGGTGGTAAGCACATATAAAAATTGCTAGATGGGCAACTTATTTCTTTGAATTCACACTACAAAGAAAGACAGATATCATGGAAGGATTGAAAAAAATAACTATTGTGTCTATCAGTCCGTGCAATCGGGGATTAAATTTGATGACCGACTCCATGTTAATATATTTAATTGATAATTTAATTTATATTAGAAAATTTAATAAAATAAATTTATATATATATAATTTAAGAGAAGCTTGTTCTATTATGTAATAGATTTGTTTTTTTTAAATCTTTCGATTTCTTTTTTAAATTCTAAAATGCTCTACTTTTCAATAGAAATTTCTATTATTTTAAACTTTCTTTATTTCATTCTTAGACATAGAAAAAATCTAATTATTCTTGAGTTCTAATTTATACCTATTTTTAAATAGATAATGCTGTCATGCTTCCAACACTTCAAACACTTGAATTTATTACATTGATAAGGTCTTTACAATCAAAGTCATTCTTGGAGAATCTGTGCACATAAAAAAACAGTTGCTTTTTTTGTTTTCAGAAATTTCTTTAAAATAATTATTATAAATATAAAGTATAAAACAAATATGTTCAAAAAATTAAGTATAAAAAATATATGTTAAATTATTAGATATAAAAAGAAATTTCTAAAATTTAAAAACTTAAGTATAAAACAAATATTCTAAATTTATTATTTCATTTAAGTAAGTTTCTAAATTAATATACAAAAACTTTTTAAAACAACATATCTCTTAAGATTTATTTAAGTAATGTTTTCTAATAAAAATAATAATTATTTATAAAGAACTACACATAAAAAAGAAGTTTTTAAAATTTCTAAGATAAAGTATGAAATTTCTTAAATTTACTATTGCATATATAACTAAGTTTCTATATTAATATGCTTAAAATTAAAAAAATTAAAAAAGAAAAATATTCTTTAGATTCATTGTAAGATTTATTTTAAGAAATAAAATTATAAAGAATGAGAAATAATTGTTCTTTAAAAAAATTCTAAATAAATTAATGTATTTAAAATTAAGAAAAATGAAAATTAAGTAGAAAGAAAATATTCTAAATTTTTTATTACACACAAAATATGTTTCTAAATTAATATATTTAAAACATTTAAAAAATATATATTTTTTAAAATTTTGAAAATCTTTCAAAGGAAAAATTATTAATATTCTATTATATTCAATATAATATTATAAACTTAAGTTTTTACTAAAGATTTAATGGTACAAAATATAACAACTTAAAAATACATCTAATATAAAAATATTTCATAATAAGTGTCCATCTAAAATCAATTTAAAATGACAAAATTAAATACAAAGAAAATATAATAAATTTATTATTACATATAAAAATAAGTTTTTTAAAATATATATTTAAAACTAGCTTATCTATCTTTAAAAAATAGACGTAATTAAGAATTCAATAAATTCGGTCTTGATTATGATTATGATCAAATAAAGGTTAGGTTTGAATTGGGATTAAGGTTGAATTATGGATAGGGTTAGGGTTAGGGATAAATTAGGATTAAGCTTCAATTAGGATTCAATTAGAGTTCAATTAGGGTTGAGGTTAGGCTAGGGTTAGATCTAGCATTAGGGTAGTGTTTAATTAGGGTTAGGGTTATGGTAGGGTTTAAATATGGTTAGGATTGTAGGATAAAACTTGGGGTAAAGGTTAGGGTTAGAATCAGGGTTAAAATTAGGGTTATGACCCAACTAGAGTTAGAGTTAGGCACAATTAGGTTTTGGGTTAGGGTTAATGTTAGGTTAGGGTAATGGTTCACCTAGGGTTATGTTTGAATTATAGTTAGGGCTAGGTTTCAATTAGTAATATAGTTATAATTAATCTTGATATTAGAATCAGGGTTAGCATTAGAGTTAGAATTATCATTAGTGTAGACATATAAAATTGGGCTAGGTCGATGAGTACCATTTTCGACATATTTCTAATGATCATGGTCATGATTAAATAATGATAATTATTTAATTACTTTCTACAGTCACTTTTATTCTATTAATTAAATAACCATAATTATTTAATTAATTCATTATGACCTTTATTTCAACCTTGATTAATTAAATAAATCTTATTTATTTAATTACGTCGCTAAATTAATTAATCCATTTTCTGAATTAAATACTTTATTATTTAATTTATCTTTTGTCACAATTTCAACTATAATTAAATATTTATTTTGAATTATTTTATTATTCAATTAACCTTTTCGACAGTCAATTAAATAAATCTTTAAATTTTGAATGTTGAATTAAATAAACATTTAATTCATAAATATTATTATTCCTCGAATATTCTTCTGATTAGATAATCATCTAGTTATCTGATTACTCACTTACTGATTAGTCGAGATCTAACTCATCTGTCAGTTATCTCATGATTAATTCCTGACGAACAAATTTTTTGTCTCGTTCAGTCAGCCCTATTCTTCTACATGCAAACTATGATTAATTAAATAATATTATTTAATTAATTCATTCATTTGTGCATTCGAACATAATGTTTTTGCTTCATCTTTCACATGCAACTCTTATTCTTCCAATTTTTGAATAGTCTTAACATTAGATTAAATTATTATTTAATTTAATCTTCATCATGCAGACCTTTTTCAACTCATGTTGTAACTGACACAGATCTTTAGCGCATGGAATTCATCAATCTCGATTGTTGATCTCTCTTTTGAATCTAAGCCGATCGTTCGAAACCCAAATTTCTATAAATTGACTGACCTTTGTCATTATTCCTCCTCCTAAAATCGATATATTTTTCGAAGCAACTTGTTAATCTTTGATATTTTTCTATAATCACATACATCAAGGCTATAGTTGCACACATACTGAAAATCTAAGGGAAAAAATACTATCATGAAAAAATGGTGAAGGACAACATAGATGGTAGGGTTTAATTATGGTTAGGGTTGTAGGATAAAACTTGGGGTAAAGGTTAGGGTTAGGATCAGGGTTAAAATTAGGGTTATGACCCAACTAGAGTTAGAGTTAGGCACAATTAGGTTTTGGGTTAGGGTTAATGTTAGGTTAGGGTAATGGTTCACCTAGGGTTATGTTTGAATTATAGTTAGGGCTAGGTTTCAATTAGTAATATAGTTATAATTAATCTTGATATTAGAATCAGGGTTAGCATTAGAGTTAGAATTTTCATTAGTGTAGACACATAAAATTGGTCTAGGTCGATGAGTACCATTTTCAACATATTTCTAATGATCATGGTCATGATTAAATAATGATAATTATTTAATTACTTTCTACAGTCACTTTTATTCTATTAATTAAATAAACATAATTATTTAATTAATTCATTATGACCTTTATTTCAACCTTGATTAATTAAATAAATCTTATTTATTTAATTACGTCGCTAAATTAATTAATCCCTTTTTTGAATTAAATAATTTATTATTTAATTTATCTTTTGTCACAATTTCAACTATAATTAAATACTTATTTTGAATTATTTTATTATTCAATTAACCTTTTCGACAATCAATTAAATAAATCTTTATTTATTTAATTAAATCTTTAAATTTTGAATGTTGAATTAAATAAACATTTAATTCATAAATATTATTATTCCTCGAATATTCTTTTGATTAGATAATCATCTAGTTATCTGATTATTCACTTACTGATTAAGTCAAGATCTAACTCATCAGTCAGTTATCTCATGATTAATTCTTGATGAACAAATTTTTTGTCTCGTTCGGTTAGCCCTATTCTTCTACATGCAAACTATTATTAATTAAATAACATTAATTAATTAATTAATTCATTTGTGCATTCGAACATAATGTTTTTGCTTCATCTTTCACATGCAACTCTTATTCTTCCAATTTTTGAATAGTCTTAAGATCAGATTAAATTATTATTTAATTTAATCTTCATCATGCAAACCTTTTTCAACTCATGTTGTAACTAACACAGATCTTTATCGCATGACATTCATCAATCTCGATTGTTGATCTCTCTTTTGAATCTAAGTCGATCGTTTGAAACCCAAATTTTTATAAATTCACTAACCTTTGAAATTTATTCCTCCTAAAATCGATATATTTTTCGAAGCAACTTGTTAATCTTTGATATTTTTCTATAATCACATACATCAAGGCTATACTTGCACACATACTGAAAATATAAGGGAAAAAATACTATCATGGAAAAATGGAGAAGGACAACATAGATTATTCATGGAGTTACATCGATCTTTGGTGAGATTTTTTTATGTTTTAGATATTTCCTTTGTGCTTTGTTGTTCAATGTAGGTTAGTTTGATTTTGTATTGCTTTAATCTTACTACTTTCTAGTTTTTGTACATTAGATTTGTTTAACCCGATGTGAAGACATGTACTTCGCAAATCCGTAGATGCTTTTTCAATTTTTGCAGGTATCGTATGGAATGACACAACTAATATTACGAACCGCACCTACCGAATACAATGACACATCTGAAAAAATTTGGCTTATCACGATTTAATTGACTAATAAAAACTTGCGATGCATCTGCTGCTTTGAATGATGCATATGACTCACAAGTTTTCAAGGTTTGCTTTTTGATTTACAGTTTTTTATAATGTTTTTATTTTAGCTAATTTTTGATTTGTAGCATGTGTTTTAACGAGTTAACATAGTGTTTGCAGGACGTAGCATAAAAAATAATCTTTCTCAACATTTTTTGCAGGACGAGTGACGAAGACAAAGAAATTGAAAACTACTAATTCATGTTTTGCAGAATTTTTGATGAAGACCAATTTAAAAACTACTAAATAATTTTTTGCAGGACCTATGTCAAAGACTTTAATTATGAAACAAACTGTTTGGTAGATTAGAAAACTTGTCTTTTGGGTTTAAAATGAACCAATGTCTTTTGTTCTTGTACATGTTTAGATTAGATCCCAATTTAGTAACAAAAGTATCCTCCCCCCTTGCGCATTCGTGTGATCCTGGGTTTAAGAGAAACTTTTACTAACTCTAGAAATTGGGCCTGGTTTGGTGGTTAAGAGTAACCAAAGTGACTCAAACTGATGATGAGCTCTTTCGCCAAGCTACTCCCAACTAGTATAGAAATTCTAATGCTTGAGGAAACTAAGTATTAAAAATATCATAGTGGATAAGGATTTGATTCCCCAGTACCCTTGTGGTGCGTCAAAACCTACAGAGCATAACCTCTACAGACTAGGATGATATTGCCTCTCACATGGCTGTCTGAATGGGTGCCCATAATAAAATCATCAATTTGTTAATATTTTAGCCCAAAACCTTCTATTTGCTAGTGCAAGAGGTCAAACCTCTGAAGTTGTCTCACAATCTTATGGTTCAATAGTAGAGATGAAAATTTCTCCATGGGAGAGTCATGGGAACTAAAGCTTGGCTGACCCGAGAAGTGTGTGTCGTGGAGGGGAGCCAGTGTGGTCAAGCTTCTAGTCATCTGCTTTGAGTAAGCATAGCTGGGGAAACCCAAGTGAGAATTCAACAAGTATTGTCACTGTGAGCCTTAGGAATCGTACATGTTTTCTAGATTTTAACATATTCATGCTCATCGAAACTAAAACACAATTTTTTTTTTATTGTTTTCAATTGCCAAAATTTGATCACGAAACAAAGTCACTCAAAAAACCTATGTCATCAAAACACCGTATCTTTAAAATTGAGTCGCAGCTGATAAATATAAAACCACATTTTTAATTTTGGGTCGCATTTGTTAGATAAAAAATTGCATTTTCCTATCAACAAATCAGAGTCCACTAACATTAGATTCTAAGTCGCATCTATCATTGTAAGTTGCATCTTTCATTAGAGTCACATCTGTTAAAATTTAAGCCGCATCTATTAGCATAAGTCACATTTTTCTGTCAGTAAATCAAGACCAGTTTTCATCAGAATGCTGCATCCGCAAACCGCAACACATCTGTTAAGTTCTGAGACACATCTGAAAATTGAACTGCATTTTCCTGTCAACAAAAATCTGGAATTTAGAATCATAGTCCGAAATCAATCTGCCATTTTAGTCTGTTTCTCATAGTCAAGCTTGGACAAAAACTGGAAACTTGCTCAAAAACCTTGCATTGTTCATCTTTAGGTGTCATTTAGTTTTAGAGATAGACGTCATAGTTGTAAAATTTAGTTATCGCATAGGAATTTGCATATCTTAGAATAGGCCAACTTTCCACATTATTGGAAAAATTCATGCTTTGATTGTCATTATCATTGAACCTAATCACTTTTGTCTTACTAGTGGATACTTCTAGCTCATTAGTCTAGTTTGGAAATTCACCTTATCTTTTGGTCCATGTCCTACATCAAGTTCCTTGATAAAGTTAAGTCATAGCCTTGATTAATCCATAGGTGGTAGGTAATATCCTCTTACAATCATTTACCATTATAGTCTACTTAGAATTTTTCATATTTTCATCCTAACATACATCATTTTAGACATCCTTTATTTTCCAAGAAAAAACCAAAAAAAAATAATAGAAGCATTCATTCAGTATTATATCCAAAAAATCTCAAAAACATAGAAATAGAACATATCATTTCTAGACATAGTTTTTCATTTCCCCATTTTGAGCAATATTTTCATGGTTGAAACAAGGTCTAAGAAGAAACATAGAGATATGGAAGATTCACAAGACTTCATCAATCCTTTCGAAAACCAACCATTAGGGACATAAAGACCTCAGAAAACTTTGCTTGAAAAATTTGTCACTAGGGACACACATGGAAAAATTTATGTAGAAGATGTAGACACTATTGTTGAAGATCTTGAATTTTCATCTTTTATGGATGAGTGTTTGGAAAATATTCAAAGATATCTGGAAAATTTGCTAGTAGAAGGTGCCACACTACCACTAGGATTTGACGTTCACACCTTAAAACCAATATCTACTCAACCAACACAAACCGTGACATTGAGTGTCTCCATTCCTCAAATTACTACAAAAATATCAATTGGCATACCTACTCAAACAACCTCAATCATAAATAGAACCCCATTTGGTATAACACAGGGCCTAACATTTACTGCGGGAGCATCCTCATTGAACCCCTTTGACACAAACACTCCAGGTAAAATACCCAAAGTTGGCATGAACACAACATGAGCTATACCCCATATTAGCACCAATACTACCATTCCACACATAGGGGCTACACAAACAGGACATATACCCTTACCAAATCACAATCCGTCACAAAATATTGTATTTCAGAACACATACGTCGATCCTAATAACACAACCAACATGTCTTTAACACAGATAGATGTTTTGCAAAACCAAATGCAAGTCCTCCAACAATAAATGGACAATATTTCAATGTTAGGCAAATGAACTATCTCAGCACAAGATTTATGTCCATGTCCCTTCGGTAAAGCGTTATACATGACACCCTTCCCACACATATCCATTATACCGAATTTTCCTAAGTATAACGGGAAGAGGAATCCTCTAGAACACATCAGGGAATTTTATACAACATGCATGGACATCGTGTATGACCCCACATACCTTATGAGACTCTTTTCAGAAACCCTTATCGGGATAGCATTGGAATGGTTCTCTAAACATCCATATGGCATAAAATCATGGGGCAAATTAGCTGAGAAATTTGTGGAACACTTTTCCTTTAACATAGACAATGAGATCACGATAGCTACCTTGTGTCATACCACACAAGAAGACAAAGAAAACTTCACTACCTTCTTTCACAGATGGAGAAGTTTAGCTAGTCGATGTCCAGTTGAGATACCAGAAAACAAAAGGTCACAATATTCATTGAAAATATTCATCCAAAACTGTGAAGTGACTTATGGGTGCATTGTTGTACCTCTTTCCTAGGCTTGGTGAAAAAAGGCATTATACTTGAAAAGGGCCTTATTGACAAAGGAGAACTTAAGATGCCAGGCAGGAATTTGGTTGTTCAACACCAAAATGCTCCTAATGATAGAAATAATTTTTGGTCTAGGAACAAAAATGTAATGAATGATGGTATAGTTGATGCTAAGACCTTACACGCAAGACCTATCATCACAATAAGAGGCTACAAACCCTCTCAAGACATGACTAATAATCTTGATAAAGCAACCAACTTTGTCCAAAATTCATAATAACAACGACCACAGAGGAGGTTTCCAAAATGTGAGTTTACACCCTTAGGGGAACCAATCGAGATAGTTTACAAAGAACTGATTAAACATAAACTCATACAACCTCTGAAGCCAAAACAGTACGATCCTGGATAGTTTAAACCTTCAAGGTGGGATGATAACACCTATTGTGAGTACCATCAAACTAAGGGACATAGCCTACAACAATGCTGACAACTGAAGAACATCATACAAGATTTTGTTGAAGACAAAACCATAGAATTCAATGGACAAAAATATACCAAAAATAGTGATCACAAGGTCTTCACAGATCCATTAGATGACCATGGGAAAGGAAAGGCCTCCAGTTTGGGAACTAAGAATAATACCTCAGCCAATTATACCAATGCTAAGTACTATTATAAACTAGGTACCATCATCAATCATATCTAAGCTGCTAATGAAAATATCCATACCATTACCATAAAGAAGTACCCTGAATGTACTGTCAATAGATGCAAAATTAAGATAACCCTTCCAGGTCCTTCATCAGAGCCACAAACACAATCTTCCAAGCCTAAGTATAATTTTCTTGACCAGCTAGGGAAGACCCCACCATAGATATCCATCTTGGAACTATTGACTATATCACCAGATCATCGAGCCATTCTTGACAAAGCCTTGTAAAGCACAATAGTCCCTACCACCTTAGATGTCAATCATTTAGAATAAATGGTATGATACTTAAGCAATTCCAATCATCCCACATTCTCTCAACAAGATTATTCAACTGACAAGACCAATCATAATGACCCATTACACCTTGAAGTTCTTGTCCATCAAACCAAAGTCAGATGAGTCTTGGTAGATAGAGGAGTAGGGTTGAATCTTTGCACCTTAAATTTGTTTAAGGCATTAGGATTCTCAAAAGCATGCGTGGATACGGGTATGATGGGCCAAAAAGTCGTGATATGTAAGTGATATGATGGCCCATGTGGCTGACGACTTTTTTTTTACCCAAAATTGATGAAACGAAAAGGGTTTTTAGAGGAGATTCTTAGCTTTCCACCAATATAAATTATAATTTACTTTGAATTTAATAAATAATTATTATTTATTTTCTATTCGATTTACGATAAAGTCCTGATTGATAGGATGATTGAAAAACATCTATATCTTTCAAACGGTATCAATTTTTTTGAATTTGGAACATGTGTCACATTCTATGCTTCACATAATATATTATTAAAACAAACAGAATTCAATTTCATGAAATTTTCACCAAGTTAAGGTGGTTAGATGTACAAATTTTTATATTTTCTAAAAGTTGTAATAAAAAATTCATAATTAAATATTTACTTGGAAAAAAATTATAAAATAATCTGCATCACATCTAGAAATGAGTCGTCTACTTATATCTAAAATCTTATAAAAAAAATATTATCATTTTATTGTGGTTAGGGTTGTCAGACAGACACCTACTTCTTATTTTTTCCCTAAAATTTAAGTACTACTGCATTGAAATTTCAAATTTTCACCAAATAGATTTATTAAAAAAAAAAAAACCTAGACTTTTAGAAACTACATTCAATTTGCTAAAAATTCTATTCTTACATATTTTTGAAATAATATAGATAACTTATTCAAATTTTATGTCAAGTTGCCTAACTCTAATTTTCTGAATTTTCATTGTCACTTAAGGGCCTGTTTTTTCCATGATGATCCTGCACATACCCATACCACTAAGAATATAGTCATTAAGGCTTATGATGATGAGGAAAGATCATCTAAAGGAGTTGTCACACTCCCTATCAGGATTGGCCCTATAGATATGGACACTAGTTTCCAAGTCTTGGATCTCACCCTTCCCTATAATCTTTTATTGGGTAGACCTTGGATACATGCTATGAAAGCCGTACCTTCCACTTATCATCAATGTCTTAAATTCCCATATAATGGAATCAAGATCAAAATTGACAGTGATCCAGATCCTTTCTAATATTGTACAAGCCTACACGAAATACCGCAATGATAGGTGCCAGTTAATCAAGAGGCTTCATCCTCTACCTTATCCTTGTATGTTGATCCATCAACTCTTACCAAGTCCATTGCATCAGAACCGCCATCATCCACTCCTAAGGTCGAGATCCAAGATAAGGGTTGTGGAGAATATCACATGAAAGCATCCTATTGTGTCAGTCAAATTGTTCCTCCTAAGTCATACGGTCTACCCACAATGGATAGGAGACAATCAATAGTCACATTCCATATCTCTCCTACAATGACATTAAGAAAATGGGGGGATTTAAGTAAAGAAGCTACGAACCAAGATGATGTTACCTCTTGGTTGTACAAGGAAGACAATGAAAACCCTCCACCATCTATTCAAATATCTAAGGATCAATATGGAAAAGGCTTCATGATAATGAAAAGTAACAGATATGATGGACATAGTGGGTTAGGACTACATCAAAATGGAAGGATTGAAGTAATCATTGTCTCACCATGACCAAAAGGCCTAGGGCTAGGGTTTCAACATATTAGAATTGGCATTCCTAGTACTTTGTTACCATTGCAAGAGGAAGTAAGTTCTTCTGAAGACATTGAGATATCCCACGAACCATTTGACCCAATTTATGATGAATCCCCTAACTCAAATGAATATGAATGGGATTCCCTTTCCTCTACCAGCATGATGGGCCTAGATAAACTATTTGGGAAACTTGACAAAATGCTAAAACCCTTACCAAATCCATCTAGCCCCTATCCTAAAAATTCCTTGTCAAAAGAAGAATGGCTTAAGCTTTATTATTTGGAAACCCTAGATCCTACCTCTTGGGAACCTAACG
This sequence comes from Sequoiadendron giganteum, assembly GCA_007115665.2. NCBI lineage: Eukaryota > Viridiplantae > Streptophyta > Pinopsida > Cupressales > Cupressaceae > Sequoiadendron > Sequoiadendron giganteum. Next base: position 566,785,187 of record CM021106.1, on the reverse strand, counting down.
AACCATCTTCTGATGACTTATCCCTTATAGTAGTACCACATCATAGTTTACCTGTCCCTAGGAAAAAGAAAAAAAAGGAGTTAGTCCAAAACTTCTATGACCATGTCAACCATTCTATCCTCACCTTGTCAGCCTCCACATTTGATGACTCTTATGATGACATGTCTCTCATATACCCCCAACTTATCAATTGGGATCAACAAGGTACACCCATCTTAGACATATTTGAGAACAACGAAGTGATAGCTGAGTTCATGGGACTGTGAGAAGACATACTTAGAGGTGATCATAAAGCTGGATTTACCATAGACTTGGATAACATGGCATATTTTTGGGAGTTTGTTCACAACTCCAGTTGCAAAAATGAAAACAAAAACAAAAATAATGAAATTGATGAAAATGACAAGTCCCTAGGTGAAAACCGAAAGGCACCTTTGGACGATGAAATAGTAAAAATAAAGGATGCACCCGAGGGAAAAAACCTCTCTAAGGCACCCAAGGATGGAGGTTTGAACATTCTCCCATTTGCTCAGGAAATTTCACCAATTTTAGTAGAATATTCTGTCGAGATCAACATAAAAACTAAAGAAAACCCTCGGGTAATATACTTTGCAACATCTTTGACAAAGATAGAGAAACCAGATTTTTGAGACTTTTTTACAAAGAGATAGATAAAATTTACATGGTCATATGCCCAAATGCCTCAGATAGATCCAGAACTTATATTGCATCATCTATCATTACAACCAAGTCCTAAGCCTATCAAGCAGAAGTTACGAAAAAATGCATCCACAAATTTCTCTACTAGTCAAAGCTGAACTTAAGAAATTATTGGATGTCAGATTCATCAGATCCATAGGCTATGCAGATTGGATTTCTAATCTTGTGCCAGTAACCAAATCATCTAGGGGCATTCACATTTGTACAAGTTTCAAAGATATCAAGAAGGCATGTTCTAAGGATGACTTTCCTTTGCTAAACATTGACATGATGGTGGACCTTACAGGAGGATATGAGATGTTATCCCTCATGGATGGTTTCTTTGGGTATAATCAAATCAAAATCATAGTTGAGAACCAACATAAGACAACTTTCACATGTCCATGGGGAAAATATTGTTGGAATGTTATGCCTTTTGGGCTCAAAAATGTCAGAGCTACATATCAACGTGCAATGACGACTATATTCCATGAACTTGTACATACTCTCATGGAAGACTATGTCGATGATCTAATAGCCAAATCATTAACAAGAGTAGATCATTTGAAAGTCTTAGACAAGATATCTAAAGACTATAAAATTACAAAGTAAGGCTAAATCCAAAAAAATGTGTCTTTGGGGTTAAATCAGGAAAAATTCTAGGATACATCATTTCTAGATGAGGCATTGAAGTAGACCCAACAAAAGTAAAGGCTATAATAGACATTTCTCCACCAACTAGCATCAATTAGATAAGAAGATTACAAGGGAGACTATAGTCTATCAAACTCTTCATAATATAGCTAACAGACAAGATACATCCATTCCAACATTTTCTCAAGAAGGGGGTACCATTTGCATCGACACCCAAATGCGAAGAAGCTTCTCAAAAGATCAAAGACTATCTACTTACACCTACCATGTTAATGCCACCTACAGATACTCGGTCTTTGATACTCTATATATCGGCAACTCAATCAACAGTAGGAGCGTTACTTGCACAAAATGATGAAGGTCATGAAAGGGCAGTGTACTATATCAGTCGTACCTTGGTGGGATATGAACTAAACTACAGTAACATAGAACGTGCCTATCTTGCAATAGTTTTTGCTACTCAAAAAATTAGGCACTATATGCTAAACCGTCAAACAATGCTAGTCGCCAAGATAGATCCTCTGAAATATCTCCTAAGTAAAGCAACACTAACATACTGATTGGCTAAATGGGTAATGATTCTTAGTGAATATGACATCTAGTATGTGGAAAGAAAAGTGATAAAAGGACAAGTTATTGCAAAGTAATTGGCAGACACACCAATTAAGGATGACCATCCTTTAGTGGCATATTTTCCTGATGAGTTCATATTCACTGTTGACACCAGCACCACATGGAAATTATACTTTGACAGGTCACATACTAATCGTGGTTCAGGAGCAAGCATACTGTTTGTTACACCACAAGGTGACACTACTCTTAAGTCATTCATAATTTCTTTTCCTTGCACCAACAACATAGTGGAATATGAAGCCCTTGTGATAGGATTAAAAATGGCAACCCAATGGAAGATTAAGAGTTTACATGTTTATGGAGATTCTCAGCTAGTAGTCCAGTAAGTTAATGAAAAGTATGAAAATGAAGATGAGAAACTTGTCCCATACAAGCGCATGGTAGACAGTTTTAAACAATACTTTGATAACATCAACTTTCAACAAATACCTCACATTCATAATAGGGCGGTAGATTCTATGGAAACCATTGGTTCATTACTGGATATACATAGCAATGTGCCTAAATTCGAGTTTTTGGTCGAACAACTTTTGGTCCCTGGGCCTATGACGTCCTAGATTCTATGATGGTGTGTGTTATTTTTGGTCCTACCTCCCCATGGTACAAGGAAATATGTGACTACCTCTATCCCCAAATCTTACCCTTATACTTGTCAAAAACCAATGTAGGACATTTATCCTTAAGTCTTCCAAAATATACCATCATAAGAGATACCCTTTATAGACGTTCCTTAGATAGTACCTTGTTGAGATGTCTCGATGCTAAAGAAGCACAAGCAACCTTACCTGCAGTACATGAGGGTATCTATGGATCCCATTCTAGCGGTCCTACCTTAGCCAAGAAGATTATGAGACTAGGCTATTATTGGCCTACCATGGAAAAAGACTCATATATCTTCATCAAGAAATGTCAATAGTGTCAGATACATAGAGACTTGATACATGCGCTAGCACAAGAGCTTCATCTGATAACTTCACCTCATAGGTAAGATACATCCTCCATTTTCCCATGGCCATAAATTCATCATAACCGCAATGAAATACTTCACTAAGTGGATTGAGGCTATTCCTATGACCTATATTATCGACACACAAATTTCCAAGTTTATCCTAAACTACAACATTTATCGGTATGGTATACCTAAATCCATTGTCATAGACAATGGTCGTCCATTCCAAAAACAAGAAGTCTTCCATCTCTGTGAAGAATTCCATATCCAGCACCATTTTTCCATCCCATATTACCCACAAGGTAATGACCAAGTTGAGGCATCTAACAAAACAATCATTAGAATCCTCAAAAAGACTGTTAATGGCGCTAGTCATGACTAAAATTTATAGCTTAATCCCACCCTATGGGCTTATCACACAAGCATCCGCATTCCAACAGGTTCCACTCCATACTCTTCAGTATTCGATTCTGAAGCTATCTTACCTATTGAGGTTGAAATTCCTTCCCTAAGGGTATCATTGAAAGGTCATATTAATGATGAAGAGTATCGTGTATACAAATTGTATGAGTTAGAAATCATAGACAAACAAAGAAAAAGGGTATTAGATCATTTTCAAGCATATCAAAACCTTCTTCACCGCAACTATAATAGGAAATTTCTGAATCGACACTTTAACATTGGTGAATTGGTCTTAATAGAGAACTCAAAGAATCAAGTTGAAAGAGAAAAACTAGACAATTTTGAGCCTAATTGGTTAGGGCCTTACATTGTTATAGAAGCTTTTGGATCAGGAGTGTATCAACTCTCTACCCCTGAAGGAGAATCACTTTTATCACCAATCAACAACCTTCATCTGAAAAGGTTTTATGCATAGGTTTTGAGAACCTTGTCTTAATCTAAAAAATACAAAAAATATAGAAAAACAAAAAAATCGTTACCTTGATGAAAATTTGGCAAACAGGTGTCTTTGTAACACCAATTTTTTTTTTTGAAAATCAATAAAATAGCAAAGAGAAATAATCTGTCCAATAGTGAAAACCACTTCGGTGGTGCTTTGGATAAGTACCATGGTGAAAACCTAGAAAACAAGCACCATGTGTAGTCGACTGCACTCCTTCATCTACCATCATTCTAATTAGACTTTTCCACCATCACCCATAATAAATGGTTATCCTTTCCATAACTTGGAACGATTGACATCAAGCCTACTTCGTCTCCCCTCTCCATCTTATAGGTCTTATACCCAACAGGGGGACAATCCTCGACCTGTGTCATTTGGACCTTGCACTTACCATCCCAACATCGGAAAAAGTCCTAAAAAAAATCCAAAAACATTAGAAAATGTCTTGAAATTTAAAAAAAAACTAAAAAGAAAAAAAACACATCATAAAATGTCTTGAAAAAATACAAAAACATCAAAAAATTCCAAAAGACAAAAAAAAAAAGAGCAAAAAATCCCAAAAACAGAGTAAGAGTTAGTTGTGTCAAGTTAGTCGTAGACATAGTCGAACTACATTGCCTCTACGACTGGACATAGGCAAGGCCATCTATCGATGTGCCCTCAAAGCATTAGGTCTATCTTTCTAGGTTTGTCACATATCACACACATCAAATTATGACTCATTCTTTGTATGTGTCAAAGTAATTGGCCATGTCAAACTATGAGGTCTTTGCATGTATAACATAGGCAAGGCCATCAATCGATGAGCCCCTGAGGCCGCACTAGGTAAGTCCATTAGGGTTTATTGCATTCACCATCACACACGTCGCATATCATCAAGTTGAGTACATATTGATCAATCATTTATGTCGGTTAAATTCTAGTCGAAATACAAGGTCTTTTCATGTATAACATAGGCAAGGCCATCAATCGATGAGCCCCTGAGGTTTCACTAGGTTAGTCCTTTAGGGTACATCGTGTCAGTCAACATAAGTCATACAATGTCATCACACACAAACAATAGTCAAAACATCAAGACAAGTCATACTTCAACAAGCCAAACAAGTCAACAATGTCAACAAGTCAAATTAGACAAATTACAAAAACAATCAAATTATGTCTTATACAAGATGTGTCCTTCTTGACGACATACATTATCAATTATCATATCCTTGTGCAAATTGTTGCATCACTGACATCAAGCTCAATGTCTTATATGGTATGTGTCTTTCTGAAACCAGGCTTCATCATGCCTTACATAGTAAGTCACAAAATCGAAATCAGAATTAATGTCTTATACAATATGGCAGCCCTGACATTAGGCTATGTCAAACAATCAAACAATCAAAAAAAGATCAAATTTTGGGAAATATCTTTATTGTCTTTTTGACTTTATCAATTATTTTGTCTTATCTTTTTTTTTAAATTTTGGTTGTCTTTAAGTCCGGTTACTAGCTTTCTCAAGGATGTCCCATGAAGGATTTAGAGAAGCAAGGATGTCTCAGGACTCTTTTTCTTTGACTATTGTCTATTGACTGTCTTTTAAAACTTGGTTTTCAAGTTAGGTTACTAGCTTTCTCGACGATGTCCCATGAAGGATTTAGAGGAGAAATAATGTATCCTAACTTTTTCTTTTTCTTTGTTTGTTGTCTATGGTTTGTCTTGACAAAATGACTAGGACAATTTGGCCCTTAGTATGAGTTAAAGAAACTCCTTGTCTACAACTGTCTATTTTGGCAAGTGGATCACTTTGTACACCATGGTCTATCTCATATCATGGTGTGTACTATCCATTTGTGTCATGTCCTACCCAATGATGATTTAATGCAAGACTTAGTTTGTATTTGGAAAAATATCGAAGACTATATATTCTACTAATACCCATTTTTCCAACACTAATAGTTTGAATTATCCACACTAACATTTCTTCTTTTCTGCATCTTCACCACCCTTATCTATGTTCATCTATCCTTTTGTCCTTCATCTTCTAGTTCTCTCATCCATGTCAAGAGCACACTGATGTTCTTCGAACCTGCCTATCATCTCAAGGGGGTATACCACTACCTCCTCGTCATTCTCCTTTTCACTAGGGCATATTTTTGATAAATTTTCTTTGACACAAAGATGAAACGACATTGTATCAAAGGGGCAAATTGTAGACACTAAAAATTGGTCTAGGCCGACGAGTACCATCTTCGATATATTTCTAATGATCATGGTCACGATTAAATAATGATAATTATTTAATTACTTTCTATAGTCACCTTTCTTCTATTAATTAAACAACCTTCATTATTTAATTAATTCATTATGACCTTTATTTCCACCTTGATTAATTAAATAAATCTTATTTATTTAATTACGTCGCTAAATTAATTAATCCTCTTTCTAAATTAAATAATTTATTATTTAATTTCTCTTTTATCACAATTTCGACAATAATTAAATATTCATTTTGAATTATTTAATTATTCAATTATTCAATTAACCTTTTCGACAGTCAATTAAATAAATCTTTATTTATTTAATTAAATCCTTAAATTTTGAATATTGAATTAAATAAACATTTAATTCATAAATATTATTATTCCTCGAATATTCTTCTGATTAGATAATCATCTAGTTATCTGATTATTCACTTACCGATTAAGTCGAGATCTAATTCATCAGTTTGTTATCTCATGATTAATTCCTGACGAATAGACTTTTTGTCTCGATCAGTCAGTCCTATTCTTCTGTGCAAAAACTATTATTAATTAAATTATTTAATTAATTCATTCATTTGTGCATTCGAACACAATGTTTATGCTTCATCTTTCACATGCAACTCTTATTCTTCCAATTTTTGAATAGTCTTAACATCAGATTATTATTATTTTATTTAATCTTCATCATGCAGACCTTTTTCAACTCACGTTGTAACTAACATAGATCTTTATTGCATGACATTCATCAATCTCAATCGTTGATCTCTCTTTTGAATCTGAGCCGATTGTTCGAAAACCAATTTTCTATAAATTGACTGACCTTTGTTATTATTCCTCCTCCCAAAATCGATATATTTTTGGAAGCAACTTGTTAATCTTTGATATTTTTCTATAATCACATACATTAAGGCTATATTTGCACACATACTAAAAATCAGAGGGCAAGAATACTATCACAGAGAAATGGAGAAGGATGACAGAGATTATTCATGGAGTTACATTGATGTTTGGTGAGATTGTTTCATGTTTTATCTATTTCCTTTGTTCTTTGTTGTTTGATGTAGGTTAGTTTGATTTTGTATTGCTCTAATCTTACTGCTTTCTAGTTTTCCTGCGTTACAATTAGAGTTGGAATTAGAGTTAAAGTTAGAATTCAATTATAATTAGGGTTAGGTTTAAGTTAAGATTATAATTGAATTAGGGTTAAAATTCAATTAGGATTAAGGTTCAATTCGGGTTAGTATTGGGATTCAATTATAATTAAGATGATTAATTAGTGTTTGGGTTAGGATTTAATTAGGGTTGAGATTCAATTATGGTGGGTTAGGGTTCAATTGATGTTCAATTAGGGTACGGGTTCTAAGATAAAGTTTTAGGTTAGGCTTAGGGTTGGAGTTAGAATTCAATTAGGATTATAGTTAGAGTTACAATGATGGTAATAGTTAAAATTAAATTAGGAATTAATTAGAGTTATGGTTATGCTTTATATTCAATTAGGTTTAGGGTTCAACTAAGGTTGGGATTATATTCAATTATAGTTAGGGTTAAATTAATGTTAGGTTCAGGGTTCATTTAGGCTTAATTTTAGGGTTGAATTAGGGTTGCAATTAGAATTAAGATTAGGGTTAGCGTTTAGGTTCAATTAGGATTGAACTTCACTAGGTTAGGATTAGGGATTTGTTTTAATTAAAGTTGATCCAAGGAGGGTTATTGTTAGGGTTAGGATTCTAAGATAGATCCTAAGGTTAGGGTTTACGTTCAATTAAGGTTACATATCTAGGTATGTGCAAGATCATGATGGGCCAAAAAGTGGTGATATGTAAGTGATATGATGACCCATGTGGCTGATGACTAAAGTCTTGATTGATAGGCTGATTGGAAAAAATATATAGCTTTCAAATGGTATCACATTTTTTGAATTTGAAACATGTGTCACATTCTATGCTTCCCATACTATAGGATTAAAAAAAGAAAAATTGAATTTCATGAAGTTTTGACCAAATTATGGTGGTTAGACATACGAGTTTTTATATTTTTTAAAAGTTGTAATAAAAAATTTATAATTAATTATTTACTTGGAAACAAATTATCAAAAAATATGCATCACATTGGGACATGAATCCTCTACTTAAAATATTATAATTTAATTATGGTTAGGGTGGTCAGACAGACACCTACTTCTTATTTTTTCCTTGAAATTTAAGTACTATTGCATTGAAATTTCAAATTTTCACCAAATAGATTTTTATTTTTTTTTAAAAAACATAGTAGTTTAGGAACTACATTCAATTTGCTACAGATTCTATTCTTACATATTTTTGAAATAATATAGATAACTTATTCAAATTTTTATGCCAAGTTTCCTAACTTTGATTTTTCTGAATTTATTGCCACTTAAGGGACTGTTTTTTCCATGATGATCCTGCACATACGCATCTATTAGGGTTAGGGTTAGGATTTCCAAGATAAGATTAGGGTTAGGACACGAGTAAGGATCAGGGTTAAGGTTGGGGATTAGTTAGTGTTAGGGCTAGGGTCTAATTTGGGTTAATATTCAATTAGATTTAGGGTTAGGGTTCAATTGATGTTCAATTAGAGTAAGGTTTCTAGGATAAAGTTTGGGGTTAGGGTTAGGGTTGGCATTATAATTCAACTAGGATTATGTCTAGGCTTATACTTATTATAAGAGTTAAGATTCAATTAGGACTTAATTAGGGTTATGGTTAGGGTTCATCTTTAATTAGGGTTAAGATATACAATTAGAATAATGGTTAGGCTGTTCATATTTAGTTAGGGCTAGGGTTCAACTAAGGTTAGGATTGGGATTCAACTATAGTTATAGTTAAAGTTAGTTTAGGGTTAGGGTTCAATTAGGGTTAAGGTTAGGGTTTAATTAGGGTTATAGTTAGAACTAATGTTAGGGTTAGTGTTTAGGTTCAATTAGGGTTGAACTTCAATAGGTTAGGGTTCAATTAGGGTTAAGGTTAGGGTTTAATTAGGGTTATAGTTAGAACTAATGTTAGGGTTAGTGTTTAGGTTCAATTAGGGGATATGGTTCAATTAAAATGAATTTCAATAGGGGTAGTGTCAGGGTTAGGGCTCTAACATAAATCATAGGCTACAAGCCTTATAATACAACTGATGTAAATTATATAATTATCCATTCAATATAATGTCTTCATGTTTAGACAATATTCATTCTCCTCAATTATATTCAATATTATATACATGTCGTAGTGTTGTATATTCCTAGAAGATAAGCCAATGATATCATATTATTATGCAACTAAAGAATCAATTACAACAAACACACAACAACCAAATTTCTAAAATGGATTCAAAAAAGTTGATATATCTCAGTGTTTCCTATGTAGATTATGTAATAAGATAGATAAGCTAGTTTCTATAGCATTCTTATATATTTTTTAAGCAAGCTACAAAATATTTGATATTTTTTTTATTAATCTTGTTTATGAATAGCATTTGGTTGGTGATTTGAACCTTACATTATATAGAACTAAAGATTGTAGGCAATTGAACGAGACCAAAAAAATTAGAGAAACCAGAGCTTGTTAGGGAAGCAATTAGTACTAACTAATCATCTCTAAGAACTAAGTCCTTTTCATAGAATTATATAAATATATACTTGTTGATTCATTTCTTATGTCTCGATGTTAAGATAACAAGTAGACTATGATTTTGTTAAGATCATATTCAAATTCTTTAGTTTTTTTCCAAATATATTTATATATATATGAATGTATATCTATTTTTGTAGATCATCTTCAAATAATCAAATTTTTATTTATATTGTATAATTTATTTTGATGGATGTCATATCTACTTGATTTTTTCATATTCAAATTGTTGGAAAAGCAAGAAGAGACAACTGAGAGGGGAGGGGGGGGTGAATCAGTTGTTACCAAAATAAAACTTATTCAATATTAGTCAAGCCTTAATCTTAGATCTAATAATTAATAGTGCAAGCATAGATCAATAACACATTAGAGACACATGAACACCAGGATTTTATACATGGAAACATTATTAGGGGAAAAACCATGGTGGACGTTAGTCCACAAGATTATACGTTGTTTGAAGTATAATGAATAATGAATAAGCAATGCACTTGCATTCAGGCACACTACCTAGAGCTCACTACTCAAAGGGAGGCTCACTAACTTACATAAAATAATCAAATTAAATCCATCTGATGAGCTTGAATTGATAAATCAGCTTTTGTAAAAGCCTGATGATAGTTCTAGTTAGGCACAAAAAAAAATTACACACTCTTCCACACTTTGCTCAATCTTTTCTCTTCTCTTGAATGATTTGATCTTTATTCACACATGTACTTCACACACACTAATAATTGCCTCAAAATGAGGAAAACAACCTCTCTTATATATCCGCTACACTGATTTATATCAACTACTCAGTCGGCCACAAATAAAGAATAAATTACAACTATTGGCCTCAATACATAAATAAATCTCAATGCGCATCAACACAAGTCGGTCACAACATAGTGAGGATCCAAATAAACACCTTTGAACTTGCCAAAAAATAAAATATTAATCCTCATGGATCCGCAACATGTCACCACCATCATGTTGGCCAAGAACATGAAAACTCAAGCACACATCAAAAAAATCTCCGATCTCGATCACTTCGATCAATGCAGACATACAAAAAGAATAGAGTACAATCTAGACTCATCCATGAACATCACAGGAACATGCGTAGCAACTGAAATTCCCAGAATTTGATCCTCTTCTTCAAAGAGCACCTTCTATAGTAACATAATGATTGTAGGAACATAGAACTTCATAACTTTCCCAAATCTTGCTGCATACCATTGAAACTTTCAGAAAACATAATAGATAGACTTAGAAAGAAACCCTTTAATGCGCACCACCTAAAGATTAATGTATAGAAATTTCCACCATTCTGACCTTGTAAGCTTCACCGGCTATCTACAATATATTTATTACAATTCTCTCAATATCCTCGACATATACAACCTTCATAATCATTAATTCTAATAGTGTTGACATAAATGAAAACCACATATCAGCAACATAACCAAAAAATCCAACAATATCCCCCTTTGGCATTGATGACAACACAAGATGTGAAAAATATTACCATCAATCCAACTAGCTCTTCTCCAAAAATCTCCCCCTTAGATTGTGCACTCATTTCCCATGTTCTTGAATCTTCTCCCCCTTACTTCAAGATTTTTTCACATTGTTCTTCTCCCCCTTTAACATCAATGGAAAAGGTACACATTCTCTGAACCACATATTTAACACATTTGACTACTCCCCCTGAGTAGCAGCCATGACAACATCAATCCAGAATAGGATATGGCTATGAATTCATGGATTGATGCAAAGACCTGCATCACTTAGTTTTGATCAGGAGGGGAAATCACCCCTAACTCAAGCCTCTGAGGTACTCAAAAGTATCCTTAGGCAATGGATTAGTAAATATGTTTGCAATTTTCTCCTTGGTAGGTATATACTCCTGTCTTACTTCTTTATCACTTACTTTATCACTCAGGAAGTGATATTTGATGGATATATGCTTTGTCTTTGAATGCAACACTAGATTCTTGGAAATGTTAATGGCACTTGAATTTTCATAGAATATGGCAATGGGTTCTTCATACTTAATTTTGACATCTCTCAGCATCTTCTTCATCCACAATACTTGAGTACAACTATTTGCAACAACAATATATTCTGCCTCAACAGTAGATAATGAAATGAAATTCTGCTTTTTGCTTAGCCAAGATACCAACTTCTTCCCTAAGAAGAATGAACCACCATTGGTACTCTTCTTGTCATTCACATCTGCTGCCCAATCAACATCAGTGAAAGCACTTAGGATAAGATCATCATCCCTAGGATACCAAAGACCAAGATCAACTGTCCCTTTCAAATATCTGAAGATTATTTTCACAATAGTCACATGGGACTATTTAGGGTCAGCTTGATATCTAGCCACCATGCATACAACATTCATTATATCTGGCCTGGTCTGAGTCAAATAAAGTAATCCACAAATTATTGACTTGTATCTTATTTTATTTTCTTTAGGATAATCATCATTCTATGTAAGTTTGTATCCGATTACCATAGGTGTACCAACTGACTTTGAGTCTTCCATACCAAACTTTTATAGTAACTCTTTTACATATTTAGACCGAGATATAAAAATTCCATCATCTAACTGAGTAATTTGCAGTCCTAAAAATAATTTAAGCTCTCCTATCATTGACATTTCAAACTCACTTTTCATTTCATCAGCAAACTTCATACACAAATCATCATCACCTTAAAAAACAATGCCATCGACAAAGACTTCAATGATCAATTCTTTATTCTGATCCAACTTGAAATATAGATTGTTGTTAGCAGTACCTTTATTGAATCCAAGTTTCAACAAGTATATATCCAATCTAGCATACCAAGATCTAGGAGCTTTCTTAAGTCCATATAGATATTTCTTCAACCGACATACCATGTTTTCTTTGCTAGTCAGTTGAAATCCATCCGATTGTTCAACATAGACTTCTTCTTCTAGCTCATCATTTAGAAATGTTGACTTTACATCCATCTGATAGACTTTGTAATTCTTGAAAGCAGCATAAGCAAGAAATAATCTTACAACTTCAATTCTAGCAACAGGGGCAAACGTTTCTTCAAAATCAGTACCTTCCATTTGTGAGTATCCTTTGCAAACCAATCTTGCTTTGTTTCTGACCACTTCACCTTGTTCATTCAACTTATTCTGAAACACCCATTTGTTTCCAATCACATTTTTGTTATGAGGTCTAGGAACAAGATCCCATGTACCATTTTTCTCTATCTTCATTAGTTCTTCTCTCATGGATTCCATCAAATATTCATCTTTGCATGCTTCATTGATATTACTAGGGTCGGTTTTGGAAATTAAACAATATTCTTCTAGAATTCTTCTTCTAGTTTGCACACCTTTTCTTTTGTCTCCTATCAGCTGACTGTAAGAATGATTTTTCCTTACATGTACTTGAGAGTTTTAGGATTTTCTTTGACTTCTTGTTCTTGTTTTCTTTCTTCTGCACTTGTGTTAGTTTCTTCTTCATGATTCCCTTGGTTCACTAGAATAATTTGAAGTTGATTATGTGTCTGAACATTATTTCCATTCTTAGAATTATCATGTTGATCATCTAAATCATATCCACTACATCTGGATGGTCTATCAATATCTTTATCAACTTTGACATTAGCACTCTCAACCATTTTCTTCAACCTTTTATTAAAACATCGGTAAGCTTTGCTCTTAGTAGAGTATCCTAAAAAGATTCCTTCATCACTTCTAGCATAAAAATTGCCTATATCATCATCTCTCTTGATGTAGCATTTGCTTCCAAAAATCTTGAAATATTTGACAGTAGGCTTATAACGAAACCATAGCTCAAAAGGGGTCTTACCAGAATTACTGTTGACATTCACCCGATTAATGGTGTACACTTCAGTACTTACAACTTCTCTCCAATACAAGTGAGGAAAATTTTCTTCCAACATCATGGTTCTAGCAATGTCTAGAACGGTTTTGTTCTTTCTTTTAACAACTCCATTTTGTTGAGGGGTCAAGGGAGCAGATAGATATCTTTGGATTCCATGCTCTTCACAGAAGGAATTGAATTCTTAGGAAGTGAATTCACCACCTCTATTCAACCTTAGGCATTTGATATTTTGACCTGTCTCATTTTCTACCATAGCTTTGAATATTTTGAACTTTTCTAATGCTTCATGTTTTTCTCTTAAGAAAGCAACCCATATCATTGTAGAGTAATCATCAATAAGAAACATAAAGTACTTTTCAACTTGAAGACTTCTGATTCTAGATGGACCACATAAGTCAGTGTGTATCAAGTCTAGTACTCCATTGGATTTGTAATTTTTTCTCCAGAAATAATTTCTAGTTTGTTTTCCCATTTGACATTCCTTGCACATAGTGTTAGTAGGCTTCACTAACTTAGGAAGATCTCTGACTACTTGAGTAGAGCTTATCTTGACAATTTTATCAAAGTTCACATGGCACAACCTCCTATACCATAACCAGCTTACATCAATTTGAGAAATTAAACAACTTTCACTAGCAACACTCAAGTGAAAAATATTACCTTTTGTCTTTATACCTGAAGCAATCATATTTCTAGAACTTCCCCTTATTCTGCACTTACCACCCTTGAACTAAAGATTGTAACCCTTGTCTACAATCTTTCCAACACTTAAAAAGTTATGCTTTAAGCCTTCTCCATAAAGAGCATCATCAGTATTATGATTACCACCAAAAGAAATTGTGCCTCTGCCATGAATCACACTAGAAGTGTTGTCTCCAAATCTTACAACACCACATCATAACTTTCCAAGCTTACCAATTTGCTTTTGTCACTATTCATATGATGTGAACATCCGCTATCAATTACCCACTCATCCTTTTCTTCAATTTTTGCTACAAGAGCTTTCTCAACATTCACATTACTAGTAGATTCAGTGGACACCTGACCATTTTCTTTGATGGAAATTAATACCCATCCATCCTCATTTCAAGTTTCTTTATCAGATTCATCATCAGTAACACCTTCTTCAACATAATAGCATTTTTTTTGGAATCTAGTCTTCTTAGGTTTGTAATTAGAGACTCTTTCAAGAAATCTTGATGTAAAATGACCTATCTTACTACAAGAAAAAAATTTGATAGGTAACTTTACTTTGTACTTACTGTGTCCTCTGGCTTCTCATTTCGCAATCAATGCTTCCAGTTCTTCTAATTCTTTTTCTTCATATTCAATCTATTTCATCTCATCTTCATACTTGGATGTCTTCTTGGAACTCTCTCCCAGATCATATCTCTGCTTTCTTTTCCTAGATATAGTAGCTTTGAATGTAATTCAATCTTAGGAGTAGATTCACCAAATTCACTTAACTCAAAGGTAGCAAGTTTTCCAATCAACATGTCTCTTGTCACATTTTTCACTATCCTGAGTTCATCAATAGCATGAGCTTTTGCTTTGTAGGAAGGAGGTAAAGATCTATGTATTTTAGCCACAATATCTTCTTCTTCCAAGGTTCCACTGGCACATCTAATGCTCATCACCAATTCATTTACCTTTTGAGAGAAGGAAAAGATGTTCTCATCTTCACTCATCTTAATGTCCTCCCAATTTCCTTTTAGAATCTATAGCTTAACAACTTTCACTAGTGGATCTCCTTCATACAATGTTTCCAACTTTTTCCAGATCTCATGTGTAGTCTTCAGACCTATCACATTTGTCATTTTTGAATCAGTCGAGGCACTCACCAATGCTTCAATAGCCTTGGTATTTATTTCAACTTCTTTGATTTCATCAGCAGTAGATGGACCATTTTGAAGAATAGTATATTCATTATTTGTAATCTTCTAGAAAGGCTAACCAATGCATCTCAAATGACATTCCATTCTGAATTTCCATAAAGAGTAGTTTGCACTATCAAATCTAGGACTGTCCTTCTTGTATGATTCCATCTCGAATCACCTCAAGCTATTAGGATTTCCCTTCAGAGGAACTTTCTCTGATACCAATTGTTAACAAAGAAAGAAGAGACAAGTGAGAGGGGAGGTGAATCAATTGTTACCAAAATCAAACTTATTCAATATTAATCAACCTTTAAACTTAGATCTGATAATTAATAGTGCAAGAATAAATCAATAGCACATTAGAGACACATGAACACCAAGATTTTATACGTGGAAACCCTGTTAGGGGAAAAACCATGGTGGATGTTAGTCGACAAGATTATACCTTGTTAGAAGTATAATGAAGAATGAATAAGGAATGCACTTTCATTCAAGCACACTACCTAGAGCTCACTACCTTACATACAATAATCAGATTAAATCCATCTGATGAGCTTGAACTAATAAATTATCTTCTATAAAAGCTTGATGACAATTTCGGTTAGACACAAAAAAAAATTTACACACTCTTCTACACTCTGCTCAATCTCTTCTCTACTCTTGAATGATTTGATCTTTATTCACACATGTACTTCACACACACACTTAGCATTACCTCAAAATGAGGAAAACAACCTCTCTTATATATCCGCTACACGGATTTACATCAAGTACTCAGTTGGCCACAAATAAAGAATAAATTAAAACTGTTGGCCTCAATACATAAATAAATCTCAATGCGCACCAACAAAAGTTGGTCACAACATAGTGAGGACCCAAATAAACACATTCAAACATTCCAAACAATAAATTATTAATCCTCATGGATCCGAAACATGCCACCACCATTATGTCGGCCAAGAACATGAAAACTCGAGCACACATCAGAAAAATCTTTGATCTCAATCACTTCAATCAATGAAAACGTACAAAAAGAATAGAGTACAATCCAGACTCATCCATGAATTTCATAGGAACATGCACAACAACTAAAATTCCCATAATTTCATCCTCTTCTTCCAAGAGCACTTGCTACAATAACAAAAGACTGTAGGAACATAGAACTTCATAACTTTCCCAAATCTTGATGTGTACCACTAAAACTTCCGAACAACATACTAGATAGATTAGAAACAAACCCTTTAATGCACACCACCTAAAGATTAATGTACAAAACTTTCCATCATTCTGACCTTCTTGGCTTCACTGGTTGTCTGCAATATATTTA
Source organism: Sequoiadendron giganteum (assembly GCA_007115665.2). Classification (NCBI taxonomy): domain Eukaryota; kingdom Viridiplantae; phylum Streptophyta; class Pinopsida; order Cupressales; family Cupressaceae; genus Sequoiadendron; species Sequoiadendron giganteum. The sequence goes on along the minus strand of CM021106.1, from coordinate 566,768,382 downwards.
TTACAATTTTCTCAATATCCTCGACATATACAGCCTTCAAAATCATTAATTCTAATAGTGTTGATATCAATGACAACCACATATCAACAACATAACCACAACATCCAAAAATCACTTAAATTTTTTCCATTGATATTATTTATACATTCTAGAATATTTGGGAGCAATGTGAAAGTTAATCTCTATGCTTCATTACAATTTAAAAAATCCACATTTGAAAATTTTCATTTCATAGAAATTAATGAATTATGTATACATGAAATTTTAATTTTTTATGTATTGATCATGTAAAAGTAAATCACATGATTTATAAATTTTTCAAATATATTTATTATAACTATTATATAAAGACATTAATAATATTAAATTTTAAAACAAAAACTTGATGGGTAAATTAGGCTATCAAATATAAGCCCTACATATAATAAGAAGTGAAACTAATTTTTTGACATGACTTCATTTTATATTAGTCTATTCTATTAAATATCATTGTTAGAGAATTTTACTTCATTTCTAAATTTTTTCATATTATTTTAATTTATTTTCTACCAAGTCATATTTATCTATTTATTTAAATTGGAAAATAAGGATCTAATCATATGTGCTAAAAGTAAAATCAAATTAATTTATTGAATTTAAGGGAGAGTATAGTTGAAAAATTAAACATTTTTTTTGGAAATATTGACATAATATAAATTAAAAATAAACATAAATTCCATTAAAATAATATAATGAGGTGATGGTATGGATATATAATTTCATTGTTTATAAAATTACTTCTTGTGCTAGAAAAAAAATAAAATAATCATCACTTGTAGTCATTTGGATTTTGTTTGAATACCCAATCCTACATAGCCACATTTAAATTATGATTGTACCTTTATTATGTATTGGATTTTTTTTTTTAATTGTAAATCTCATCTCTTTCTAGAAAAATATCACATTTATGTAATCCATATTTACATTTCCTTTTTTTTTTTGCACAAACCGAAAAATTTCCAAGACTTATAATATTTTATAATCTACTTTAATAATTTTGTAGAGAGTGGAAGAGTGAAGTAGTCTACATATGTAATACTATTTTTTTCTAAAAGTTAGAATAATCTCATAAAAATTGTGCAACATGTTCATTAGTAAAATTTACATTATGTGTATATCTTATTTGTTGTGTGGTTTATTACCTTGATATAGTATATTCGTGTTCATTTTTCATACACACATTTGAGTTTTTTTTCATTCTAATAAATTGCTATGTGATTTTGTTTGGTACTAGTTATTATTCAATAGATTTTGAGAAAATATTGTGATATTTTATTGGTGGTTTTTTGTTTTGATGGTAACAAATATTATCATTATAGTTTTAAAATGAAAACATTTTTTTCTCTCAAGATATATTAGATTTGTTTTAAACTGGGGTTCCATAAACTATCTACTGAGAAACATACAATGTGTTAACATGGGTAGAGAAAGATATATTGAGAAATAATAAGAACTTAATTCAATAGGCCATGTATGAATCCATCTTCTTCATAATTGTAGTAGTAACCAACTCTAGAAAAAAATGGTTGAGCTTACAAACAAAAAACTAATGTACAAGTAAGGTTAAACTAGCTAAGCTATAAATACTTAAAAGAGAATTCAAAAATTAATATAGAAAAGTTTTAGATTCCAAATATGTATTTTTAATCTGTGTAGTTGATGTGGTAAATGAAATCACATCCCATGGTGAGATACTACAAAATTAAAGGGTTGTAGATAGAAATATTAGAACTCATGCTTCTAGATTTTAATCTATCATATTTGTAATAGAAGAGTAAAAGGATTTAACATAATTGTCTATATGAGTTCTATGAGAAGAATCAGTTCTACACTTTAACATTCTTTTAAAAATGAGAAATATGAAATTTAAATAGATGTTGTAGTGTTGTAAATTGTCACCCTTGACAATTTCATACTAGGTTTAGCTCTCCCTATGTGCCTAGACCTAATTATGCTCTCAAAATACCCAAGTGGTCATTTTTGAGAAATTAGAATAACATTGAGAATTAATATTTAATGTGTATCAAAGAGTAACAAAAGCCCCAAATTCAATCTAGATGATGTGGGTACTACCATCATCTAACCTATTTTTTCTCAATTTTAAATATATCATTGTTGACATTTTTACATTTACAAATATAATCTCATTTGTTAGATTTTGATAATTAATTCTGTAAAAATAAATAAATACAAGTCTTTTTCACTATTTGAAATCCTAGCAATTTTGGAATTATAATTTAACATCCTAAAAAAATCACGAGAAAAATAAGAAAAGTTTACAACACTTATTATTAGTCATGATTCATGTTTGCAATGCATCAAGTTTATATGTGAGTTTTTTCATGTTTTATGTTCATTTATTTTTTGAGTACTAACACTTGTACTTTCAATCAACTAACCAATTCTCCTTGGATGAGATGAGTACTATAGTAATGAAAAAAGTATCCCTTTCCTTAATTTGGGAATAATTAATATAATATTAACCTAATTATGCCTTGATTGAGTGTTGTAATGTGTTGTACACATTCACATTAATGTAGGGTCTTTTTTAAAAATATATACTTAATTTTTACCAATTATTTATGGTGTTGTAAAGTGTTGTAGTGCACTTTCACACTTATCTAGGGTTTTGTTAATTAATTGTGGTTAATTGAGCTTAATTTTCCCTTTAATTCAAATTTAGGTCTTCTTAAAGACACCTTTCGAAGGATCTATCTCAACACCCAATAATGATAGACATAATATTAAAGTTGGAAAAATCAAGGTCCTAGAAAATGGTGCTAGGACCCATTCACCTTTAGGACCCCCCTTTCTATGAATTTTTGTGAATGGGTCCTCTCCATATAGGACCCCCCTTTCTATGCATTTTTTAAATGGGTTTTTGATGTTCTTTTCACCTCCCAAAGAAAGGTCCTAAAAACTTGTGCTAGTACCCATTCACCTTTAGTGGCGAATGGGTCCTCCTCTCTTAGGACCCCCCTTTTTGAATTTAATCTTGGTAGGATTGTAATGATTTTTAATCCTAGATCTGGTGTCGGCTTGAATTGTTTAAATTTCAAGGTTAATCTCTAGATTTAGTATAAATATGGGGTTAATTCACATAGTTGATTCCTAGAAGATCTAATATTTCAAGTATTCAAGTATTATAGAAAACTTATGATCAAGAGAGCATCTACAAGAGCATTAAAAAGGCATTCAAGCATAGATTATCAAAGTCTTATTGCAGCAATTCAAGATTATTTCATCACGTCAAAGGCATAGTGTATTCATGCATGTTGTTGAGCTAAGATTGTGGATGTAGCATTGAAGACCTACTTGCAAGAATTGTTACACATATTATTCAAGATCAAGATCCACTTTCTTCATGACCACTTTATGTTAGTTTGCAGATTTATACTCCAACACAACTTCCAAGGTATCAACATTCCATTATTTCATGTTCAGGCTTCAATTTCATCATTTCGTCATTTGGTTTAATTACCTACAAGGGGTTTGACTTAGGAAAATCCCTATTGACTAAAAATCAACAAATTTTTCTTTTGTTGAATGTGTGTTTGCAAATTTACAAGTTGAAGATCAAGTATTTTCAAAGTTGTCAAATTCCAAAGTTGTCATTCATAGTGCAAGAACATGGAAAGAAGGCTACAATTTTTTTTACAATTTTTCGGGAGCTAAAAAATGAGGATCTCAGTGTGTAGGAATCAAGGAACAAAACTCGAATCTCAATATAAGAAACCCTAACAGGGACTCATTCGCCTTGAGTCCTTTGTGCCCTAAAAACAACCTTCTTTCAATAATGTACACATCATTTTAAGCTCTAAAAAATCCCCTAATAGTTGCTATAACTATTAGGGTTAGTTTTTGATTGTTATTAGCATCATATCACATAAAAAATCACATGATTTAGGGTTAAAATTAGTGGTCTATCATTTTGATTTTGATAAACCCTATTTTCCCCGTTATCATTAATGGGGAACCTGACATATTGAATATTGCAATTTTTTTTATTTTGAAGTCTTTCATTGCATCCTAGGTTAGATTTTGCATTCATTTGAATTTAACTTGCATCGAATTAGATCTCATTTAGGGTTTCTTACTTTGCTTTCAAATTTTTAGCTCATTTGGGGTTCAAAGTTGCATTTTTTTGCATTTCTCTAAATTTGAAAAATACAAAAAAAAATCAATCATTTTGCATATCATTCAGATCTCATAAATTTGTATTTAAAAATTAAAAAAACATTGCATTTCAAATTAGGTCTTTCCATTCATCATTTCATTGTATTTTCACATTACATTTCTAGAAAATTTGAAACTGAAAGTTATTGTCTCAGATGTGTAACTTAAAGACATTACAGAAACCTTGAAAATCATTCAAAAATAGTTAAAAAACCCTAATCAAGGACCCATTCACCTTTACTGGTGCATGAGTTCTTGATCAGGCTGGGTTTGTACTTTTTAGCATCTAAAAATCATTAAAAATCACTATAAATTTAGTAGAAACATTCCAAAAATTTAACCAGAACCCAATCGCCCTTACTGGTGAATGAGTCCTTGTTAGATCCTTATTTATTTTCTAGAAATTAAAATCTTAGTTTTAATCTTTTGTTTGTTTTTTTTAGGTAAAAGTGGCTAGGCCACAAATTTTTATTATTGTAATAAAAAAATTACAAAGACCTGGTTCAAGAGATCATACCAGCAGGAAAGAACTAGGAAGAAAACCTCTGGTTGTAGCTTAGTTCAGAAATTACAAGTACCTCCAATTTTAAGCTTTTGTTTGTTTTTGTTACTTTCATGTTTTAGTTGTTTGATTTGTTGTTTCATCAAATTTATTGCATCTAGCTTAATTTTCTTCATCTAGTGCATTGTCAAAATTCAAAATTACATTTGTAACATTTCATTTTCAATTTTTTGTGTTGTGTAATCAGTAAGTTGTATTATGTAGAATCTGAAAATTATATTTCATTTAAGGTCATTGCATTTCCCCTTTACATTTAGGGTTTTCACACTAGGTTTGTAAAACTTGTATGAGCTTTACAACTTGGTGTCTTATTGGAAATACTATTGTAAGATTTAGTTTGAGGCTCATGTCATCCCACAACATCTCACTCACCATGGATCTTGTGTTTTCTAACTCTCTCTTGAATAGTGTTGATAATCAACCCTCTATGGCTCATAGTTTGCATACTTCATTTCCCATGACTTCACCTCCTACATCCAATGTGCTTAATAACACCATCCCTACCATCACCATTTGTACTCAAGATTTGGAGTCTACTCAAAGCCAAGGTGGAATTCCAATTTCATCTTCTATGATACCGATGTCCATTCCTACATACACTAGTACTCAACCTACAACAAAATTTCAATCTACAACAACCTTTCCACCTACAACAACCTTTCAACCAACCACAACAATCATACCCACTAGCACTATGTAAAATTCCTTAGGTATTCCTATAGGAAACCCTTCTAGTTTTGTCCAAACACACACATTAACTTCTCAACAATCCACCTTCACCAACCTACAATTCACTAGCCCTCCGCATACATACACCACTCCACCATATTTCCCTCAACCTTACAATCAAAATGATCCTCTCCTTAACTCACTTTTGCAAACTATGACATACCTTCAACAACAAGTTGCAAATTTACAACAAAACAACAATAGTCAACCTTTGCAATACATTAAATACAACCTGCTATCCTTGGAAATATTAAGAGCACAAATGCTACAAGGTATAGAAGTCACTCTATTTGAGAAATATGGTAGGAAAGGAGATCCTATTAGCCATGTTTCCAATTTTATGGCCTTTTGTAGTGATTTCATTTTTGAAGATAGATTATTGTCTAATCTCTTTCTTAGTTCCTTGAAGGATATTGTTTTAAAGTGGTTCTCTTCTTTACTAGATAATTCAATTGGTTCATTCAATTAACTTGTTGATTCCATTTACAAACACTTCCATATCTATATGGGTCCTAAAATGATCCTTGTTGATTTAATGGAATGCAAACAAAAAGAGGATGAGAAAGTCACTAATTTCATAGCAAGATACCAAACATTTTATTCACAAGTAAACATTAAGGTTCCTGACATCAAACTTAAATGAATATCACCATCTTACAAAGTAAACTCAAAAGAAAACTTGAAATGTTGAGATTTCCATCCTTTACATAGTTATGTATGGCCCTTTGTAATTATCAAAATTTGACTTGCGGTGATGTTAAAAATATCCCTAGTCATCCTAAAAAGACTGAACCCACACCTCAAAATAGTTATCAAAATTTCAAGAAGAAAAAGAAGGGCTTTTTACAATTTAGTTCCCCTCAAAAAAGTCAACAAGCTAATAATCAAGTGGCTGCTATAAAGATGAAAACATATTTTTGGGATAGGGATAGAGAGTTCACTCCCTTACCCGATACCCTTCATAATATCATGTTGCAGCTCATCGAAAAGAAGATGCTTATCTTACCTCCTGTTAGAGAGCGTGAACCTAATATATACCATTTCCCAAAGCCTTATGACAAAATCATTATTGTCATTATCACCAATAGAATGGGCATAGTATGAAATACTATAAGCGTCTTAAACATATTGTGCAAGACCTTATTGATTCTAACCATTTACAAATTGGAGGTGTGAGTGATCAAGGTAATAAGTTTGTAGCTCCTCCTAACCAAAACTTAAAAATCTTTACCAATCCCATGCCTAAGCACACTATTTCATTTGTCAAATCTAGTGAAACAAAGAATGATGTGATGAAGATTGACACAGATGATGAAAACACAAATGATATCAATGAAGAACAAATGATTAAAATGGTAGGATTTATTGATTCTAGACCTCGTAAGGGCTCAACTAAAAAGCATCTTGACATTGCTTTCTCAAAAAATGAAATACATAAACATGCACTTGATGGTCCTCTTTACATAGTTGGCCAAATCAATGATAAGCCCACTAATGGGATATTGATTGATCCCATATGTGGAGAGAATGTGATCACCGAAGAATTCTTATATGTGCATGAACTATATCAAGATACATATGAAAAACCAAAAGCACATGGATTAAGAAACATAATGGTTTTTCTTGTCCTACAATGGGCTCGATAGATCTCCCTTTAAAAGTTGGACCAAAAACATTAAATGTCTCTATGAAACCAATGATGTTAGCATGGGCCGATTACACTTGATCCATGATGAATCAAAGCATTCTAATACTCAATACTCAATCTTCCAAACAAGATCATTCAAATTAAAGATAAACTAAATATTTATTGAAATGAAGCATTCTAAATATAAAACATTGAAATGTCTATTCTACCCCATTTTAAACTTATCCCATTTTGGAATTGGTGTCATGTTGATGTGGAACAATGACCCTTTCCCAATCTCGTGATCAATGAGCTTGTTTCAATCGATTCTATGGAAGAGAATCGATGAAACCATTGTGATAAAGTAATGAAAACCTGATTTATGCTCAAATGAACATGATGCAAGCTATATTAACATGATTTTATGCTAAAAATGATCTAATTATGTAATTGCTAAGCTAACCTAAGCTAATTCTAAGCTAAGATGGATGCATGGAAGCCATTAATGAAACCTTAAAGTTGTTATGCAACTAAACATGAACTAAAATATGCTAAATGTGAGTAAATTATGAGTGTGAGTGTATGCGAATTCAACAACATAATTTTCAATTGAAATATGGATCCATTTGTCTCCAAATAGTGTTCTATTTATAGGAGAGAAAATGAAAAATGAAGGGTTGAGATAAAAAAGATAAATTAACGGTCAAGGATGGATAAAATAGGAGGCATGTGTAGTGTAGTAAAATGAATACCTTGGAATCTTCACACTTAATTTGGACCTATTTTAGCATCCCTTGCATTAAGCCCAATTTAGATCACTTATTATGGGCCACTAAGACCCCTTTTTGTGCATCCCAAGGCCTACTTTTACCCTTAAACAATCATCAATCTTGGCAACCCACCATTTGAATCGACAATTTAAGTTTGGTGGGACCAAGATGCCACCTAGGCCTTCTTAGTCCTGAGGGCTTGGTTTTCGGGATTTGAAAGTGGGAAATGAAAAATTTGAATTAATATGACCTTTTGTTGGCCTTTGAGATCAAATTTTGGGGTATTAGTTAGGAATTCATATAAAAGAAAGATTCCCACACATTTTTCACCTAAGTAAGGAAGAAGTGACTAGCTAAGTAGATGAGCAAGTGAGTTGAAGGTAGTTTCAAAGCTTTGGAGTAGCCTTCTATTGTGTTTTTGCATATTTTTCAAGTCTTTTAAAATCAAGATCTAGCATTGCCAAAGATTAGTGATGGATTCCTATTGTGGATCATGAGAGATTCTAGGTTGGAGATGCAACCAACAATTTATTCAAGCCTAAGGACTTGTTTCTTGATTGATTCCATCTTCCATTATTGTTCTATTTTCTACCTAAGGAAGGTATACTTCATACTTGTGACTTGTTAGGATGATTAGAGATATCCTTTATAGGTCATTTCCATTTGCATCTTAGCAATATCATTCTAATACATTTTAATAGGGTTTTTTTCACATCATAGCTTGCATGTCTTAGAAACACTTAAGATTAGAGCACACACATTTCCATTTTTAGATTCATGCTTTGTCATCAAGGTTTAATTACCAAAAAATGGGTTTGACCAAGGAAAATCCCCATAAAATATAAATCCAAATTCCCTTTGTTCGCAAGACTTTTTGTAGGTTGAGATCTAGGAACTTGGTGAAGAAGGAAGTTCAAATGTTAGGTTTTAGGATCACATTAAAAAATTATAGAAATTCAGATCGGGACTAAGACGAGAGTAAAGGTGTATTAGTCCTCCAGGTGGAATATTTTAGTGATTTTTTGGGATTCTGTTCTGTTATCCGAAGATTCTGTGTTTGCCTCAAAAAATAGTAGCGGGACTAAGACGAGAGTAAAGACATCTTAGTCCTCCAAGGCATTTTCCAGTAGTCTGTTTGCATTTACAAAATCCTCTTGGCATATCCAAGCTTCCCAAGTACACATAGCCTAACTTGGAAATGTTAATTTTTAGTATTAAGAAGCTTCATTTTGTATATTTTAAGTATTTTGCATATCACACTATGTTTTCAAACATTGTTTTTTCCAAGCATTTGCTTGGTGGTGAAACCCTTAATCTGATAGAACACCCCCTCCTAGGTCCTCCTAATTGTGTATTTAATCACCTTGAGAGGTTGATAGTCAATCCTATTAGGGTTCTTAGGACATATTTGAATGACTGAGATAGAATAGGAAAGGACCATCCCTCCTTATCCCTCTTTATCTTCGGTTCAACATGGATCATGGATTCTCATCAATGGGTGAGAATGAAAGATGAGATTTAATTAAGGGCTCCCATTTGTTCCAAATAAACACACATTTGACCTTCACACATAGGTCTCAAGGTAACTTTCTCAAGAGGTCACAAGTTTAGTTTGCTCAAGAAGACAAGTGAGAATATCCCTTAAATGATTGGAGGAGAAAGAATATTCTTTGGAATATTCGTGGGTGAGGGAAATAGATATTTTTCTAATTAAAACAAAGTTTAATTATGAAAAAGGGTAGGGAATATTCCATGGGAATATTACCCTGCAAGTGGGAGGAAAATTAGATTCATTGTTAATTAAACAAGGTTTAATCACACAATTAGGGGATTTAAAAGAATTAAAGTGATATTCATTAAATTGAATGATTTAGTGAATGTGGAAAGGTGAGATGAAATTTAATTAAATAAGATGACTTAGAGAATTAATTTAAATACTTTGATCTATTTAATTTAATGAGATGAAACGTAAGTGTGAAAGGGGGTGAATTAACCTGATTTGATGAATTAGGTTAATAGATGCAAATGATGCAATTAATTAAATAACTAGGCTAATTCAATTAATTAAGAGAAAATAGGATGAGGTTGAGAGGAAATGATGTTAGTATACTCAATTCAAGTGTATGATATCACTCATGATATTTCTCAATGTCTACATTTTCCCCGTCTTTGAAGGGAGGTACTTGTTTCTTCAATTTGAAGATTGATGCTCTTCGAATTAAAAAACTGCTACCCAAATCGAAAAATAAAAAATTCCTATTTTAAAAAAAAAAATTAGATGCCCCCAGTAGAAGAATTAAGCTGATTCCTTGCCCCCTCGAGAAAATAGGTGGAAATTTTGAATTTTGGGTTGATTTGTCAACAAAGGTGAAAATCTCCCCCAAGGGTCAAAAAATGTTCTAAGATGCAAGAATCATGCCAAAAACACAAAAAATGATGCAAAACAATATTTCGATCGAAAAAATTTGTGGAAAGGATTATAAGCCCTAGCTTCAAGGTTAAATTAGGGAAAAATACCCTAATTTTCTAGCATAAATAAGCCAAGAAGGGTCACTTTCAATTCATTTGTGCATTCACACCTTGAGGATTCTTGATGTTTTGAGCTCTGACCCTTTGATGAAATGGCGCAATGAGAGTTCCCATGACACATTTTTGATTGAGTTCGAGAGCACCAACGACTTCCAAGTGTAGGACCACTGATATGTGATCGAAAACCTGATTTGAAATTTAACTTTTTTATGCATTTATTGCTCTTTAGAATTTAAACTTTGGTAGTGTCACTATATAGAGATGCCCATTTGAGAATTGGTGACGCTAAAATGACTTTTAGTAATGCATATGTTTATGGTGACACAACTCACGATTTAAAATTAGGGTTTCCAATTTTAAATTGTGACACATATGTATTTGGTGATGCACTTTGCGATTTGTAATTTAGCCCGTTAGGGTTTCCATAGTTTAAATCATGATGCACATGTATATGGTGATACACTTTGTGATTTGCAATTTGAAATGCCTTTGGGCGTCGTAATTTGGAATGTAAATGTAATGCCACTATTATGATTTTTGAGCTAAAAATTCTAAAAGGAGTCAATTTTTTTGATTTTTTGACATCGTGTGCTTTGTGAGCGGAGGAGGTCATTCCACCATTGATGTCTCATGAGCATAGTCCCATAGTGTTGGAGAGACTAGGCGATTTTTCCAAGTTTCCCCAGGAGCACCAGAGAGAGATTGACTTATGGTAGGTTGCATATGCGCCCGTCATCCGGACTCATCTAGCCATGAGGATTGCGATGTGTGAGAGATGGCAGAGTGAGAATTCATTATTCCACCTTTAGAAAGGTGAGGTGACAGTTATCTTAGAGGATGTATGGTAGATTATGTGCTTGCTGATACATGGCAAGCGTATGATTTATGATGTCAACACCAAATATGATTCCTATCATGAGGTTATGGAGATTGAGGACATCATTTTAGTTACATCATTGATAGACCTTATTGGTGTTCCAAATTTCTCAGCCCAATGAATCCTATAGACTAGCCACTTTCTAATTATCAAATTCAATGGGGGATTTGGCCAGCTGACAAGATTCAGTCAAAGAATGAAATCTCCTACACTTCTGGCTCTGCAGGACTAAGGTGGGTAAACCTATACAATGCCCTAAAAACTTAATTCAAGTATACACAAACATTTATTTTTATAACAAATAATTTCCAATTCAAATATACTAAAGAAAGCATTGACAACCTCAAATCTAGCTAAATTCTCAGTAAATCAATACTCACTCAGCAATTGAGAGGCATAACACAACATTAAACCTCAATCGAACAACAACGATTTAAAAATATTTTGAATTTAAAATATTCCTAAGAATGCATCAAGCCGAATAACAAATCAGTGCCTAACTTTGGGTCACGGAGTCAAAATACATAAAATGAATTCATCAACAAATGAAATTTAGCTAGTGGATTCAAACTGTTAATGCATTACACCAACATATCCACTCTTGTTGTCAATCAAATTATTCTTAGTAATCCAACCTACACACCTGAAATCACAATTATCTACTCAAAGTAATTTGACCATTTCTTTGAAATAGACCCATGAACAGATAAAACATTCCTAGGGAAACTGAGATGATAAACTCAAACATACTTTGTATTATTGAATTCAAATGATTTAACATGTACAAAATATGGAGACAATATGCAGACATTCATGATTTAATTGAACAAAATGGCTGATATTTTCTCATGAAATCAATAATTATAGTTTACAAACTTAGCTAATGACTCAAAACCAACATTTTCTCTATCTACCCAGCCCATACAAAATTTTATAACCCTTTACCATGAGAGAAGAATTAGAAGAAATAGAAGAATGGAAGAAACCCTAAAGCTGATCTAGAAATGCCATCTATAAACTTCATTCACCGTTGATCATCAATTTGCAAAGCCTCTCTCCTCTCTTTGCAACAAACTTATTTTTCCTCTAAAACTGCCTTTGTTTAAAGTTATTTTGCAACAGAAAAATGCCCATGTGATGAATTCCACCATTTTACCCTACTGTGTAAAAATGCCTCGTTGCTCGTGAAAGTTCTTCATTTTTGTTGTTTTTATTATGTTGGAGCTGCACATTATATTTTGCCTCCAAATATTGAAGTTTTGCAACTTTAATATTTATTTCTTTTACTTCCAGCATATAGTCATTGTTTACAAAGTGAACAATAGATTCACTTTACCCGACAATATATATAAAAATATTGCATGTGCCTCATATAATTTCTTTACACAACAATATTTGGAAATTTGGTTTAAAATACTTGCCTCCTGGGTAAAATATTTCACTCATGGGTATGTGTAGGATCATGATGGGCCAAAAATTGGCGATATCTAAGTGATATGATGGCCCATGTGGCTGACGACGTTTGTTTTACCCAAAATTGATGAAATGTAAAGGGTTTTTAAAGGATATTCTCAAGTTTCCACCAATATAAATTATGCTTTACTTTGAATTTAATAAATAATTATTATTCATTTTCTATTTGAATTATGACTAAAGTCCTAATTGATAGGCTGATTGAAAAGCATCTATAGCTTTCAAACGGTATCACATTTTTTGAATCTGAAACATGTGTCACATTCTATGCTTCACATACTATAGGATTAGAATAAAAATGAATTTCATGAAGTTTTGACCAAGTTAAGGTGGTTAGACATATGAATTTTTTATATTTTTAAAAATTTCTAATAAAAAAATCATAATTAATTATTTACTTGGAAACAAATTACAAAAAAATATGCATCACATCGGGACATGAGTCCCCTACTTATATCTAAAATCTTATAAAAAAATATTATCATTAAATATTGTGGTTAGGGTGGTCAGACAGACACCTACTTCTTATTTTTTCCTTGAAATTGAAGTACTACTACATTAAAATTTTAAATTTTCACCAAATAGATTTAAAAAAATTAAAAATAAACCTAGTAGTTTAGAAGCTACATTCAATTCGCTACAAATTCTATTCTTACATATTTTTGAAATAATATAGATAACTTATTCAAATTTTTATGTCAAGTTACCTAACTCTAATTTTCTAAATTTTATTGCCACATAAGGGCCTATTCTTTCCATGATGATCCTGCACATGCATTCATACCTTTACCCCTCCTCATTTTATATTATATCCAGTAAAAGCCCCCCTTATAGGGAATTATTAACTTTCCCATGCTTTTAAAATGATAAAATTTTAAAAGTCACTTTACTAAGGTAAAATGAGATTTTAAAATCATTACCTTTGAGCAATGAAGGCTTTCAAAAATCAAAATATCGGGCTTTAAAAACCACCTCACCTGTGCACAATAATAGCTTAGATTAAAAAAAAACCTAACTCTAAAAGTGAAAACTCCACTTTAAGAGAAATCAATTTTCGCGTACCTTTGAAAAATTACGGGACCCATTTTCCTTTATTGCCCCGCACACCTCGCAACTCTTTTGATGGCATCACCGATATCCCATGAGGTCCATGATATCATGCCACATGGCCATGTTTCTTCTTCTTCATTGATCTTGTGCATTGCCCTAATCTCATCTTCTCCATTTGCTCGAGCTCTTTCAAAACTTCATCTCGCTAAGGAAACATTCCCCTTGCCATGCATAGCTAGGAGCTACTCCCAATATTCAAATGGAATAGTGAATAGGAACCTCTTTGCACCTGATTTACTTAGCGGAACCCTTAAGATACCCAGTTTTGATTCATGGGATTTCCATTTATTCTCCTAAGACTTTCAAGACCTGTCACCCCAACTTCCGTGGGTTCCTCATTTCAAAAATAATTCAAAAAGGATTCCTTAATCCCTTCTTCTTTGATGGATTTCCACAAAAAAAATTTGATACATTTCAATTACAAGCGCGAGTTTCCTATGCTGATACCTCCTTCATTTCAAAAACTCTTAATGGAATTTTATTGTCCTTTATGCTTCAATGGGTTCTCATACTCTTAAAGCTTTGGTAACTACACATGCCTTGCTTTAGTGTGCCCCCCATGCTCCCCCTTTGCATTTGATTGGAAGTCTCAAGGCATTTTCAACAATCTGCATCTATATAGTTCACCGCCCTTCAAGTGCATAGGCCATAGGCATTTTCTTGAAAGTTTCTAAAACATTCTTAGTAGATCCATCTTCCTTTATTGGGCATGGGTTTCCCTCTTTCAACTTTAGTGTTTATGTTGGAAACTCGAGTTGGCATCAAAGGTTTAGAAAAAAAATCAGAAAAATAATCTTATACGTATGTAGCAATGGTATTTCATGATGGCATTCAATGAAAAATTCATTTGCATTTCAATTGATTTTCATACCCTTCAAAATAGCAATCTCAATTTTGAAGTCTATTCAAAAAATCCATTATGCACATATGTTGCAATTTTGTCATCCCTTTACAAATCCATCATATGATTTGTCAATATACTCGAGATGTGTTGCTATTGTATCATTTTATCACAATAATCAGCAATATACTCTTTTTCCTTTTGGAGGATCAATCATATTCCCAATTGTACTCATCAATAATCTTGAAATATGCAGCCACATATCAAGAAATCTAAAAAATATTGGCTTTATTTGTATTCTTGTGATCATTTTGAAATTCATGACCTCTTTCCCTCTAAATAAAAGTGACCTTGATTGTCTCTTATGAAAAGTGGTCCACCATCAAAATACTAGTGATTGTGCCTCTGTATCAACATTGCAACATTTACAACCTTTGTAACTAGGCAAATCATGTCGGGTCCCCATGTGGGCCTAACTAAAAAAAAAACCGTTTTCAAAAAAAATTTACCCTCAAATTGACCAGGGACAACTTTTGAATGCTTCAGAAGTGAAAACATGAACTGGGTCGTGATCAAAATTTGTTTTCAGGCACTTCTGCAAAATGGTGAAAACTGGTCAAGTTGGCTCTGAAATTACCCTAGGAAACTGGTCAAATGACCTACTGGAGACATTAAAAAGTGCAAGCATGTAAACATTGGTCCAAAGAATGCAATGCAAAAGACTGATTGGAGAAATAAATCATGAAGCAAAAGTTATTAACTGTAAAAGTTGCTTACTCAAACTTTCTGCAACAAACAGTTCTGAACCAATTGAAACTGACCCAATTGTCATTTTGCAAAAATAGAAGATCAACTCCTGGCGAGCTTCCACTAGAAATAGTAGATCATTTAGGTATCTTGAGCACGTGTGAAAAAGGAATTTTCTTGAATCATCACCGATCAATAGATATTGACTCTCAAGGTTAGCCTTTTAGAAAGGTTTTTGAAAATACAGGTGCAAAATAGGAGAAATTGGATTTGGTTTCGATGTGATAAAAATAGCAAATTAGATCATGACACTTTGAAAACAAACATACGAGCTCATTTAGGTGGGGAGAATGCAGACCAACACTCATTTTTATATGAAAGTCAACTAGTTGTAAAATACAAACTCAAACGGGAGGCTACTTTGCAAAAACTGAATGTTTGCAAATAGTAGAAAAGTGTCAAAACCCCTCCAGCTTCGCTTTTCAAAACCCTATCGAAACTCATCATGGGAAGATGAAAATTGACATGCATGTTGACATATGTCAATTGCATATGTCTACTAAGGTATTTTTTATGGTAATCATGTAGATCCAAAATATGACCCTCCAAAGTGGGTCACTTAGGTAGATTCTTCAAGTGCACTTCTGAAAGTGCAAAGGCAAAATTTTGAAATGGGCACTTCAAATTTGCAAAATTTGAGAGTGCCATCAGTGGCTCTGACTTAGGATGTATGCCCCCTGTGGGCATAGCAAGATTCCAGATCTCTGGGGAGTAGACCAAATACTGAGTCTGCCAGGGTGCCCTCAAATTGCTCCTTTATTTATATTTCTTTTCAACTTCATCTGGTGACCTCGGGTCACCAAATGAAAATTGGGAATCAACATTTACCTCTGTCAAACACAATTCTATAGAAAAATATGATCTCCTTGAATATATGCTTGTCTCTATCATACCATAATAACATAGGTAAGCTTCTTCTTACAAGCAGAAAAATGTGATGATCACTGAAATTTGCTTGATTACAAATACTGCCATTGACATTTCTCAAAAATTTTCTGAGCATACCACTTCCAGTATAATATTTGTCATTCTTCATTGCATAATCAGTCATAAACTGCAAGCTTTCATCATTACATGACACATATGTGTTATATTCATCATATGGAATATGTTCATATTGAAAATAACATTTCTTGTTATTCATCTCATTGTCATGCTCCATAAAAATACCTTCCAGCTGAACTAGAAATTGAAAATGTTCAAACTCCTCCAAGTAGCTAGCATCATGATATTCAACCTTACTTGCAACACCTATTTCAAATGTAAAACAGTCAAAGGACATGCCCTCTAGGAGTTCATCAATGTGTTCCTTTCCTTGCGCAAGACTACATTCCAACCATGTGTGAAATACATCATTGGAACTCTCAACAAAGAGTGGGTTATCTCTCCACCAATAAGTTTCATCATTTCTCATTTCTAATGAAGATGGAAGCTCATCAAATAATGGATTTTCCATTATATTTATTTTTGACATAAGAGACTCAGCCTCCTCAACATGAAATTCCAAATCCTTCAAGACATCATTGCACTCAAAACCACTGTAATCACTACAAGAGAAGATAGACACATTTTCAACTTCATTCCCATCCTCAGATTGTTCAGTGCACACATCTGAAGTTTCTTCCATGTCCACATAATTTGAGATATCATGATCAGGAAGCTCTTCAAGCTCCATAGAAATGTTACCCAAAAGTGGTGGCACCCTATTACTCAAATTTTCATCATAATGCATAATCTGATCACCTGAGAGTGAAATCATGTCATTCACATTTTGTATGCTAATTTTATCCCCATCTGATACAAAACTTTCCAAGTCTACTTCATTCAAGCTAGTATGGCCAGCATAATAGCAATCAGCATGACCAACCTTATGAGTTGAATGTACATGAACATGCCCCATGATACTAAGCTTAGTATTGACAAAGCTTTGAACCTTGGTAATATTGTAATCAGGACTACATAGTTCTAGCACACTAAATGATGAATACATTATCTCATTATCACTTTTATCTTCAAACAAATTGCCAAATTCATCTGAACCATAAGACTGCAGATGAACCCTCTTTGTGATCTCATCACTAGAACAACTAATAGTTCCATTACATGGTGCAATATGCCAAGTATTTGAAACTATTTCTATCTCTTTATCAGTTGTGTTATGTAGTGCATTTAAATCTTTGTGAATTCAATCCATAGGTTCATACATCTCATTATTTGGATTCTCACTAAACTATTTCCTATCAACATGAGGAATAGTCACAGCTGTTAGGACTCAAAAATGCAGGCTTGAACCATGAGAGATTGCCAAGCTCTCACAATGTTTTTGGCTAACATACAAGGCCAAACAATAAATTTGAACCTTCTTCTCTTTAGGCTTTGCTAAACCTAGGCGGGTAAACCTATGTAAATGAGGCAGACTTAAAACTATATATTTCCTACTTAAGCAATCTATCCATAATGGAAATTGCAAGTGGAGAGATAAAATCATAACAACTACTCCTACTGCATAAAATGAAAGTGTTTATATATGTTTTCTTATGAATTTTATCTTCTGGGGTATGATAGATCAGTGCTTTCTATCCACATGGGAAATGGAGTTGAAATTCAAGAATAATATGTGTTTCCCTATTTTTAGCTTGACTCGAGTTGCTAGGCACTTTTGGAAGAGGAGGTTCTATGACTAGCATAAAACTTCACTAAATTTATGACTTGTATAAATTGTGCTAGAATATTTCTTTACCGGGTTCTTCTTCAATTATCCAAAAGAAATCCTTAATCATTGTGATTTACTCAAAATAATTTAAATATGAGTTGCAAACACCAATTAATTAAATTACACAAAATGAAATTTCACTTTGATAAATCAGAAACATACTTGACATACTGATTTAAATGATTAAAAATCTCAAGTTCGAGACAACCAGATAAAAAGTAGAAATAATTGCATCACAACAATTGAACACCAAAAAATATTTCACTAGTTTAAACTATTATTTCCATTGCTTTCCTTCAGAAAATTCTATGCATTATATGCATCCCCAATTTTACTGTCTCTTATATTTTCACCATTCTAGCTTCTAACCCCTATTATATCTCAAATTCATGCTTTTATACCCTGAAAAAATCTTTCCCGCGCCTTTTGGTTTTGGTTCGTTCACATTCGCATGAAAGACCAAAAGTCACGTCACTTTAGAACCACACACAACTAAAAATAAAAATCATAATTGTCACAGCAGAAACAACTACTTTACAACGTTACTATGTGCCATCATTTCAACTGCTCTAGTACTGTGGTGTATTTTGATTCTCCTTTGTTAGCTTACTACTCTATCATGGTCTACCTGTCTACTCCCTACACTACCGTTGTGGCCATTTATCACACTTTTTAGTTCATCGCTCAACCACGTACCTCTCTACTGTGTGCTTTGTTCCCCCCTTCATTGGTACTGTGGTATGTCTGGCTCTGCTCTTCCTACCGCTCTATCGCTTACTACATGTTTTCCTCCTGCGGTATAGCGGTAAATTGTCTTGACTGTCACCTCCACCTCTCTACCACAATCTCTTCTTCATTCTACTCCTCCCATGCACACCACTTTACCATGGGCTAACATTTCTCTCCACATGGTATGGCAGCTACCACGTGCTCTGTTCTTTCTACCACCCAACCTCAGTTTTCCTTTTTCTTCCCCATGGTACTGCGGTGACTCACATTGACTGTCATCTTCACCATCTACCGCCCTACCACGAGCTCCTTATCGACTCCCCATGGTATGGTGGTTATCTTCTTATACACCATGCAACCGCGGGCTCTACGCCAATTCCTTGCGGTGTGGTGGTAAGGGTGTAATATGGTTGCCCTTAACTGCTATACCATGAGCTACTTTGTGAGAGGTTACGGTAAAGAGGTAAAGAGGGAAAGCTATGAAAGGTTAACAATATGGCAATAGTATAGCTATTAAAATAATTTTTAGCCTTATGGATGGGGATAAAATGATTTTTCATAAAAACAAAAAGGAAAATAATGGGTTCAAATGTGTAAAAGCCCTTAGAATTTTTATGAAAATTCTAGTTCTAATAACAGCATGGGACAAGTCTTCTTCACTCACATCATCATTTGAATCATATGGTTGCACTACAGATTGATCAAAAGGCTTTGTAATGTCAAGATAATTTGAAAGTCCATCAAATTGTTTCACATTATCTATAGGTGATAATTTTGATCCTATATCCATTTGATTGTCACAATGCATAACTTGATCCTTCATAAATGAATACCTTCCTTCATCAATGTGTATATCATCTTTTTCATGTGTAACTAAACCTTCAAAATTTGCTTTAGCAAAGACATAAGCAGGTTCATCAACATCCTCACCACTTCTAGTAGTACTATGTTCATGATCAGCAAATTAAACACACATATGTTTGTCCTTGAATTCCTCATCACACATAAAGTTAGCATGCTCCATTGATGTCAAATCTGAATTACATTCCAAATTTGCATCAACTTTAATTTGATCATTCACTTGTGAATAAGTGAATTCATCAATATCCATATCACTATATCCTTTCTATGAAGAACATACCTCTAAGTCATTCTCATAAGATCATTCATAATCAGAAGAAGAGCAATCAACTTGACTTTCATCGGCATCCTCATCACAAGAAGAAACATCATTACACAAACAATGTTCAAAATCTTCAAAATGAATACTTGAGGTTGCACTTTCAGGATCACAATCAATGGTTTGTAATGAAATATCAACAACACATGCATTGTAATTGTTGCTTACAACAGAGCATGGTATATAATTTTGTATCTCATTTACTTCTCCATCACTTGAGATATTATAGGAAAAGCTTTCATGCATATTTATCCTATCATCATCCCATGTATCTTCCTCTTCATCACTGTTGTAAGGATCTGCACATGTGCTGATTGTAAGTTGATTACAGTTAATGTCCTCATCCATACAATATGAGTCTTCATTTTTTAATGTACACCTTTCAACATGGAGTTCATTAGGATCCGCATATTGTGGTGATGGAGAAATCAGAGTAGCAGCATTAGCATCTTGACAAGTATTTCTATTAGCTGATCTATTAGTTCTATTTGCATGGGATGTGTTAGGATGACCAACATTCATAACACTATGTCATTTCATCATTGAGTACCTCAAATTATTCTCAATGTCAATGGCAATCTGATATGTTTGGTGCAGGATTGTGGGCTCCTTGTCTCTTAGTAAGAAACACATCTTCTGGTCAAATGCTCCCAAGTACATGACTAAACATTCAACATCATTTGGCCTTATGTTCTCTGGGATCTCTCTTATGATCTTTGAAAACCTGAGATTAAAATATGGGACTAACTCATCTTTTCCTTTCTCCATGTTCATGAACCTTTTCCTTATCAAAACAAGGTTAATCCTCTCTCCAAACTGCTCCATGAACACTACCTTGAAATCTTCCCATAAATGAATGTAGAAAGCTAGTAAATAAGAGAACCAATCACATGCATCTCCTCTTAGAGAGTAAACAAATAGTCTCATGATCACATATTCGTAGTCAATCTCATAATCATCCATCGAATTACTGAATTCTTGGAGATGCTTATTTGCTAATTCAAACTTATCACCAATGAATCTTGGTAACTTATTTCTGACTTTAGCTGGAATGTCATCTGGGTAACCACTAATACCACTGAAATTGATAGCTCTATACCTTCTAGTGTTGAAACTTCTTTGAAAATCTGGCTGGGACTGATCACAAACCATGGTTGCACCCGGAACCATACTAGGATGCATATATTGAAGAATTTTTACATGCCCTTGCACAATTAAAATATCAACTCTAGAGTTGATCATTAATTTCCCTATCAAATGTATCTAAGCCTAAGATCTACTTATTGGGCAAATCTGAAAACTAGCATACTTTTCCAACGTAATACATAAGTTGCAAATTACAATTCATAAGTATGCAAACTAAATATTGCTATTCTTTGCCTTTCTTAGTGCTAATCACTCAATAGGGAACCAAATTTTTTCCTAAGATGTTCAAATATGGTTTTCATACACAAATTTCTTGAAAACCAAAGATGAAGAATACCTGGAAACGTTGTAGCTGCTACAAATTGTCTTCCTGACTGGAAATAGGGTAGATCTGGAACTCTCTTCAAATCTTCAACAGGTTCTTCTAATAGAGTCACCACCTTTATTCACAGAGGACTGAACTTCAAATAGTATGAAGTTCTTTCATATGTAAATGTTCTTCTGAGTTCCTTCAACTAGCAAAGCACCACAGATCATGGAATCTTCAGGTTCACTGCAACAAATTTTCTTCTAGGTTTGAAATCCTTTAGAATTTGCACTAAATTAAGAATGGAAAGTAATAATATGACTCTATGAATTATTGGGCTGCAATTGGAGATTCATAGTTTCCCCAGCAGAGTCGCCATTTTGTTGGTGTTTCAAATTACTCAGCCCAATGAATCCTATAGACTAGCCACTTTCTAATTATAAGATTCAATGGGGGATTTGGCCAACTGACAAGATTCAGTCAAAGACTGAAATCTCCTACACTTTTGGCTCTATAGTACCAAGGTGGGTAAACCTATACATTTCCCTAAAAACTTAATTCAATTATACACAAACATTGCTTTTTTTAGTAGATTATTTCAAATTCAAATATACTAAAGAAAGCATTGACAACCTAAAATCTAGCTAAATTCTCAGTAAATCAATACACACTCAACAATTGAGAGGCATACCACAACATTAAACCTCTATCAGACAACAAGAATTTAAAATAATTTTGAATTTAAAATGTTTCTGAGAATGCATCAAGTTGAATAACAGATCAGTGCCTAACTCTCGGTCATGAAGTCAAAATACATAAAATGAATTCATCAACAAATGAACTTCAGCCAGTGGATTCAAACTATTAATGCATTACACCAACATATTCACTCTTGTTGTCAATCAAATTATTCTTAGTAATCCAACCTACACACCTGAAATCACAATTATCTGCTCAAAGGAATTTGAACATTTCTTTGAAATAGACCCATGAATAGATAAAACATTCCCAGGGAAACTGAGATGACCCATGAAGAGATAAAACATTCCTAGGGAAACTGAGATGATAAACTCAAACATACTTTCTATTAAATTGAATTCAAATGACTTAACATGTACAAAAGATGGAGACAATATGAAGATATTCATGATTTAATTGCCCAAACTAGCTGATATTTGCTCATGAAATCAACAATTACAGTTTACAGATGTAGCTAGTGACTCAAAACCAACATTTCTCTGTCTACCCAACCCATACCAAATTTTAGAACTCCTTACCATGAGAGAAGAATTAGAAGGAATAGAAGAATGAAAGCAACCCTAAAACTGATCTAGAAATTCCATCTAGAAACTTCATTCACCATTGATCATCAATTTGCAAAGCCTGTCTCCTCTCTCTACAACAAACTTATTCTGCCTCCAAAATTGCCTTTTTTTCAAGTTGTTTTGCAACAAAAAAAATGCCCATGTGATGAATTCCACCATTTTACCTTGCTGTGTAAAAATGCCTCTTTTCCTATGAAAGTTCTTCATTTCTGTTCTTTTTATTATGTGGGAGCTACACATTATATTTTGCCTCCAAATATTAAAGTTTTGGAACTTTAATATTTATTCCTTTTACTTCCAGCATATAGTCATTGTTTACAAAGTGAACAGTAAATTCACTTTACCCGACAATATATAAAAATATTGCATGTGCCTCATATAATTGCTTTACACAACAATATTTGGAAATTTCATTTAAAATACTTGCCTCTTGGGTAAAATATTTCACTCAGACCTTTACTCCTACTCATTTTATATTCTATTCAATAAAAGCCCCCCTTATAGGGAATTATTAACTTCCCCGTGCTTTTAAAATGATAAACTTTTAAAAGTCACTTTACTAAGGCAAAATTAGATTTTACCGTGCATTATTTCCTTCACTTTGTAATTAAAATCATTACCTTTGAGCAATGAAGGCTTTCAAAAATCAAAAGATCGGGCTTTAAAAACCACCTCGCCCGTGCACAATAATAGCTTAGATTTAAAAAAAACTAAATCTAAAAGTGAAAACTCCACTTTAAGAGAAAAATTAGTTTTCACGTGCCTTTGAAAATTTACGGGACCCATTTTCCTTTATAGCCCTGCACACCTCACAACTCTTTTGATGGCATGACCGATATCCCATGAGGTCCATGAGATCATGCCATGTGGCCATGTTTCTTCTTCATCATTGATCTCGTGCATTGCCTTAATCTCATCTTCTTATTTTTTCTCGAGCTCTATCAAAACTTCTTCTCACTCTAGAAACATCTCCCTTGCCATACATAGCTTGGAGATACTCCCAATCTTCAAATGGAACAATGAATAAGAACCTCTTTGCACCTGATTTACTTAGCACAACACTCAAGACACCTAGTTTTGATTCATGGGATTTCCATTTATTCTCCTGAGACTTTCAAGACTTTTCGCCCCAACTTTTGTGGGTTCCTCATTTCAAAAATAATTCGAATAGGATTCCTTTATCCCTTCTTCTTTGATGGATTTCCAAAAATAAATTTTGATACATTTCAATTGCAAGCGCAAGCTGCCTATGCTAATATCTCCTTCATTTCAAAAACTCCTTACAGAATTTTATTTTCGTTTATGTTTCGATGGGTTCTCTACTCTTAATGCATTCGCTTGGAAGTCTCAAGGAATTTTCAACAATCTGCATCTATATAGTACGTTGCCCTTCAAGTGTGCAGGCCATATGCATTTGATTGAAAGTTTCTAAAACATTCTCAACGGATCCATCCTCCTTTACTGGGTGCGGGTTTCCCTCTTTCAACTTTAGTGTTTACGTTGGAAACTCGAGTTGGCATCAAAGGTTTAGAAAAAAAATTCACCAAAATCATCTTGTATGTATGTAGCAATGGTATTCCATGATGGCATTCCATGCAAAATTCATTTGCATTTCAATGGATTTTCATACCCTTTAGAATAGAAGTCTGTTCAACAAATCCATTATGCACATATGTTGCAATTTTGTCATCCCTTTACCAATCCATCATATGATTTGTCAATATACTCCAGATGCATTGCCATTTTATCATTTTGTCACAATAATCAGAAATATACTCTTTTACATTTTGGAGGATCAATCATATGCCCAATTGTACTCATCAATAATCTTGAAATATCTAGCCACATATCAAGAAATCTGAACAATATTGGCTTTATTTGTATTCCTCTGAGCATTTTGAAATTCATGAACTATTACCCTCTGAATAAAAGTGACCTTGATTATCTCTTATGCAAAGTGGTACACCATCAGAATACTAGTGATTGTGCCTCTGTATCAACATTGCAACATTAACAACCTTTGTAACTAGGCAAATCATGTCAGCTCCCCATTGGCTAAAAAAAAAATCGTTTTCAAACAAATTTTACCCTCAAATTGACTAGGCACAACTTTTGAATGCTTCAAAAGTGAAAACATGAACTAGGTCGTGATCAGAATTTGTTTTCAGGCACTTCTACAAAATGGTGAAAGCTAGTCAAGTTGGCTCTAGAATCACACTGGGAAACTAGTCAAACGACCTCCCCGAGACATAAAAACTTGCAAGAAAGTAGAAATTGGTCTAGAGAATGCAATGCAAAAGACGGATCAGAGAAATGAATCACGAAGAAAAAATTATTAATTGTCAAAATTGCTTACTCAAACTTTCTGCAAGAAACAACTGTTCTGAACCAATTGAAACTAACCCAATTATCATTTTGCAAAAATAGCAAATCAACTCTTGGCAAGCTGCCACTAGACACAGTAGATCATTTAGGTACCTTGAGCATGTGTACAAAAGAAATTTTCTTGAACCATCATTGATCAAAAGATATTGGTGCTCAAAGTTGGCCTTTCATAAAGGTTTATGAAAATCTAGGTGAAAAATAGGAGAAATTGCATTTAGTTTCGATCTGTTAAAAATAGCAAATCAGATCGTGAGACTCCGAAAATTGACATACAGGCTCATTTAGGTGGGGAAAATTCTGAAAAACACTCATTTTTACATGATAGTCAACTAGTTGCAAAATACAAACTTAAACAGGAGGCTACTTTGCAAAAACTGAACGTTTGCAAACAACAGAAAAGTGTGAAAACCCCTTCAGCTTCGCTTTTCAAAATCCTATCGAAACTTGTTGTGGGAAGGTGAAAATTGACATGCATGTTCACATATTTCAATTGAATATGTCTACCAAGGGGTTTTGCATGGTAATCATCTGGCTCCAAAATATGACCCTCCAAAGTGGGTCACTTAGGTAGATTCTTCAAGTGCACTTTTGAAAGTGGAGAGGCAAAAATTTGAAATGGGCACTTCAAATTTGCAAAATTTGAGAGTTCCATGAGTCCTCGAGATGTACAGAGGTCGTTTTCCCATATTTCAATTGATTATTGTAGCCATCATTTTAGGTTTGGTTGCTTTAGACTGACGGAGTAGAGGGTTCAACCCAAGATGGGGCCTAGCATGGCATAGGATGATCCACATGAGGATTCTATTTGCATGCGGGCCAGTGATGCTAGCCTCTTTATATCATGATATGGACGACTTCGTCTATTGTGACGATAGAGGCATTGGCAGAGGGGTGACTTTGCTTCACATTTGGGTGTGGGAGCATATTGTCATGCTCCATTTGATTTTAAAGATGGTCGATGTTTATGTAGATGATCTCATGATTTGGTGGTATAGAGGCACCATAACCCTAAGACACACTGGGTAGCTTGGGCTCACATATTAGCAGTGGCTTATTGATGATATGACAGTATTTTGATGGTGACCCTTGCTACAAATGCCAAGGTGGTATGATGATGTTTAGTAGTTCTTCACCAGGTAGACTTGGTACATGTAGGGTGAGGAGCACACGATCATAGAGAGATATTTTCTAGATAGGGTGGCATGATATTTTTGGCAAGCAAAATGATAGGCCCGATGATTCCTACAGAGCCATTTTTGTGAGGCCTACTCGAGAGGTTCCCACATGGGGACCCACTATTCCAGCTCCACAAGTAGTGGAGGGTTTCATACAGTTGGTAGCTCAACCATGGGCCTATGACCTGGGTTAGATGATCGCATAGATGAAACCTGCTTATGATGTGTTGTTTACACCTCCACTTAGATTGATAGATCCAATGGGTGCTCCTCTGTAAGGGAGATCGAGAGGGATAGGTGCAAGCAGGGGCAGATGATAGGGACAGGGTGGCTAGGATTGCCAAGATGGACAGATTCTGAGGGCACCACCAGTGGGACAACAACCTCCTCAGTAGTTAGGGAAAAAATAGCTAGTACAACCACCACTACCACAGGATCCCAGAGATATCTAGATTTAGTTGCTGCAACAGTAGGTGCATGTTATCATAGGTGAGTGTGATCAGGCCTGCTAGTAGATTTTGGTGATCACTGCTAAGCGAGACTAGGCTAGATAACAGGTTGTGGCCATCATAGTAGGGATACCATGCAAGACAATAGGTTTAGGCTATGACTGCTAAGAGAGATCAAGAGATCGATCATCAATAGAAAATAAAGGTGATGACGACAACCACTCAGGGTAGGACTGTATCCATGAGATTGTATAGAGAGGTTGTGACCGAGGTAGGCTATTACAAGATGCATTACCACCATGACATTCCAACACCACTTAGATAGCCTGACTAATCATAGAGGAGCGATACACGACCCAGAGCTGAGGAGCAGCCAACGAGGCAGGCCGGAGAGGGGAGAAGCCATCAGGGCTAGCTTGAGTGTACAAAAACTTTTTTATTTTGTTTCTTGATTCCTTGATATAGATATACATTCATGGGCTCATTTTTTATAGTCTCATGGATATTGTATTTATGATCGATATACATACACTGATCCAAATTCTATACCATGACATTCATTTTTTGATATATATATGATATGGATACGAATTCAATATGATGTGATGTGTTCATTTTATTTCATGCTTATGATGTATGGATGCATATGATGTGAGATGATACGCTTATATTTTATCATGTATGGATGCATTTTATTTATGCTTATTTTATATGGATGCAATGTTATATTTTTTTTTAGTATATTTTCCATGTTATGCTTTGGGATGAATGATATGATATGCAAATATTATGGATGCATTTCTTTTTGTGTATTTCTATGCGATTTTATGAGATGATCATGTATGCATGTGGGTGAATGGATGGTTAATGGAGATGTTTATTCTTATGATATGCAATATAATGTATGATATGTAATGATTTAAGATGCTTAGAATAAAAAATCTATATTATTCACCACAACTTAAATGATAATGATGATGCAGGATGTATGCTCTATGATTATGAGATGTATACATGATGATTTGTGGATGCAAGATGGGTGCATTGATGATTTTTTTTTTCCTATCATGATACCAGATTAGCATAGAGAGAAGATAGAAGAAACAATATGAATGACCATTGATGTTGATGATTTCCTCAAAAGATCCAACAAGTCTATGATTCATTAAGACTTTATTAGAGATGGTGATGAGAAATGCATGATGATAATGAATGCATGATAATGATTTTCTCAAATCTTGGGATTGGGATTTTCCATCATTCCTTATTGTTTGATATAACACATACACATGGTGCATCAAGGTATTGATAACTAGAATGGTGTTGTATCTAGTGTAATGGACTTTGACTCTACAAACATACATTATAGTTATTTTTCACATCTTGACATACAAAATCCTTGTTGGAATTTAAGTTAGAAGCTTTAGAATAAATTGGACCATAGCATATGCAATAGTCAACAACATATTCCAAATGACCTTCCTACACACAACCAAGCAAGTATGCACCAAGATTATTTTACAAGAATACCCACAAGAATAGCAAACGAAATATCATGATCGATGCCCAATTCCTTTCTCTCTAAATCATTTTGATAGACATCATTGAGAGGTCCTCGAAATGGGTCATTAAGATAAATCAAAAGAAAATATCAAAGACAAATAGTCAGTGTTATCTATATCTCTTGCTAGTTTAAATTTAGCTAAGGTGATGCCTGATACTGATGTCCATTGTAGGAAGGATACATCCTAGGACATGTTGATCAGAGGGTTGTTTGATGTTCGGATGATGATGAGCTTTATGATAAGCCGTTGATATAAACTTCATCGACACATTTACCTATGATCTAGACTTTAGATTTTGACACTTAAGTTCTCACTTTATGACTTGCTATACTTTCTTTCTAGTTGTTTTGACAAAGGTTGAAGGTGATGATTGATTTATTATGGGTGAAGGTTCATTGTGGGTGAAAGTGAGATGGGATGGACAGTTTTGGGTTTTTTGGATTATTTCAATGTTTTTGGTATTTTGAAAATGTTTTGAGGCTATTTTTGGTCTTTACGAAAGTTTATGAATGTTAAGGTTTTTAAATTATTTGAGAATTTTTAGATTTTTTCAAAATATTTGAGGTTGTTTAGGTATTTTGAATGATTTCCAATGTTTTTGTGTTTTCCATTTTTAAATTTTTTAAGGCTTTTCTGATATTTGGATGTTTTTGACTTTTTCAATATTTGGATGCTTTTGGATTTTTTGATATTTGAACCAAGAACCTAACCTAAAAGACCTATCCTAGGGGCCTCGAGGGCTAATCAAAGATAAGCCCTTCTTACGTTATACACACAAATACTACGTAGTTCAACTTGACTTGACTTATTAACAATGAGATATTAACAGTTGATGGAAATATTAGTTTATTATGACAGAATCCTAAAGGACTAACCTAGGGTGTCTTGGGGCATATCAATGATGGCCTTGCCAACGTTCAAGCTCAGAGACAACATAGTTCACCAAGGGTGCTCTTTTTGGATTTTTGATGTTCGACCTTTTTAGGGATTTTGATGTTTTCTAGATGTCTTGGATTTTGAATTTACTTTTTGAATGTTTTTTGGATTTTAGTTGTATAGGATTTTGATGTTTTGGGATTTTCTAATGATTTTTTTTGGGATTTTTGATGAGATTACCAAATAACCTTAAGATATAGAATAACCTAATATGATTCATAAGAAATTTCCCCTATTGTGACACAATAGACTACCTTGATATAATCAGGACAAATTGACTGTAGGAATATGCTAAGTAGTACTAAGGGGATTGTGATACCTCACAACACCAAGCTATGATGAGGACACATATGGGTGATGGAATAAATAGGATGAGTGAGGCGATGGATGGGGGATGAGAATGATAGGATAAAGAGCCATATGATAGATGGAGGTTCTTAATTTATGTGAGGTTCTTTTTTGCTAGGTTTTCACCAAGGTACCTTCTCATAACGCTACCGAAGTGGTTTTCACTAGAGGATGATTTTTTTCTTTACTTTTTCAATCTTTTTTCTCATTTTTTAAGATTTTGATCATTTTTTGATTTTTTTTGTTTTCAAATTTATACCCTTCAATACTAGGCATAAAACCTTTTGAGATGCAATCTATTAGTTGGCTTCTACAAGTGTTCACCTTCAAGTGTTGATAGTTGATATGCCCCTGATCCATAGCTTACTGTGATGACAAAGGGACTCAACTAGTTAGGCTCAAACTTTCTTTTATTGTTCTGATCTAGTAGAGTCTTTTGATTCAACTTTAGGAAAATATCCCCTACCTGGAAAGATCAACATTTAATCTTCTTGTTATAGCTTTCTTTCAGTCAGTTTTGATATACTTGTAAGTGATTGAGGGCATCAAGATGACGCTCATCCAGAAATTCCAACTCATTCAGTTGAGAGATTTTGTATTATTTATCGGTGATTAGGTTTTGCAGTGACACTCATAGTGATGGGAAGTCAACCTTAATAGGAAAAATGGATTTTGATCCATAGACCAAAGAGAAATGGGTTGCACCTGTCGGGGTGCAAATACTGGTTTGATAGGCCCAAAGAGTGGTATTTAATTGTAAATTCCAGTAATGACCAACTTAATTGACCATTTTCTTTAGGATCCTCAAAATAGTTTTGTTTGTAGCCTCAGCTTGGCCATTTCTTTGGGGGTACTATGGGTTAGAGAATCCATGTTGGATGTTGAATCTTTGACATAGCTCTTTCACATCCTAATTTTTGAAGGGTGTTCCATTATTAGAGATAAGGGTTTGTGGAACACTGCAAAGACAGATTAGGTAGTTTAGGATAAACTTGGAAATTTTCTTCCCCATTATGTAGGTCATAGGGATGCATTCAACCCACTTGGTAAAATACTCAGTGGCTGTTTTGATAAACTTGTGGCCATTGGATGAGGTTGGAGTAATTTTTCCTATGAGGTCAAGTCCCCACTTTGAAAAAGGTCAAGCTGTGATCATTGGTTGTAATTCCTAAGTTGGAGCATGAATCATATCTCCACGCTATTGGAACTAGACACATTTCTACACATACTGATGAGCTTCTCTTTTCATGGTTGCCTAGTAATACCTCGTCCTCAACAGTTTCTTAGATAAAGTCATACCGCTAGAATGGGAACCACATATACCATTATGTACTTATGTTAAAGTGGATAAGGCTTCCTCTTGGTTAATACATCGTAGTAATGTTCCTTCAATGCTTCAATGGTAAAGGGTATTATTACCTAGGATCATGAATTGGGATGCCTTTTTGACAAACGCCTTTTTAAAGTTGG
The DNA here is from genome assembly GCA_007115665.2 of Sequoiadendron giganteum. Classification (NCBI taxonomy): domain Eukaryota; kingdom Viridiplantae; phylum Streptophyta; class Pinopsida; order Cupressales; family Cupressaceae; genus Sequoiadendron; species Sequoiadendron giganteum. The sequence goes on along the minus strand of CM021106.1, from coordinate 566,737,114 downwards.
ACGTGATATCAGATGGGAGAGTTCCTCTACTAAAGTAGATAAATATTTCATGATACCATGGGGATTTGAGACCAACAATGACACATAAAAATTCAGATTTAGGGATTTTGAAATTCAGTATGAGAATTTGTTCTACCAAGAATTCACATTGAAGGACGTTGTTTGGCATGTCTAATAATGACCCTATTGTTGCCATGTTGTCTACTACTCTGTTGTTGATGTGAGGAATCTATTCAAAATTTATGTCTATGAAAATATATTTGAGATTCTCTACCATATTCTTGTAAGGAGTGATCTTGTCATCCTTAGTTTGATAGTCATCATTGAATTGGTTGATAACCAGCTGTGAGTCTCCATAGACTTTCATATCTTTTATTTACCACTAAATTTCTATCCTTAGACCTATGATAAGGGATTTGTACTCAACAATGTTGTTAGTAAAAGGAAATGATAGCCTATATGACTTTGGAATGTTATTACCTTGAGGGGTGATGAAAATAATACCTACTCCTGATCCATGTTGGGTGAATGATCCATCAAAGTACATCTTCCATTGAGATGTGAGATTGATAAGGAACACTGATTCATCAGGGAACTCAGATATCAAAGGATTATTTGCATAGATAGGTGCATCCACTAGTTGTTCTATGATCACTTGTCCTTTTATTGCCTTGTGTTCTACATACTCTATGTAAAATTCAGTTAAAATCATCACCCATTTAGCCATTCTCCTAGTGAGAGTTTCTATGGATAACATGTATTTCAATGGGTCAATCTTTGCAATAAGTCTGATTTGATGGGATAGCATGTAGTGTCTAAATTTTTGTGAAGAAATAACTACTACTAGGCATGATTTTGCAATGGATGAATAGGTCATTCCATAGCCCCCCAATGTCCTACTAATGTAATTGATAGCTCTTTCCTTTCCATTTTCATCATGTTGTACTAGAAGAGATCATAGTGTTGTTGATGTTGCTGAGATATATAAGATTAATGGTTTGTTTAGTAATAGGGACATTAATACTGTAGGCATCAATAAGTAGTCCTTGATCTATTGGAAAGATTTATCACATTTCTCATCCCATTTGTAAGTTATTCCTTTATAGAGAAGATGAGAAAAGGAGTAGATTTTATCTAATGGTTGCGCTATGAACCTTCTAATGGACTGCAACCTACCTTGTAATAATCTCATCTGCTTTAGTGTTTGCAATGGTTCCATGTCGAGGATCGTTTTAACCTTTGCTGGATCAATTTCTATCCCTCTTTGTGAGACAATAAATCCAAAAATTTTCCCTGATGTAACCCCAAAGACACACTTTTTTTGGATTCAGTCATACCTTGTATTCTTCAATCCTATCAAAAATGGGTCGTAAGACTTGTATGTGCTCACTTCATTTCTTTGATTTTTCCAAAATATCATCCACATAATATTTAACTATTTTGTGGATCATTTCATGAAAGATGAGGGTCATTTCTCTTTGATAGGTTTCTCCTACATTCTTTAACCCAAATGGCATCACATTCCAACAATAGGTTCCCCATGGACAAGTGAATGCAGTTTTATGTTGATCCTCCTTAGTGAATATGATTTGATTTTAGCTTGAAAACCCATATGTGAGTGATAGCATTTCATGCTCAACTATTAAGTCTAGAACGAGGTCGATGCTAGGAAGAGGGAAATCATCCTTCAGGCATGTCTTATTTTAATCTGTAAAATCAGTGTAGATTCTGATGCCCCCAATGGGTTTTGAGACTGGTACCAGGTTTGAAACCCACTCAAGATAATCTATAGGTCAGATGAATCCAACGTCAAGAAGCTTCTATAACTAGTTTTACCAAGAGTGCTATCTAAGGGTACATCTTCCTTAACTTTTTCTTGACTGGTTTGGCTTCAGGATAGACTGCTAAGTGATGCACAACCACTTTAGGATCAAGTCCTGGAATATCTATGTATGACCATGCAAAGTTATCTCTTCACTCTTTCGGGAATGCTGCTAGGTTTTTCTATTATTCATCCAATAGGGATTCAACATATAAAGTGATCTTGGGTGCTTCTTTTGTTCCCACATTAACTAGAGTGGCCTTTTATACTAGCATTGTTAACTTTTCAGTATGCATTTAACTAAGGGGGATATTGAATCCCTCATCCTTGGGCACCTCAAAGAGGTTTTCACCCTCGTGTACATCCTTTATTTTTACTATTTTAGGATCAAAAAGTGCCACAATGCAGTTTTCACTAAAAGATCTGCATGTTAAAAGTGCATTTCGTCAATTTTATGACCGAAGGATTCAATCATCTCCCCATAGTATTCCCATGTGTCTAGATCTATATCAAAACCTTCTTTGTGATCTTCCCATGATATTTTGTCATGGAGTCCCATTAATTTGGAGATTGCTTCATCATTTTCAAATAAATAAAGAATCGGTGGTCCTTGTTGGTCCATGTCAACGAGTTCTGGGTATACTAGGCATAGTTCAGTTGGTTGATTGCTTGGAGCAAAGGATCTAATGAATATCATGAAGATGGAGTTTTTCTCAAATAGGTCAACAACATCAAGGGGGAAGTCATCTAAGGTTGTATCACATGGTGTAGGTAACCAAGAGGAAGCCATGACCCATTTAGCGAAAGTACCTTTTCCAATAAGGGTGACCTTGCTAGTAGTACAACCTAGATCAAGATTCTTTAATCATTTCCCAAGAAGGATAGGTTTTAGTAAGCCATTATCATTTTTTACCAGTTTCTCATTCTTGTTATAACCCCATGCCTTCATTAGCTGCAAGCCTTTATTGTTATCTTCCATGGGAAGAGTAGGGATATGTCGTTCATCCCGATAGAGGAGTTTAAAGACATCCTCCTTGTTGATATCTTCTTGATTTATATCCCCCCACTTGGTGAAGGTAGTAACTGCCATCTTGATTATTTTAGGATCTTTGGTACTAGATGTGGGTTTCCCATGAGATTGAGGAGAAAGAAGTAGCTCTCCTAAGACAAAGGTATCCTTCTTTAGCTTATAGCTCCCACAACCATCATCTTGAATCATTTCTTTAATCTCAGGAATGTTTTTCACAATGGGTGTTTTCGTTGCTAAGGTAGATGCAATGGATGAAAAATCAACAAATGAGGTAGGTGTGGATGTAGGCCCTTCATAATTCTTAGGCACTTTGGGTATCTTATAGAACTTGGTCTCAAGATTCCTGCAGTATTAAAAAGGCTCAGGATCTCCATGGATGGTAATTTCTCTACCCTTGAAGGAAAACTTTACACATTGATGATAGGTCAAGGCTACAAATTTTAGGGCATGGATCCATGGTTGGACAAGTAAGATGTTATAATGAAGATCAAGGTATAGCACTTGGCATGTATTTTTTGTAATGATAGGTCCCACTTGGATGCGCAATGAAATGATACCTTATGATGCCCGTTCTTGGTCATCATATGCTATGATGGTGGCACTCTTTTCTTTTTCAATGGTATCTTCTGAATAGCCCAAGTTTTTTATTAGCTTAAGGGTACAAATATTCAAAACGACGCCTCCATCTACTCAGACTCTTTTAGCCTTATTTTCATGAATAAAGACCTCAAGGTGTAAAGCATGATTATGAGATGATTGTGATGGTAGGTCTTGTTTTGAGAAGGTGAGGAGATGATCAGTAATATGTCCTACCATAGCTTGAAATTAATCAGTGTCAATATATTCAAGGATGAATGACTAGTAAATTTTTCTGTGATGTGTGGGGGATAACCTCAACAATTCAAAGAATGATATCTGTGTTGGGGTCTTCTTAAGTTGATCCAAGAGATTATACTTTTTGTGATTCATTATTGGAAAAGTAAGCTATGCCCTAGACTGAGATGGGAATCCTTGGATGGTGACCTTTCCACATCATGTGATGACTCCACACTTCATGCTAGGTCCTTTGATGGTGATGATGGTAATGATGCTATCATAGGAAGCGACCTTGTTTGAATAGCTATGTTGCACGTTAGTGTAATTCTTATCTTTCCCATTGTTGTTCCCTTTGTTATGATCTAGCATAGGGTTCTTGTATATCTCAAGATCTTGATTCCCAATTGGTACTTCAATATATATCATGTCATTTTCTATGAGATCTTGGATAATATTCTTGAGTCTCATGCAATTCACCGTTTTGCGCTCTTTGATTTTGTGAAAGTCATAGAGATCGTTCTCGTTGTACCAAGATGGCTTCTCTTGTAGTTCTTGGTAGTTTTCAAAGTTGGGAAGTATTATCATATTTGATTCCACCAACTTCTTCATGATGGTTTTGATTGGTTCAACTAACTATGTGTACTTGAGTTTGGGATAGGTGTTCTTGCTAGTTCACCTTTGTTGCATGTTGGTGTTATTGATTTTATTGTTCTAAGGAGGTTTTGTTTGCTGCACAAAATTTTTTGAATGTTAGAAAGTTGATTTTTGTTGAGTCTAGGAGCACTAGGACCACCTTAGCATATACCACGCCATCATTTTTAACAATTTTTTAGCCCAAACACAAGGCTTTTCATTTGAATTAGTTGATGGGTGGTTGTAAGATTGATTATTCCCCTGTGAGATTAGAGCTTGTTCGATGTTAAGGGCTCTAGGTACAAGCTCCTCATAGGATGTGATGCACTACATTTTCAAGTGGAAAGATAGATTTAGATACAAATTTTCTATGATGATTCCCACTTGTTGTTTTTGGGAAGGGTCCACTTGCCCTTACTATCTTTTTTCCTACATTGTTGCAAGAAATTGGTGAAAGATTCTCCTTTGGTTTGTTTGAGAGTGTACAACTATTCTAAACTAATGTCCATGTTAAGGTTGAAGGAGAAGTGATTGATGAATTTATCAATGATTTCTTGAAAAATTTTGATATTGGAAGGTAGATGAGAAAACCAATCCATAGTAGGACCTGTTAAAATTTGAGGGAAGAGGTGCATTAAATAAGAATCATTGTAGGCCACCTCCATACACATGACATTGAATTATTTGACATGGTCCACAAGACTTGCTCTCGCTTTGTATTTATCAAATTTGGGGATTTCAAATCCAAGAGGGAATGGTACCATTGTGATGTTTCAGTCAAATGGATAAGGACATAGATTCTGTGTATGGGGCTTCTTTGTCTCACCCATCCAAAGGTCCTTCATTTCTTGGGATAGCGCCTTGAATTTCATTGCTAGATCGTCTTGCGGGTTTGGTGGAGGAACATATGATGGGATGATGGATGAGTTGTATATGGGATTTTGATATGATGGTGTGTTGTATGGGGTGTATGGTGGTGTAAGGTTATGTGAAGGTGATTGAGGTGTTGATGTGTATGTTCCTAATGCATTTGTATTGATGATGTTCTGTTGAGGATTATAGTAGGCTTTTTTTGTTGTTGTTGTTGATGTTGGGCATAATATTGAGCTAGTAAGTATTTCTATTGTTGTTGCACCACAAGGGCTTATTGTTTTTGTTGTGCTGCTAGGGCTTGTTGTTGGGCTTGCAATTGTTGCTGCATTGTGAGGGCTTCTTTTTGGGCTTGATGTTGTTGTTGTGCTACTAAGGATTCTTGATAAGCTTGTTGTTATTTTTGTTGTTGTGCTGCCAAGGACGCATTTTTTTGTTGTTGTTGCTATTGTTGTTGTGTTGCTAAGGCCTCTTCTTGTTGTTGTTGTTGTTGTGCGACTAAGGTTGCTTGTTGTTTTTGATGTGCGACTAAGGATTCTTCTTCTTCTTCTTCTTATTCTTCTTGTTATTGGATGACTTATTGATAAGATTTTTGTGCTTGTTGTAAGGCTAAGGTATGATTTTGCAATGTAGGACTCGTTGGTTGTTGGGACAATTGTGATGGATTGTGGGTGTTCATGTTTTGGATGGGTTGTGAGCTAGTGATGAGAGGTTGGGAATTCCCTTGGTTTAAAATTCCTTGTAAGATGGTGGAGTGAGGTGGAGGAATATAACTTTAAGGTACCATTTGATTTTGCATAGTGATGGGGGGTATGTGCAGGATCATCATGGAAAGAATAGGCCCTTAAGTGGTGATGAAAATTTAGAAAATTAGAGTTAGGCAACTTGAAGTAAAAATTTGAATAAGATATCTATATTATTTCAAAAATATGTAAGAATAGAATCTGTAGCAAATTGAATGTAGTTTCTAAACTTCTAAGTTTTTTTTTTTTTAAAATCTATTTGGTGAAAATTTGAAATTTCAATGTAGTAGTACTTAAATTTCAGGGAAAAAATAAGAAGTAGGTGTTTGTTTGACCACCCTAACCACAATAAAATGATTATATTTTTTTATAAGATTTTAGATATAAGTAGAGGACTCATGTCCTGATGTGATTCATATTTTTTTCTAATTTTTTTCCTAGTAAATAATTAATTATGATTTTTTTATTACAACTTTTTAAAAATATAAAAACTCGTATGTTTGACCATCTTCACTTGGTCAAAACTTAATGAAATTAAATTGTTTTTTAATCCTATAGTATGTGAAGTTTAGAATGTGATATTGTTTGAAAGCTATAGATGTTTTTCAATCAACCTATCAATCAGGACTTTAGTCATAATTCAAATAGAAAATGAATAATAATTATTTATTAAATTCAAAGTAAATAATAATTAATATTAGTGGAAAGCTGATAATCTCCTTTAAAAACCTTTTTCATTTCATAAATTTTGGGTAAAAAAAAGTCGTCAGCCACATGGGCCATCATATCACTTACATATTGCCACTTTTTGGCCCATCATGATCTTGCACATACCTGGGGACCATGGGGAAAGATGAGGATGTTGTCATTAGATTTTTCATTGGTAATGAAATATTAGGACCTTGAGTCCATTTATTGAAAAGGTTCCCTTGTCCAATGTCATGAGGATTTCCTTGTGTTAGAGATGTAGACAAAGGATTACTTGTGTTGATGGGATTTTTTACCAAAGGATTTCTTTGCGATGGGTTGATGATGGATGGGATGGAAGTGTTTTGTGACACTAATGGTATAGATGAGCCAATGAAAGGATTGGGAAAATATTTTGCTATCTGCATTGAGGGTTGAATGTAAAATATAGAATTGATAGGCCCTTGTGTACTATCTTGAAACACTTGGTCTATACTACTTTGTGGGATGGTGGGAACACTTGTGGTACCTATGGGTATGGATGAAGAAGGGTGTCCTCCATATGTGGAGGTTGTGGTGGAGTAATAAAGGTCAATGGGTTTATATAGCTACTTAGGATTTTTGGGGATGGGAGGAGCACCAAAGGTAGGTTTCGAAGTGGTTGTTGGAGGTGGAGGATTGGTATAGAGGGTACCCACAAGTGTACTGCTGTCAAATGGAAGAGTTAGAAAAAATTCCTTGGCAAGACCAGTTGCAAGACTAGGAGTGGATGTTTGATTTATCCCTGATGGTGGAGTTGTGAAGCCTTGTGTCAAATTTTGTGCAATAAATGATGGGGAAATTGGAGCTATGTTTTCAAAGGTTTGATGTTCCATGATTTCTTCCCTAGTAAGATCAAATGAATTATTGGTGATGCTTTCTATCTCATATAGTCTTGTCAAATATGATGGTTGTTGTGATGGAGTAACTTGACTTCTTGGATAAAATTCTAGAGGATTTGGATCACTTGAGGTAAATGTTTCTTTGGTTTTATCCATGATTCTATTTTATTGTGATCTTTTCTTTACCATAAATTTTGGGTCACTTATGGGAGAATTATGTTGAGATTTGTAATGCTTGAACACTCTAGTTGGCTCAAATATAGGTAAAAGAGAAGCTCTAAGTCTTTTTGGAGCAATGATGATAATGGGGGATGAAAAGATGGGTGATATGGAATGTGATATTTGAAATAATTTTGGGACAACAATTTTGACTTGAGTTTGATGTTTTGATGTTAGGATAAAAGATGTTGATGAACTTGGGAATATTTAGGGTAGACTCATGACCTTCAAGATAAACTAGTTCAAGGATGATAACTAAGTTAACTGAGTGCATGAAAAAGGACACATTTCACATATAAAGTAGATAAGTTAGGGTTTGGTTTGATAGATATTGAAGTCAAAAAGTGTTGGTGTATTTGTAAGTTTTACAAAGTTTGGTGAAGTGAATAATGGAATTTGATGAAGGGGTGGATGAAATTTTTGACCCAATGTTGAATTAGAATGAACCTTTATTTTCCAGGACCAAGGTAGTGAGAATGATGCTAGAACCCTAAATATTTCAAATCTTAGGATAGATGGGGATGTGTGAACTTGATCGGTTTCTCCTAGATCGAGCATAAAAATTCCTTAACAAGAGGTTACGATTGTGATAACGTATTACAACCCACTTCCTTCCAAACTTTGAATTATGATGCCTATGTCTATAATGGCAGGATGTAGATCTTTCCTTGCAGATTTTGATTATGTGATATATCATTCAAAGAAGTTCAATATCATGAAAAAGACCAAGGTTTTAACTACAAAATAATTCATATAATTCTAGAATTTTCCTTGAAGAGTGTCTATAAATTTTTTCTACCAACTTGCCTCTATTATTGTGAAGTGCTAAAAGGTGTTTCTTAAGAGATTTTGGTTTAAGATGCATGAGTTTAAAATGATGACTTGTAGACCTTATTTTGGGGAATTTGATTTTGAGTGAGATCATTAAAGAAGAAGAAGATATTTATTTCCCCGTAGGTGGTGGTAATATAGACCTTCTAGCCAAAATATCAACTCTTAATTCTTCTTTATCTAAGATGGTTGCAACAATTCTCCATTGATTGGATGTTTCCATGGTTTCAAAAGTGAAGCTTCTCAAATTTCTAATGATATAGGTTTGTTCTCCCTCAATGAATTCAAAGTTTTGTTGATTGATAACACCTATAACGTAAGGTTGTTGAATGAGAGCAATCGATCTCCAAATGGTCATGTGGGGTTCAATTGTGTCAAGTTTATCTTTCTTAATTAAGTTGATTTTACAAACACTTGTCTTGATTATGTTTACAAGCTAAAATGTTTTTGTCCAAAATATCATAACTTTCACAATTTCCATTTTGTGAGAATCATGAGGTTGAAGCCATAATTTCCTATTTTGTCTTTAGAAAATATGGATTGAGCTAGCCAAGATATTCATAAATCTTTAAGAATAGAAACCCTTAGGAAAATCATTAATATAAGGGCTAATTCAAGAGGTATCCATATTTACACCAAAGTGTTTGAAATTTTGAGGAAGATAGTGAATGTTTGTGTTTGTAACATTTTAGAACCAAGCAATGTATCAAACTAAATCATAATCATTTACAATCCTAGGTTTGAAATGGCCATACTTGTTGAGCCCCCACTTGGATTTCTCCAAACACTAAACAATGTGAACAATTAGAGATTTGGCGATAGTGGCTCCCCTCCACAACACACACTTGTCAGGACCACCAAATCTCAAAATCCTTAAAATACAAAGATCAAAAGGATTTTTCTATTTCTACAACTAAATAGTAAGAATGTGGGGTGGCTTCAGAATGATCATTCTTGCACCAACAATTTTGGATTCTAAATAATGGTTTATAATAAGGGCTTCTGATTTAGGGGACCTTACTAGGATAAACTCCATCAAGAGGTATCTCAAACCCTTAGAAGAAGGGCTTTATGCATCATTAATATACTAGGGAAGAGCTATCATGCACCACATCCCATTGATCATAACTTTCATTGCAACCACACATTTATATAGTGGTTTGGAAGAACATGGATTTAGCTTGTTACCACTTGGGTTGTTACCTCATTTTGAAGTAGGGAGGTAGGGCCTTCTAAAGGTAAACAATAGAAAGGAAGCATTTTAGTAGTTCAATCACCCTAGTTTACATGAAACAAGGAGAGAACACACACCACACCCTTTCTGTACACTCACAAGGGGTTCATTTTTAATCTGAAATGAAAAATGTAGGTGATTTTGCAAAGTGTTAAGGAATGTTTCTATTTCTCAAGATCACCGAGTGGTGTGAGAGAATTTCCTATGCATCCAATAACAATGTTGTAAATCAAGACACAAAAAAAACTTGTAAATTTTATCACCTCAAAGTAGTGATGAGTTCATTTTAAGCACCAAATAAAATGTTAAGTTGCCTTGTAAAATTTTAAACCCAAAAAAAAATTGATGAGATGAGGGTTTAATTTTAGTCTCATTTTAGCATTCATTTTAAACCCAATTGAAATGTACATTGAAGTCTTAAAGCATAAAGTAGAAAAGCATGTAAATTTGGGTTTAATTTCCCCAAAGCGTCAAATGCTTGTTACAATCATAGAATTTGAAGATAAGAAGGATTTCTTCACTTTAGCTCCATGTTGTCCAACCTATAAAACCTTGTTAGTCTAGCAAATAGAACAATGTTAGAAGTTCAAAGTAATCTGATGAATTAAAAAAATTAAAGCACATGTCGAAAACAATGATTGTTAAACTTCTTACCAGAGGTGGGCATTGTTGCACATGATAGCATCACAATTTGTCATTTGGTTGTCACTCTGGTGAATTTGGGCATCGCTCTACAACAAAAATAGAGAGCACGATAGCATCATTATTTTGTTGAGCCTCACCTTGGTGAATTTGGTCATCATTGTTTGAAATCTTCAATACCTCTATCGTTAATTAGTGTTTCTATTTGTTTAATCAGAGTCAGGGCATTTAATTAGTTTCATGGTTTGAAATGACGATGCACTTCAAAAGTTTCATTGTATTCAGTTTGGGTGTCGTTGTATCTTGCAAAAAGAAAAATGAATGGAATTCGAGATAAAAACTAGTTGAATTATCAGTTTGCCCCCCCTTCTAGTGCTAAAATGTGAGACCAAGGATGTTAGCATGGGCTGATTATGCTTGATCCATGATGAATCAAAGCATAATGTAGCCGCTAATACTCAATCTTCCAAAAAAGATCATTCAAATTAAAGATAAACTAAACATTTATTGAAATGAAGCATTCTAAATATAAAACATTGAAATTTATATTCTACCCCATTTGAAACTTATTCCATTTTGGAATTGGTGTTGTGTCGATGTGGAACAATGAACCTTTCCCAATCCCATGATCACTGAGCTTGTTTCAATCGATTATGTGGAAGAGAATTGATGAAATTGTTGTGATAAAGTGATGAAAACCTAATTTATACCAAAATGAACATGATGCAACCTATATTAACATGATTTTATGCTAAGAATGATCTAACTATGTAATTTCTAAGCTAACCTAAGCTAATTCTAAGCTGAAATATTCAAACCCTAATTTATAAACAAGCTAAGATGGATAAATGTAAGCCATTAATTAAAGATTAAAGCTATTATGCAACTAAAAATGAACTAAAATATGTTAAATGTGAGTAAATTATGAGTGTGAGTGCAAGTGAATTCAATAACATAAGTTTGCAATTGAAAGATGGATCCATTTGTCTCCAAGCAGTGTTTTATTTATAGGAGAGAAAATGAGAATTGAAGGGTTGAGATCAAAAATATTAATCAACGATCAAGGATGGAGAAAATACGAGGCATGGATCATGGATTCTCATCAATGAATGAGAATGCAAGATGAGATTTAATGAAGGGTTAACATTTGTTCCAAACAAACACACTTTTGACCTACACACACAGGTTACAAGGTAACTTGCTCAAGAGGTCACAATTTTAGTTTTCTCAAGAAGACAAGTGAGAATATCCCTTTCTTAAATGATCGGAGGACAAATAATATTCTTTGGAATATTTATGGGTGAGAGAAATAGATATATTTTTTAATTAAAATAAAGTTTAATTGTGCAAAAGGGTAGGGAATATTCCATGGAAATATTCCTTGCAAGTGGGAGAAAAATTAGATTAATTCTTAATTAAACAAGGTTTAATCACACAATTAGGGATTTAGAAGAATTAAAGCGATATTCATTAAATTAAATGATTTAATAATGGGGAAAGGTGAAATGAAATTTAATTAAATAACTTAGGGTTATTTAATTAAATAAGATGACTTAGGGAATTAAATTAATTACTTTGATCTATTTAATTTAATGAGATGAAATGTAAGCATGAAATGGGGTGAATTAACCCAGTTTGATGAATTAGGTTAATAGATGAAAATGATTCAATTAATTAAATAGCTAGGCTGATTCAACTAATTAAGTGAAAATAGGATGAGTTTGAGAGGAAATGATGTTACTATACCTGATTCAAGTGTATGATATCACTCAGGAAATTTTTTAGTTTCTATAGTCTCAATCACCATCATCTCACAATCAAACCAATTTCATGTGAAGTTAGGCTATCCATGGCTTCGCTCCATGAATGCCATCCCTTTGGTTGTGAATAAATGTTTAAAGTTTCCACCATAGTGGATTTAACCATGTGTTGGCTCGAGGGAATTTTTCATTAGATTTATTTTGGCCTGAGTCTATGGAACCTATTAATCCTCATGAGGGCTTCTTTTTTAAATCATATCAAAATTTCAAAGCAAAGAAAATAGTAGAATTATCCCTTCGAAACATGCCTCAACCTATAACTAAACCTCCTATCCTTGACAAAGCAATGATTGAACCAAAAAAAATTCCTAACGTCCAAGAACAACCTATAGAAAGTCCTCCAACCATTTCCTACAAGAGACCATGAGATAACCAACACAATCTTTTTGTTCCTCTGAGAATCAAACAAGTTTACAAAGTTAAAGAGAAAGAAGTTGAACAACCTCTTATTTCTTCTATTCCTCCCAAGGAAGAGAAGAAACCTATGATTAACAAACCCACTCTTACACAAACACAAAATTGATAATAGATTGAAAAGAAATAAAAGTTCTAGAGAGTGTTAGTGTAGAGGTCATGCTATTACTCGTAGGTTACAAATTCAAGAAGACAAGAACAACATAGAAAATTTGAATTTGAACATACCTAAATCATTGCATGATGATCCTATACCCTCGCTACAACGTAAACAAGAAACTTCCATGGAAATTGTCCTTCGACCTCCCATTGTGATTAATCTAGATGAGGACATTGATATTGTAATGATTGATGAAAAAATGCATAATGAATTGAATACATTATTTTCTTCTTCTATGAGCTTAAATTACAAATCTCCTAAAAAGAGTGTTGAACTTGGTGCTTCCCCTAGTTTAGCACTTGTCCTTGTCCCTTTGGCTAGTTTTCTGCCTTCTGTTTATACAAATCAAGATTAGGATGCAAACAACCTGCTCTAGGTTGACTCACATGTGCCTTACTAGTCTTTTGCTTTTTCATTTTTCTTTTATGTGATTGTATGTGCGTAATGTGATCCCCCATGATGTTTTGTTTGATGTATCTCTCTCTTTTTGTGCATTCTTCTATATATGTACCTACATTCTTTATGTTGTAATAATTTTTCATTTGTCTTATGTTTTCCTTTTGGGGATGATGCAATGCATCGAGATATCCATGTCTCTTCCTTGTTGACCCAAATGCTTTTTCTTTTTTCTTGTGTTTTCCTTTTGGTGATGACATAAGGCATCGAGACATTTAGGTCTCTTCCATGTTGACCTGAAAGGATTTTTCTTTGTTTTCTCTCTCTTAGTGTCATTCTTTTGGTTATATGAGTATTTGGGGAATGATGATAAGTCTAATCTCTTAAAAATAACATTGTAGCAAAGACATACTGACCCTGAATCCATAGATCCCTTATGTTTTTCAAAGGGAAACCCTTCCTTCCTACTTCATGACACAACTTTATTTCAGAAAAATATGACTTGCCATAGGATTTTTCAAGGAAAGCTCTCATGGAGTGATCCCACAATACTAGTTTACAATTTTTTGGCCAAACTAGACATTGAAGGAATTTTTTTAACTAAATCTTCACTTTCAAGCACCTATAGTGACTAAACCGTGAGGAATTTGAAGATGATGCAAACTAGTGATTTGTGATATTTTGTCTATAGATTCTAAATATATTTTTTTTTTCAAAATTTTTATAATTAGATTGCATTTCTTTTCCCATCTCCTTAAAAAACTAGTTTTTAAAAGTAAACAACATTTTTAAAGAGTGAGGTGTACTTGCCAACACAAATTTTGTTTCTATGAAGGATAATTTTTATTTTTTTTTGAATTTATATTCATAACTATGATATGTAGTGCATGGAATTGGTTTCATATAATTTGGGTATGTGCAAGATCATCATGGAAAAATAGGCCCTTAAGTGGCGATGAAAATTCAAAAAACCAGAGTTAGGCAACTTGACATAAAAATTTCAATAAGTTATCTTTTATTATTTCAAAAATATGTAAGAATATAATCTGTAGAAAATTGAATAAAGTTTCTAAACTACTAGGTTTATTTTTATTTTTAAATCTATTTGGTAAATTTTTTAAATTTCAATAAAGTAGTACTTAAATTTTAGGGAAAAAATAAGTAGGTGTCTGTCTAACCACCCTAACCACAATAAAATGATAATATTTTTTTATAAGATTTCAGATATAAGTAGAGGACTCATTTCCCAATGTGATGCATATTTTTTTGTAATTTTTTTCCAAGTAAATAATTAATTATTATTTTTTTATTACCACTTTTAAAAAATATAAAAACTCGTATGTATGACCACCTTGGTCAAAACTTCATGATTTTTTATTTTTTTTAATCTTATATTATGCGAAGCACAGAATGTGACACATCTTTTAGATTCAAAAAATGTGATACCATCTGAAAGCTATCAATCTATCAATCAAGACTTTAAATCAACCTATCAATCAAGACTTTAGTTATAATTTAAATAGAAAATGAATAATAATTATTTATTAAATTCAAAGTAAAGCATAATTTATATTGGTGGAAAGTTGAGAATCTCCTTTAAAAACCATTTTCGTTTCATCAATTTTGGGTAAAAAAAATTCATCAGCCACATGGGCCATCATATCACTTACATATCGCCACTTTTTGGCCCATCATGATCCTACACATACCCATTTCATTGAATATTTTTTTCTTAATTAAGTTTTGAAGTCAAACTAGTTACAATTTAGACATTATTTACTTGCTAACACAACTTTTTGTGTATGTATCGAAATTCAATTTATTTTTTTGTTGGATTAGGGGCATTGATATCTAGTGCATTGATATTTTTCAATTTTATTGTTTGATAATATATTATTTTTCCACATGTGTGAAACAAAGAGCTTGATTCTCGATGAAAAACTTATTTTTAATAAAACTAAAAAAAAATACATAATAAAATGAAAACATATTAAAATTATTTTCAATGGATAGATCATTCTAAGGAATACCATCACCCGGTTGGGTCTATGAAGTTTCCTCAATTTTCATCCTCAACTTGAGCTTTGAAAGGAAAAATTCTACAAAAATTTGGAAGAAGAGGGGGAGAAGGGAAAAATAGGGGGGTTTTAGTGAACCCCCCTTTAAATACAAATTAAAAAGAAAACACATTAAAGGGGGGTATGCTAGAAGGGGGATTCTAGTAAACCTCTCTTTCTAGCAAACCCTTTAGGGGGTTTCAGTGAACCCCCCCTTCTAGTGAACCTCCTAAAATGTTTTCCATATGAAAATGCATTTTACCTTCCTCAATGGAATTGTAAACTAGTTTTGTGGGTTTACCCCATGTCTTAGGAACAAACATTGGCTACTTTAAAGCAATTTCTCATAATAATGGTGTAGCAACCACTTTAAAGTGGGGGCATACATCGATTACATTTTTTAGCATATTTCATGAAATTATTTTATTTTTTCTTGGTGGTGTCATTGGGTTTGATGTCCTTTAAGAGTGCGATATTTCTAA
The DNA here is from genome assembly GCA_007115665.2 of Sequoiadendron giganteum. Lineage (NCBI taxonomy): Eukaryota > Viridiplantae > Streptophyta > Pinopsida > Cupressales > Cupressaceae > Sequoiadendron > Sequoiadendron giganteum. The sequence continues at coordinate 566,721,377 of CM021106.1, read as the reverse complement.
GCATATGATATCCCTTCATGTAATGATGTGAAACGAGAGGCATCCCATAAGTGGTGATATGATATTCTTGACTTGTCTTCTCTTGGAGACATTAGGCATGATGTTCCCTAAGAAGAAGACCTTACATGAACAAAGAAAAATCCCCTTTAACAAAAACTTTCAGAGATGACATTCAAAAAAATAACAAAAATAATTGCATTGTGGTGCCTTATTGAAGTTATCAGGAGGATGGCTTCTGTATGGTTAGTATAATGAGAAGCCAACATGCTGGCATGACTTTCTCATTGTATGGTGAGAAGACACTACATTGACATGCTTCTCTCACTAAACCACCTCATTGGGATAACTCACCTAGTGGATAGACTGATTTTCCACTACCTTAGAGTCAGTTTACATGATTGGGACAACTCAACTAGTGGATAGAATGAGGTTCCACTACCTTAGAGTGAGCAACATACATTATAGAAAAATAGCCACATTCCACATTGCATTGGAACGGTTGTGCTTGATCCTTTGTTTTTCTTGGCCTTTGAGAGGGTGTAGTTTTGTATCTTTGTTATTGTTACATACTTAAGTGTCTTAAATGTCTACTTTAGTTTGATTTTTTCATGGGGGAAAACTCTCACTAAAGTGGGGGAAAAATGTAGTAATGGAAAAAATATCCATTTTCCTTACTTAATTTGAGAATAATTGATATAGTATTAACCTAATTATGCCTTGATTCAATGTTGTAATGTGTTATACACGTTCAGATTAATCTAGGAATTTTTTTAACAAAATGTACTTAATTTGTACCTTATTTATGGTGTTGTAAAGTGTTGTAGTACACTTTCACACTTATCTAGGTTTTCATTTATTAATTGTGCCTAATCGAGCTTAATTGGCCCCTTTAATTCAAGTTTATGCCTTCTTAAAGATATATTTTGAAGGATCTATCTCGACACCCAATAATGATATGGCATAACATTAAATTTGGAAAAATCAAGGTCTTTGAAAATGGTGCTAGGACCCATTCGCATTTAGTGGAAAATGGGTCCTCTCCATATATGACCCCCCTTTTCTATGCATTTTTGAAATGGGTTTTTGATGTTCTTTTCACCTCTCAAAGAAAGTTTCTAGAAAATTGTGCTAGGACCCATTCATCTTTAGTGTGAATGGGTCCTCCTTTCTTAGGACCCTCCTTTTTGAATTTAATTTTAGTGGGATTCTAATGATTTTTAAAACTAGATCTGGTGTCAGCTTGAATTGTTTGAATTTCGAGGTTAATCTCTAGATTTAGTATAAATGTGGGGTTATTCACATAGTTTCATCCTAGAAGATCTAAGATTTCAAATATTCAAGCATTATAGAAAACTTATGAGCAAGAGGGAATCTACAAGAGCATTACAAAGGTATTCAAGGGAATATTATCAAAGTCTTATTGCAAAAATTCAAGATCATTTCATAATGTCAAATGCATAGTGGATTCATGCATGTTGTTGATATAAGATTGTGGATGTAGCATTGAAGATCTACTTGCAAGCATTGTTACATATATTATTCAAGATCAAGATCTACATTCTTCATGGCCACTTCATGTTAGTTTGTAGATTTATACTCCAAGACAACTTCCAAGGTATCAACATTCCATTATTTCATGTCCATGCTTCAATTTAGTCATTTCATCATTTGGTTTAATTACCTACAAGGGGTTTGACTTAAGAAAACCCCTATTAACTAACAATCAACAAGCTTTTTTTCTCTTGAATGTGTGTTTCAGATTTATAGGTTGAAGATCAAGTATTGTCAAAGTTGTCAAGTTGCAAAGTTGTCATTCATAGTACAAGAACACAAAAAGAAGGCTACAAAATTTGTTACAATTTTTTGGAAGTTGACAACCAAGGATATAAGTGTGTAGGAATCAATGAACACAACCCAAATCTCAGTTTCAATAACCCTAAGAGGGACCCATTTTCCACTAAAGGAGAATGAGTCCTTTGTGCCATAAAAACAACCTTCTTGCAATAAGGTACACATCTTTTAAACCTCTAAAAACTCCCCTCATAGTTGTTATAATATTTAGGTTTAGTTTTTGATTGTTATTAGCATCATATCACACACAAAATCATAGGGTGAGAATTAGTGGTCTATCATTTTGATTTTGGTAAACCCTATTTTCCCCCTTATCAATTAAAATGACTTTAGTCCATCAAGGAAAGTAGATTTGAGTGGTAGGTTGCAACACTTGTGAACTTATCATTAATTTTATCTATTTTACCTTTTCTTGATTGAGGTTAAGCACTCTTTACATTATCATAGTCATTGTGGAGGTGGAAACACCAAAATGGGGTTTGACTTTAGCAAGCCCCTATATTAAAAAACCATTTCTCCCCTCTCTTGTGTGCAAGTGGCATATCTAAGGTGGATTTGGGAGAAGATTGAAGACCTAATTACAAGCTCAAGCATTCAAGCTCCATACTTAAATGAATTAGAGTAAGTGGAATTAATCATCAATAGAGGAAGTATCGAAGCTAAGTCCAAGAAGGAAGAAGGTCTAAAAATTATATCCATATGAGATCTTCTCACTTATTATTAATATCTGCATTCTTAGGACTATTGTAGTAGAGCGCCTTTCTAATCATTCCAAGCCCTAATTTTTATGCCAAGTTCCTATGTCTCTACACTTCACTGTTCTACTATCAGTTTCATTCTTTCCATTTTGTGTAGCTCCATAGTTTTCCTAGATATACATTTGAATAATCAAATAAAATTAACCCTTAATCAACATCAAATCCCCATTTCCCCCAAAGAAAGAACCAAAATCCCAATCCACCATTCCGACTCTTCCACTGAGGTTAGTAACCAAGTGGGTGTATATGATCAATTTCAATTTAGGTTCCAATGTAATATTGGAGGAAGCGTGATTTAGACCTTAGACCCCTCTTCCCCACATCACATTATAGTGAATCCAATGTTTGCTACATTTGTAAAAGATTTTTAAATCTAAATTTTGTTAACTTCAAATGTGATTGCAATATTGGGTTTTTTTCATTTGTCAAAAGTCCGCACATATTTTAGTCAGTTACAGTATTTTAATTTATAGAAATTATCTTTTCAACATATTATATTAGTTTAATAACATAAATTTTCATGCATGATTATGTTTTAGATAGAAAAGTTAGGGTTTTGTGCATTTCCATATATTTGTTTGTTGCTATACCTAAACCTATGGAACTTTATATCCTAAGACATTGTAGATCATTTCTAGATTTTGAAATTTGTCAAAAAATTTATCTCTATTCTAGGGATCCACCATCATTTTTTAGCTAATTTTTGGTCAAATTTCAATCACAGTTTTGTCTCTATAATTTCTATGTAGATCTATGTTTTGTGTATGAAAATTGTTTCAATTTCTATCACTATCATCTAATTTTTCTTCATTAGATGAGCACTCAAGAATTTTCAATCTTGAAATAAATTTATGAGCTTCATGACTTGGTATCCAATATCTAATACCCCTTTGAGATGTAGTTTCGGACTTATGGATTCCTATGCTACAATCACATCCAGTGTTGAGCCTACGTCTTACAAATCTTTCACTCAAGGAGTTACATCTACTCAATCTATCTTTGGTTCTTTTCCTAATCCAACATTTCCTATGTATTCTTCATCACCTAACATTTATGTGGACTTGTAGGTTGATGTTGCCCATTTCCTTAAAGATAAACTTAAACAATTGGACAATACCTATAAGGCCTTCAAAAATACTTAAGTACTAGGTCTTTGGCTAGAGAAATAGTTCCTCTTATGGAAAACCTTAAGAATCTAATCAATGATTCGTAGGAGGTAGAAGTGTTTTGTAGTCTAGTTCATATAATGGATACAAATATTCTTATGGAATCTAGTTGTTCTCCATTCCTTAATAATGCTCAAAATCAATTAGGAAAATATCTTTCCTCTCCTATAGGAATGCCTTCTATTCCTAATTTTACCTATCTAGTTGTAGCATCAACCACACAACATAGTAATGGTTTAAATGTTATTTTAGGGTTTTATTGTGGGAATAATTATAGATTTTTCTCTTCATCTAAAATTCCTCCATGCTATTAACCTCTTATAAATATGAAAAACAATAACTTGTCATTCATGAATAATAGTCTACCATATTCAACACATTCCTAAAACATGTCACCAAACAATCTTGTGATAAACCAGCTCTTGTAGAAGATGTCATCATTACAACAATAAATTTTAAACATGAATGAAATTGAATCCAATGCTAATCCTCCAACATACCTTACATGTAGTCTATTATCATTTTCTATCCTAGAGACACCCATACCATAAAATATTGAGATACCTCACTTTGAGAAGTATGATGGCAAAGGAGATCTCAATAATCATGTATCAATATTCACTACTCTAGGTAGTGATTTCCTTTTTGAAGATTCTCTCTTAGCTAAACTTATTTTGTGATTATTGAAGGACATGACCCTATATTTGTTTTTTTCATTCCTTAACAACTCAACTATGTCATTTAACCGACTTGTTAACAAATTACTTTAATGTTTCCAAGAAAATATTGGACCTCAAGTTACATTAAAAAATTTAGTTCATTGCAAAAATAGACCTAAAGAGAAGGTGAAATTTTTTATAGGATGATACCAAGATCTTTATTCACATATCTCCTATAATCTGTTGAATGTTGATATACAAAGATTTTTCATTAGAAATTTGTAACCTAATATTAGAGATAAGATATTTTGATGAAATATCCCTCATTTATACATTTATGTATGATCCTTCATGGTTATTAGTTATCGGTTAGCAAATAAGAAGGTACATCTTCATTAGATCATAATGCTTAATCTAAAGCTATACCTCTAAATGACTATCAAACATCTATGAAGAAAAAAAAATCTTCATAAAGATAAACAATCCTCAAGATTATAATAACATTGAAACAAAATTTCTTGTTACATCTACAACACCATATCAATTTATTCAAAGAGATAGGTAGTTTTATTAATTTACCAATTCTCTCCATGCTATTATGTTGTAGTTTCTAAAAAATAATATGATCGGGCTTCCTCTAATTAGACCAATTGACACAACTAAGTCATAACCACCAAAATTTAATATAAAATCATTTTTCAATATCCTTGTACACCTTGGAATGATATAAAAATATGTATATGTCTTAAGAACCAAGTACAAGACCTCATCAATTGTAGTGTCATCTAGTTGACTGGTGTAAACAAAGGAAATAATTCAGTTTCATCACCTAATAAAAAATTACAAATATTTATAAATGCATTACCACTTCATTTAACTAATTTCTTCCAATAAACTGATAATTTTTGCAAGTATGAAGGTGTTGTCATTGATTTCAACCATCCATTGTCGTTGATGTTAAGGAAGTTGGTTATTGTCTATATATGTTGAGGATATTGAGAAAATTGTAATAGAGAAGGTTTACAGTTTGTGCATGTATAGTTGAGATGTTGAAGAAGTGTTGTGAGTATATGGATTTATCCTTATGTTTCTATGTATGGAAGGGTGTTAGAGTAAAGTAATGTGTTGAAATAATGTCTCTAGTACTTGATCTCCAAGTGCTTTTAAGAAAATTTGACAAATAGTGAAAAAAGTGTTATGTAGGTATTTAGTGTATGCTCCAAGATGTGCTTCACATTTCTTCTGGGTTGCTTCTATGCTTGTGAAAATTTGAGGTATTGTTCATGATTGTTGGTAGTTACTATATAGAGAGTTTTGGTTCTGGATCATCGTACTATGTGAGATATTTTCACCAGTATGTGAACTGTGCATTTCAGTCTGTCTCGCTGTGGTTTGGGAGAAATGTATTTTCTCCACATTTCTCCGCATTTTCATTTCAAGAATTACGGTTCTAAGAATAAGATGATAATATTGCTCTCTTGCTTGGTTCAAGAGGATTTGAGATTTGGTATTGTTGTGATGGCTTTTTGAGTTACAGTGTACTCCAGTGGTTGACAGAGTTATTCAAATGTACAAAATGATCATTCTTTTCAAGTGAAGTTTTTTTCAAAGCTTCTGGATGAATTTACATGTGTTCATTACTTACTCTAGATTGTGTTCAAGTTAGTTTTTATGTCTGAAAAGATTGGACTAAGTTAAGGATGTGTACTTAATTATTTTATGTGTTTTTGCATGGGTGTTGGCTGACCTTATGTTAAAATCTACTTGAAAAGTTCATGGTAGCATGTTAAGGCATGTTGGGACTCATTTAGGTCCTCATTAAGAATGTGTTTGGTTCACCATCACTCTCTTCCACTGTGGGATTTCTTTGGTGCTGACCTAATATGAATTTCTAAATACAAATTATGTATGGTTGACCTTCGAAGGGTTTCAAGGTCGAAGATGCTATAAGTATGAGTTGAGATGTGTGTGAGAGGCATAAAGAGATGTGAGATATGTGTGTGTGATGTGAGTTTGAGTAGATTAGTGTGAATTTCAAAGTTTTGAGTTTCAAAAGGTAGTGGGCTAAAGGTGTACTCTATCTTCCAAGCATGTCTGCAAAGGTGTGATCAAATTATGATGGAATCTCTATTGCATTGAGATAGTTTTCTCTTTGACACAACTCTCTTCTATCTTCTTTCTAATTTTTTGGTAGTGAGCCCTCATTGGATAGTGTGTCTTTTCTTGGTAGTAAGACTTTCTAACAGTGAGCCTCTATATTTAGGTTTTGAATTCTTTATATTGTGAGCTAATCCTCATTGTGGTTTTTCCCTCATTGGGTTTTCCATGTAAATTTGGTGTTATTGTGTGAATGGTTTTACTACTTCCAGTTTATGTTTCTACATTTAACAATCAAAAATATTAGTAGATTAAAAGTCTTGAATGCATGTAAATCTAACTTTTGTTGAGGGTTTTAAAGTTTAAAATTGCTACAACTGATTCACCCTCCCTCTCAGTTCTATTTTTCAACAATTGGTATTATATCAAGGTTCCTTGGAGAAGAGCTTAATCACTTAAGAAAGGTTTGGGATGGTGAACAAGATAACTATTGAGTGTCCTAAAATCGATGGCACTCACTATGCATTGTAGAAAACAAAGATGGAAGGATATTTGTCATACTATGGATATGATATTGAAAAGTCTATTCAAAACCAATATGCTTATCCTGCAAATGGTCCAAGTACTGTTGATGAGATCAAAGTACATGAAATAAACAATAAGTGATGCAAGAGCATCCAATAGTGCAGGGCAATCTTGCATCAGCCAAAAAAAATGTCTTCTTTATTTTCTTTAGTTGTTTTGAGTTCCGTGATGGCACTTAAGGGGCATAAGGCAGCCATGAGTCAAAAATAACAAAAAAATGGTCACTTACTATTTTTAGTAAGTCAGCCTAAACGAGCTTGTATGGACCTGAAAATTTACACAAAGGAGTAGAGCTGAAAAATATTTTTGATCACAAAAGAATCACCTCAATACCATGAATGGTTTGAGAGAAATTAAAGTTTTTTGTCCTTGTAAATTTCTGCAATGCAACTTTAAATTTAAATATAAAAATTTAGAGGCCTCAAAACAATTCAAAAGGTGGTTGAACCGACCTATGGTCAATTCATGCATTGTAGATCTTGTTGAGAGCTTTCCAATGATATGCAATAATAGAAAATCAGACACTTGGATCAAAACTTATGGCCCCTCAAAGTTGGCCCTCTAAAAAGTGAATTTTAGTAAAAAATTCTTCGTAGGCCAGAAATTAAATGGTGAGACTTTTGGCACCAAAACAAATGGGAAAGTTGAAATTTCTAGAACATTCTAGGGTGGTTATTGGGTAAATTAAGATGGTTAAGTGGGGGTTGTAGAAGGTGGCTCCTTTAGTGTAGATTGTGGCTTCGAATACTAGTTTTTCTTTTAGAGTTGATTTTGTTGTAATGAATCAAGCCCATGAAGTTGCAACATGTAAGTTTTGACTCTGTAATTTCATTTTTCTAAAAATAATTGAAAGTGGGTTATTTTCTATCTCACATCTTCTATGTTGGTATCTATTGTTGTGTTTTGTGGGGTTTGGGTAGTGTAACCCTCACCAAGTGGTATCAAAGCAAGATTTATTGAGTGTGTAGACAAATCGCCGAACATGAGGTAGTGTACACTAGGACTTGAGGCTGTGGGTCTGTGAGAAAAGATGCCTCCACAAAGAAACTATGGTGGAAGAAATGTTGGAGTAATAGAAGAGGGTTTTAGAGCCCTCTAGAGACAAGTTCAAGTGTTGCAGGAGGAGCTGCGTAGAGGAGCTGATGTCAGAAGAAGAGATGAAAGTGAGGATGAGGTTGAAGATGAGGAGTCATTTGAAGAGGAAGCACACAATGTAATGGATCTTGGAGAAGTTAGACTAATTAGGGCCATTTCCAAGATTGGAATGAGGCCAAATATAAAAGTTTCTAATTTTTATGGAAACCTAAATCTAGAGGAGTTGATTGACTGGATCAATGACATGGAAGAATTTTTTGAGTATGAGGAAATGGAAGACCTAGATAGGGAAAAATTGCAAAGGAAAAATTGAAAGGCCATGCTAGCATATGGTGGAAAGAAGTCTAGTTGGAACAAAATAGAAGAGAAAATAACAAGATGGGATGGGATGGTGGAAAAATTGAAGAGATAGTTCATTCTTGGGGACTATGAGTTCGATTTATTGATGAAGATGCAAGGGTTGAAACAAGCAGGAAAATATGTTAAGGAGTATACAACATAATTCAATCGAGTATTGATTAGAACAAGTCATTATGAGGCCAACAAAGAGAAATTTTCTCGTTGCATAAATGGGTTGAAGCTGAGCATTCAAGAAGAGTTCTGTTTGGTAAGAATGTCCACCATTGAAGATGCATATCACTTTTCTTTGAAGGTAGAAGAAAAGTTAAACAGAAGGTTTGAGAGTAAACAAAGAGGTGGAGGTCATGCTGGAAATACTACTCGATAGTCATATGGAGGTTGAGATGAAGATCAAAAGAAGGGCAAAGGATCTAGTAGACATTGGAACTAGAAAGGAGATAACACCTATTTCCCTCGTGCTCATAATAATGAATACCAAAGAAGAAGAGGAAGATTTGGATGAGGAACAAGGAGAGGAGGCTTTCGTGGAACCCGTTTCTAGTGTGGAGAAGAAGGGCATAGGGAATTTGACTATCCTCAACATTGTTGGTGTTTTTTACTACAACCCAAGTGGACTTCTTGAGAGCTTCTATGAACTTACCACATTCAATGATAAAATTCTACGAAGTGTTTGGCCAACTCGATGAGAAAAGCGATAATGCTAATTCTCCTAAACTTTGGGCTCTGTAAGACCCAAGAGTGTACTCCCTAAAATGTGTTATTGAAATACAACATTAAAAAATCCACTTGCAGTTTGATAAACAATAGATAGATTCCCCATTTATGGTAAAAGGATAAAATCATTCAAGAAATTAGCTATTCCTCAAAAAGGCTCGAGTCCAGTTAGTAGAGAATCACAAACACGACTAAAGTAGATTGATAAGAAATATTTGAATAAAATGTCTTGAATTCATAACACAAGACATGAGAAAATATAACCGCAATCAGAGTTCTAGTGCCATATCCTAAAGCACGCAGTCAAATGAGAAAACTGAACTACAAGGCGAATTTCATCTTAAGCACTTATGATCTATATGAATCACATTACAATCGATATATCTGTATCTAAGTGTATCACTAATTTATGAATCCTATTGTTAGCTTGCATGAACTTACTGATTAACTGAAGCATTTAACCGATCCTTTGAGCCAGAGCTATCGTTAAATGTAATTCACAGTAAAGAAGAAATGAAGATCAATGAAAGTCATCTTGGACCAATATTTCATTAATCATTCATGCAAAGTATCACAACATGAGAGAAAAAAGACTCAAAACATTTGCATGCATAATACAAACATGCCTAAGAACCCCATAATTGACCAAGTTCTCTTATCTAACTTAAAACATTAATACCTAGACTTACATTCATACTCTCTGTATCACTAAACTCTTATTTCTCAATTCTCAGATTATCCAGTAGACCTCTCACAGCCTAGAATTTCCTTTTATAAAACAAGGGAGCAAACAAGCCTCAGGTTGGAGAGTACACATGTCCATTTTTCATTGGACCACTGATCCCTAATTTAGTTACATTTTCATCATTTGATTGCAAGAGAAAATAATAATATACGAATAATCATTAGTTGATATGGAAGAAAAGAAAACTGCCCTTCAAAGGGCCACTTGTTCATGTCAAAAGCATCTTTAACCATTGTAACACTTTATTCCACCTCAGTAGCTCGTACTTGAAGTCGAAATGGAAATGCATATTTTCAAATATAACTTTTGAGGCTAGACATAAATTATACATGGTCAAGTTGCATTTCTCACTTGTAGTATTCATATTTCAAATTCATCGATGAACAACTTTTTCCATAATTCAAATTATTCTTTAGATGGCCATTTAAAAGACATAACCTGATCAATCTTATTTTGATAGGGTGCATATTTCACCATTACTGATGTGGCCTTCTTATCAAATTTTTCTAAGAAACTAATGACAAATGGCATTTTCTTCAGTGTATTCTCCAACATACCAATGTCAGCATTTCTGCATATCTCATGTGTCTGAGCAATCATTATATTATTCATCTGATCTTTCCAAACCTGCAAAGGCTTTACCTCATCTTGACTATGCAGAATGTGTGTGAATGGAGTTATGTCCATTCCATCATATTTGGCCTTTAACCCTTTAATTTTCAACTCCATAGGGGCAACATACCCCTGTAAGGTTTTATCCAAGACTCCCTTCACAAACTCATAAGTTGGTATAGCCATAGGATACTTATCCCCATGTTGTTTTTCCTCTACTGCCATGAATCTCAGTTTCTCAATTCTGGGGCTCCATCTATCCAACAATGGGGTGGCCAACTCTCTATATCTAGGGAACATTCTAATTGCTTGTAACATTAGAGCATAGTTTGCATGAACACTTTTTTTATTTTCCCTGGACCCTCCTATTTAAGTGTTTCAAAACAGTGTCCACAATCACTAAATTTCTCTTCCTTGCAGATTCCCGGATTTGTTGCACCATCTCCTTATACTCCTCAACTTGCTGAATTAATTTCTCCCTAGAGAGTCCTCCTCCTGGGCTATTAGCCCTTTCAAAAGCAATAGGCACCTATCCCATATTATATGGAACAATAGCTAAGGACTGTCCTTGTGAAGAGGGTTGAGATTGCTCCATTGGTGGGTCAGAGACAGTGTGGCTAGAACTAGCTTTCCCTTGAGACCTCAATGTATCTATTTGCTGCTTTAATAAGACCAATTCAGTTTCTAACACTGCAAGCCTTTTTTCACTCTTATTATATTCAATAATAATGTCATTGTATTGGCCTCTCAGAGTGTCCTTGTCCTAGGTCAAATCCTCAACACTTACCCTGGTCAACTTGGCAACATTTACCACCATATCAGTAGCCTCCAATGCTGGGGTATGAACAAATCTTCTTATAGCTAGGTGACCACTAAAATTATATGGTTTTACAACTACTGGCTTCCTAGATCTAGTTGACAGATACTAGATTGCAAAGGTATCCCACTCCGAGCACTAAAGGCTGAACCTTCAAGTGCCAATTCAGCTTCTTCATCGGATGCAAGAAGTAGCCTATTGAAACTTCTTATTGTATCGAACACTAAGAAAGATCCTTTCTTTTGTTATAGTGGTAGATGTACTTCTTGAGCACACCCCAATTGTCTCATGATTTCATAAAATCCAATTATGAGAGGCACCTACCTGGGTAGAACATAAAGGTTGAAATTAGTGCCATAAACTCTGAAAATTGTTGTATTATGATAAGGGATGATATCTCCCCAATTGTGTGTCAAATTTCATTCAAGCCTTCTTTCCATTGGCCTCAAGAAATCATGAATCTCTTTAGGAATCCTAAGGGATCACGAATTAGAGCCTTTTCAACTCGGATCCAAAGACATTTTGGAACGTTACATAATCAAATTTGTGATCATGCATATCAAGGATCCTAGTCCAATATTGGACAGGAATGTCAACATTATCCTCCTTCCTTTTTAGTTCCATATCCTTTTCAAACACTGCCTAGCACCTATATAAAAATATGTGGATCAACAGGGAAAACCACCCGAAACCAACCCAATTCTTTCCTTCCTTTAGGGCCACAAGACACCCATGCATTTTATTTGCTAAGTAAGTGGAAAAATCATATACCACATTGAAACCTAGATGCTGGAGGTTTACAACCATGTACATGATATCAGTAGGAAAAGTAGTCTTCAAGTTAATTCCAAGAACTTGGCACAAGGCACAAACTATCTTCTTGAAATAGTTAGAGAAGTAGTCCATAGGAAAAGGTTCTGGCTCATTCTTACCAATCACTACCCTCTTCTTATTCTTTCCTCTTCTCGAGGTTGCCAAATGAGGCATCAAAAGAGATGTTCTGAACAAACCCTTGGTATTTTTGTACTCTTCTCTGAAAGCCTCAAGATTAATGGAAACCATATACTAACTTCATTCATGTATACCGAATATTTCTGTAATTTCCTCCCTAGTTATCTTTACCATTTCTATGCTAGAGTGTGTTCTAACAACTCTGATTAGAGGGTCATACCTTGCAGCAACATCTTTTAATAAATCTACATCCAAGTAGATATTAGGCACCACCAACTTACCAAGATCCAACCTCCATGGGTTACACAAAGGAACACAAAAATTCCTATTCCCAAACTAATTTTAGAACAACTACCATCCGATATACAATAACTCAACGTCCTGAACTACACATTGCTCATCAGTTAACCCTTCTAGGAGAAAGGGCCCATAAAAAAAAGCCTTTCCCTCTTACCTTTTGCTAGTAGAGGGTTTAAATAAGTCTATAATATCCTAGGAAAAGAACCTAGTAGTGGCTTTAGAGCCAAAGCTTCGGGTCTTGGGTGCCATTTATACAAGATAGAGAATAGCTCGAGCTAGGGTTTTTATATGTCTAACAATTATAACTTGCACCCTCTAGCCTTAAACAAAAAATGCTTCACAATTCAAGGAGCCACAACACTTATCAAGACAAGCTTTAAGATACTCTAAATCAAATCAGCTCAAACAGTCCTTTGGGAATAGAACAAGAAGAAATCGATAATTTTTCTTCAAGAAATCATAAGACCTTCTGAAAACACAAGAAATGGTATATGTGTTACTTATGGTTTCACTTGCAGAAAAATTAAAAAGACGGCTCACTTCGTTTGGTACTAGACGATCTCTCTTTAGAGTGAAAATACACACAAAAATATAAATTCACTGATCTTTTATCATTTAATTATGAGAGCACAATTTGAACTCAACCATTACTACTCACTTGCGCGAGATGAAACCACTATAGTACAACATCAACCTATTTCAAATGCCGCTCGTTGATCCAAAACAATGTAAGCTAGAAGAATGACTTAGATTGAGTCAAAATGGTTTGAAAATTCCACGTATGTTCACCAATCCTTAGGCGAATAGAAAGTCACCTACCAGAAACCACCTCAGCATAAAATGGGCCCCACCTTGATCATCCTTCATGCAACATTGGCCTCCATGTGTCAACAGTTCGCACACCTCGCAACATTATTAATACTAATGTTTTAATTGTGTGAGGTCAGCGAGGAATGACCACGATGCGTTGGTAAACAAACAACTATCAACATCAACGTCCTTCATCGATCAACGAACAAGAATTGGTCCCCATGATCATATGTGATAGGTGGAAGCATCTCGCATGCCTCACACCACTTTAGTAATGTCAGTAGGAAACCTTGCAAAATCTGCGAGGAACGGTCCATATACGAATCACTCCATCTGACGACTACGCAATCTACACATGGAAAAGGGTTATTTATAACAAGGGGACTAACTGAGTGAATGGGGAAATGACCCTCGAGGCCGAAAATATATTTTAGAGATTAATCTAAATTTTTTCACCAACCCAACACTAAGGAAATACAAAATACAGTCAGGGCGCAAAAGACCAAAAGGACTGGTAAAGAGGGGCCGGTAATGTCACCACCGAAAGTGGTGAGGACCATAATTAAATGACTGGCCATAGTTAATAATAATTCATCACTCGAATAGAACAGCTATGACCCAAACTCGTTTGTAAAAAACCCAAAACCTAGCCAATTAGAGTCAAGGACAAAGTAAAACAAACTCACAAGTGGGGGAAATTTAAAAGCTCCACTAGTGGCTCCGATTGGGGATGTATGCCCCCTATGGGCATAGCAAGATTCTAGAATCTCTGGTTTTGCAAACCAGATACAAAGAGAACAAAAACTAGGGACTTGTCTGAACAAGACAAGTAGAGAAAAGAAAAAACAAAAGCAAACACACCTATATACACTATTTACAGGACTATACATTGTACATGGAAAAAGAGTTATTTCAAGAGAAATAGTATTTCAAGAGCTATCCATGTACTAGAAGTTCAAGAATTTCACCTGCAAGTGACTGCAAGAAATATGAATCTTCTGCATGTGTGTCCATAATTATGTATGGGCCTAGCAAAGGGATCAAACTTTCCATGTTTTCCTTTATCCTTTGATCTTGCATTCTAGAGCAACACCATTGCTCCCATATCAAAGTTTCTCTCAACTACCTTTTTATCATAGAGGTGCTTCACCTGAAGCTACAATCTTTCATTTCTCTTATAGGTCTCTCTTCTAGTTTCATCTAGTTGATTCAATTCTTCCATTCTGTGTTGCATTTCATCACACATATCATCATCATATTCCTAGACAAATTCATACATCTTCAATAGATTATTTTGTGGTATACGGGATTCCATACCATAAGAAAGATTAAAAGGTGAATGACCAATTTCCTTCTTGACAGTTGTCCTCTCAACCCATAGTACTAATTTCAATTTTGAATCCCAAGCCTTCTTATTTTCTTGATCATATGCTTGATAATCTTCATCACACTCTTATTACTAGACTCTTCCTATCCATTTCCTTGGGGATGATAAGGAGAAGAGTACGAAATAGTTATACCATATTGATTACAAAAACTAAAAAATTTCTCTGATCTAAAGCCTATTGCATTATCTGAAACAATTCTTTCAGGTACCCTGAATCGGCTCAAAATATTATTAGTCAAAAAATCAATAACAACTTTACCTGTGGCCCTTCTGGCTGGGATTGCTTCAATCCATTTAGTAAAGTAATCAGTTGCCACCAATATCAACACATGTCCTCCACTATATTTTTTAGATATTTCTCTTATGAAATCAATACCCCATTGCTGGAAAGGTGCTGAAACAGACACAGGTCTCAACGAAAAATTACCAAAAAACTTCAACTTCCTAGCAAACCTCTGACAAGCGTCACATCTTCTGACATACCTATGAGCATCTTTAAATATAGTAGGCCACTAATAACCAACTCTTAAAATTTTGTGAGTCATTTTCTTAGCCATGTAATGGCCTCCACAAGCTCCTTTATGCATTTCTATGAGTAGATCCTTAGCTTGATCTCCATCCACACATCGAAGTATAATACATTCAGGGTTCCTCCACCAAAGGTCACCATCAATAATGACATACCTAATTGATCGTAATTTAAGGGTTCTTTTCTCATTAAGGGGTATACCTTCAGGACACTGCATTGTTTGTAAATATTCAACAATCCTCCTATACCAGCCACAAGTTTGCATATCATAGATAGGTGCAATGTTCTTTTGCTCTATCTAGTTTATTTTATTTGCCTCTAGAATTTCTTTAGCCATTAATTTGGCTAAACCCTTACCCCTTATGAGCTTGGTGATTTGTATGTCAATATTAAATTCTTGGATTCTATTTATCCATCTACACATCCTTCATGTAGTCTCTTATTGGGTGAAAATGTCTTTAACTACAGTTGTTAGTACATATGCAACAACAACTGCTCCCATCAAGTATGGCTTGAAATTTTTAACTTCCTTTACCACAGCATATGCTTTCTTTTCTACTATATCATATTTTAATTCTACAACCTGCAATGATTTACTAAAGAATGCAATTGGCTGCTCAAAACCATCATTGTTTTCTGCAATAAAACCCTAGCTATAGTGTGAAAAGAGGAAAAAGTAAACAACTGAAAAGGTTTTGAGTAATTAGGTGAATTAAGAATAGGGGCCTTCTTGATAACATATTTGATAGCCTAGAAGGCTTTGGATGGCTCCCCTATCCATACTATCTTTTCTCCCTTTTTCAGCATCTTAGAAATTGGGCAGACAGTCTCAGCAAAATTGTGACAAACCTCCTTAGAAAGTTTATCTTCCCAAAGAAATATTGGATACCTTTTACATTTCTTGGCTGCGTAATTCTTTCAATAGCAACCACTCTTTCAAGATCAATTCAAACCCCATCCTTTGAAACAATATGCCCTAGCAGTTTTCCTTCTTTTACCCCAATGCACACTTCCTAGGATTCAGAGATATCCCATATTCCAAAGCTCTAATAAAAATCTTTGCTAAATGAGAACAATGGTCCTCCTCACTTTTTCTATGGGTAGTAAGATCATCCTGGTAAATTGCAAGGAACAGGTAAACAAAATCCGCAAAGGCTAGATCAATAGCCCTTTGAAAATTTGCACCAGAATTTATTAGTCCAAATGGCATTCTTACAAAACATATGTCCCCCATGGTGTGGTAAAGGAAGTATTGAATTGCTAAGACTCTTTTACCATTAGTTTTTTATAACCGAAAAATCCATCCATCATGGATAGCAGTTCACACCCTATGACCTTTTACAGCATAGCCTCCATATTAGGTAGTGGGTAATTATCTTTCAAAGAAGCAACATTCAAGTTTCTAAAATCAACACGCAACCTAATGTCCCCTTTTTTCTTTCTAACAGGCACCATGTTAGAGTCCCAAAATGAGTGCCTAATTGGTTTGATGATTCCTACCTCCCTTAGTTTAGCAAGGTCTTCCTACATTTTGGGTTGTAAGATAGGGTTAATTGGTCTTTGTTTCTTCCTGAATGGCTTCATATCAGGGTTCAATGGGATTTCATGTTGGAATAGATCTTCCCTATATGCTTTAAGGTCTTCATATGACCTAACGAAAACATGTCTATATTTTCTAAGGAGGGTAATCAACATGTTTCTAACACGTGGCTTCATTTTCTTTCCAACATACACCTTCTTAGGAGAACCTTTTGTTCCTAATTTTATTTTTCTTCTAGATCTTCCCTATGGGAGGGTGCTTGCTTAGTATTTGACATATCAGGACCATCAAAAACCCTTTCAAGTGCATCTAAGCCCCGAGGGATGGCATTTATTTTGAGCTGAATCACCTCATTCCCAAATAGGGTTTCTTTTCCATCAATTTCAATTACAAACGAGCCAAAATCAATTTCCTGGCTCTCATATTGATCCACACAATGCAGAAATTTCTAAATGTCCGTGTCATCATCAAACACCTGCTAGTTGCAGATGTTATCTATTACTATAGGCATGGTTTGTAATTCTATTTATGAGATTCCACCAAAGGTGACATCATCAAATTTAACAGCTATGTTTTCTAACAAGTCAGCCTTAGCATTTTCTCCTCTTTCAACCCATTCAATACCGAAAGCACTAAATCCTTCAATGGTATCCCACCTTGCATTTTTGTATTACCTAAGTCTTTTATCTTTAGTTACAAAGTGAGATCTAATATGAGAAACAACTAAATTAGAGTCTCCCAAAACTTTTAACACCTTAATACCATTCTTTGAAGCTATCTTTAGACCAAGTATGGGAGCTTCATACTCAACGACATTGTTAGTATAGGAAAATTGCACCAAGAAAGAATATTTGAATGTTTTACCTTGTGGGGAAGTGAAGAAGATTCCTGCTCTTGAGCCATCTTTGGAACATGATCCATCAAAATGCATTATCCATAAGTCACCCTTTGATGATATCTTTAGTACTTCTTTATCAATAGGTGCTAACTGGATCTCTTCTTCTGTTTTATCTTCCTCAACATGGAAGTTTTCCAGATCTGTTTCCACAAAGTTAATTTTGATAGGCTCTAGTAGTTCCTCCACATTTTCAATCATGTGAGGGGCTCTCTTTTCCCTATCCACTTTAAGATCTTTTTGTTCAATAGAAAATGTAGCAGAAGACAAATCACACTATATGCTCCCACCCATTGAAGCACTCCAAGGCCAAGATGACAGCATGCCATAAGTAGGTGGGATATCCACCACTGTAACACTTGTTGGAGTTGAGAAGATACAACACCACAGAAGTCCAAAAGATCTTTGCAAGCAAATAACCTATTACAAGGAGAAACAAAGAGAAGCAACAAAAGAAATGCTCAAGAATGTGGAGCAATGTATTCACCTGAAAATGTAAAATGAATAATGATACAAAAGATAGTTTTCAACTACATATAGATGAAAACCCTAAAAATGAAAACCCTAGGCTTGCACAATAATAATTAATAATAATTAATTATTATGCACCTAATGTTAGCTTAAGTGAAAAGAGGTAAAAGGGAACTTTACGTAATTAAACAAATATTGTTTAATTAATAAAGTAAATACCCAATTACTCTAACACCCCCCCTTAAGATAGACATAGGGAGAAGCTAAAACCTAGAAGAAGCTACTGAAAGAAAAAGCAATGGGTCCCAACAACAAGGCCTGATCAGGTACCCATGTACAAAATCAATGCAAACTAAATGAAATGGGGTAAAGGAGAAAACCCAGTGGGAACAAAACTCCTCCCCAAAATAGAATGCAAGGAAGGAATGCAATGCACTAATGAAAGAAGGATAGGAGGTGGATAACATGATACCCCCCATAGACAACTTCTATCATATAAGTACATGTACAAGAATCTCCATAAGAGAGACAGAAAGAGAGAAGAAGCCCCCCCCACAATGAAGAAATTCCTGTCACAATGGTAGATGCCTGATGTAGAATCCAAAAGGAGATCCTGAAGCGGAAAATGATATTCCTCCCCTTGGGAAGAAATGGATCCATTGACTTGTACTGAAGAAATGCTGTGAAGAAGGAAGAACCAATCTGTCTCAAGATGTGTGCCATGATAGGATGCTGAAGAGTCTCATTTTCTGAATGGAAACAAATAATGTCAAATTCAAAATGATGTGGAGAATACTGAAATGCAACCTTTGAATGCACAGATAATGGTGGGCGAACAGTGATAACTTGACTGTCAAGGTAGAGGAGATGAATGTCCTCAAAATAATCCTCCAAATCTGCAATATAGGACTCAACAAACAAGAAAGATATGTCTGCAACAAAAGAGTCCAAAGTAGCTATGTCTGGAAGATGTATGATTTCCTACTGTACTGAATCAAGAACAACAAGAGATGCTAATGAAGTGTCAGTCTGAAGAGTAGGAACTGTGAGACAAACCTCTGATCCATCGAAATATGTAAGGGTGTCTAAATACTCAAGCTCCTCTAAAGTATCATGATCAAATGGTGTATTCTCTCTCCAAGCAATGGGTATGAGACAATTTGAAGCAGGATCCTCTGGGAATGGAGATAGAATAGGGTCTCCATAGAGCTCCCAAAGATGTGTCCAAAGTGGGTGAGGACAATCAATGTCCGATATAACCAACACAGTGTCATGATCAACACTAGACAATATAACTCCTGCAATGTGATTTCTAATAATATCCCATGCTAATCTGCCCTCTAAAAGTTGCTGGTTCAGGTATGAAATCATACAAATAAGGAAAAATATTAAGCCACCTACAATGTGTAAGTATACCCTGTGCCCATGACTCATAATTACCCCGTTCCAGAAGACCAACTGAAGGGTGAGTAGAGAAACCCATGATAACTCTTCAAATGAAAAACAAATTGAGAAATTTGACCTTACAACATTTAGATCAAAGTAATATAACCCATCCCACACAAACAAAACTCATGAAGGAGCCAGAATGACCAAGTAATTGAGCAAAGTGTAAAAACACACAAAGCTGAATAAAAAATACCTGGTAAATGAAATGGTAAAATAGACTATAAATCTGGAAAGAGCACTATAACACCTTTCCAATGCCTATTTGTTTGTGCAAAACGGAGTTCGGATGCAAAAGATACGCCCCTTGGAGTGAAAAAACCAAGTTCTGACTTTGACTGGCAAAAAACATAGCAAAACTGAAAAATCATGAAAAATTACCAGTACCACTAGAAAGGCACT
Source organism: Sequoiadendron giganteum (assembly GCA_007115665.2). Classification (NCBI taxonomy): domain Eukaryota; kingdom Viridiplantae; phylum Streptophyta; class Pinopsida; order Cupressales; family Cupressaceae; genus Sequoiadendron; species Sequoiadendron giganteum. Next base: position 566,701,187 of record CM021106.1, on the reverse strand, counting down.
GGAACCAGCTTTCTGATGATATCTTGTTTGCAAAAAACCAAGAACAATTGCCCATTCTACGCCCGATTTAGCGCAAGTTGCTCCAATGTGCAAAAAAAATATTGTTTAGAGCCCTCAAGGGCTAAAGTCTTCGGCCCCTGGTCACATGGACGACCTGGGGGATGGCGGCTATAGGCCCGCGGTCACCCATGTGACTGGGCGGTGGGGGTGAAAAGCCCGTAGGGGCTGGCAGGGGCGAGCTCGTCGGTGGGCTCAGCGGGGCCAGTCCGGTGTCGGCGGGGTGAGCTGGCGGTGTCGGCGAGGCGAGCTGGCGGTGTCGGGTGTCGATCGGAGTAGGTGGCAGCCAAGGCAGGGAGTGCGCAGGGAGCTCGGCGGAGCTCAGGTGGTGACAGGAGTGGGTGGTAGCCAAGGCGGGTAGCACTGTGGATGCCGAGCGGTGCGGCAGCGGCGCGGTGGTGGCTACCGGGCGGCGAAATTTTTTTTTAACTGGTCGCACAAAAATTAAAACAAAACCTTAGTTTTTATTGTTTTTCTTTTTTGCGATTTTTTTGCGATTTTTTTCTGAGGGGGCTGTACGGCCAAACCCTAAAAAAAATTTGCAACCTCGGTTGACCGTGGTCGAAATCGACGATTTGATAGTCATTTTAGGGGTTTTTGGGCGCTACGAATCCAATGGCACTATCCATTTAGGCCCAAAGTGAACCAAAAAATAGGAGTATGCTGAATCCACCCAAAAAAACTTAGAACCTTAGATTTGCTTCCAATGCAAAATCTCAAAACAAGAACAAGCAGCTGCAAATCTGAAGCTCTGATACCATGTTGGAGTTGAGAATATACAACACCACAGAAGTCCAAAAGATCTTTGCAAGCAAATAACCTGTTATAAGGAGAAACAAAGAGAAGCAACAAAATAAATGCTCAAGAATGTGGAGCAATGTATTCACCTGGAAATGTAAAATGAATAATGATACAAAAGATAGTTTTCAACTACATATAGATGAAAACGCTAAAAAGGAAAACCCTAGGCTTGCACAATAATAATTAATAAAGTAATTAATTATTATGCACCTAATGTTAGCTTAAGTGAAAAGAGGTAAAAGGGAACTTTACATAATTAAACAAATATTGTTTAATTAATAAAGTAAATACCCAATTACTCTAACAACACTAATGTGAAGCTCTTTCTTAGGAAATGCTGCCAGTCTATATGGAACATCATTTATAATCCCTATGACAGGCACTTCTCGAGAATCCATTGCATAACATTTACCATATGTACTATCTATTCTTAAACCCATTGCATGCATTATTTTTACTGGCATCACATTGTTAGAAGCTCCTGAGTCAATCATAAAATTTCTCAAAAAATTTCCATTAATAATCAGGCTTAAGAAAAATAGATTGACACGGTTGGGGTTAGCTATAATAGTAGTTCCTAGGTATATTTGAGGGCTTTCTATGGTAATTTATTCCACAATTTTTTTCTTTTCTTGATCCTCTTTTGAATTTGTAAGATCAGAAACCACCTTACTCTTTCTACTTGTAGGAATACTATTAATAAGTGCAACATTTTTGTCCTTATGTTCGTCTATTTGCATCATTTCTAAAAAGGGAACAGTAACCCTAACTTGAGAAAGTACTTGGAACATATCTATTGAAGTGTACTTTGGTAATTCAGGAAAATTTGTGTCCTCAGAAATTACCTTTTCTTTTCCCTTAGGAGTCTCATCATTATGAGAGTGTTGATTACTATCTTTGATATTTTGGGATATAGTTTCACTCTTTTTCTTGTTCTTATCCACTTTCTTTTCCCATATCTTGGGTTCCCTTATCTCCTTAGGCTTTGAATCTACATTCTTAGCCTCCAAACTGGTATTTGTTCCAGTTACATATTTTTCCTTTATGGACAAGCTACAAGGCTTACCTGAATCACCTAGAACATTCTACTTTCTCAATTGTATGTTGTTCCTTGCCCTAGCAACTAGAGAAACAATTTCTTTTCAATTTCTTCATTAGAAGGTCTTCTCAAAACAGTATTATCTACCTCCAATTCATTTACAAAACAGCCATCATTGTCTCTTTCATTTGAAAACACTTGTTGGTGATGTACATCATTCTGTTGTCTTTGAATATCAACATCCCTGCCATAAGGCTCATCATCTAAGGAGTAATCATCATAGGTCAAATCAGATGGTCCTAGTAATACATTAGTAATTGTATCCTGATCATGGGGAGTCTAAGCATCTCCCACATCATCCTGAGAATCTACCATTGATTGTGCTACTGCACGTTGTTGCAGAGAATGTGGAATTCCACACATCTCACACCATGGTAAATTTTTGATGGCATTTAGAGAATGCTTTTATAAAGGATCAGGTGGAACTTGATTATTTATCTGATTTCCTTGTAGGGGCTTCCCATTATTCCAATTAGTATTGTAGGGATAGTCTTGAAGTCTGCAAGGCCTTTCATTTCTTTGAAAATGAGGCTTGTCATTTTTTGCTTGCTTTTGCAGCAGGTTAAGGACTTGATTTATCTTCTCATCAGCAGTTGTGGGTTTACTAACCTTCTCGGTTTGATTCCTTGTTCCTTTAGGAAATTTGGGATCCTCTCTTCTCCCCACTTTACCTGAAGGTCTTCTATTATTTTCAATGCTCACCACCATCTTATATGCCTACCTCAAATTTTGAGAGTCTTTATCTCTCAGTAAATAACACATTTTAGCATCATAGGCATTACAATACATGACTAAACATGCAATTTCATTAGGCCTTAAGTATGCAAGAACTCTTATCATAGCTTTCTGGAAATGAGAATTAAACTCAGTAACCAGTTAATTATGCCCCTTGGTAATATTATTGAAATCATTCAATTTAAATCTTGGGTCAATCTGATCCCCGTATTGTTCCCTAAAAACTTTGTAAAAAGCATCTCTGGAATCAATACTAGCATCAGGTAACCCTCTATACCAATATCTAGCATCTTTGACCAATGACTGCATAAAATATTTCATTGCTACATCATCATCCCATAGCTCAAAATCTTCAACAAAACCTTGAAAAGCTTTAAAATGGTCTTCCCCACTAAAAACATTATTACCAGTGAATTTTAGGAGATGTTTTTGTGCATTATCTGGGACTGGATTTGGGTACCCCAGAATATTACCAAAACATAGTTCTTTGTATCGATCAACCTGGGGTGTTCCTCCACCACGTCCATTTCTGGAGGTGCTTTGTTGCTCAACATCTTTCTTATCATTCCCCCCTTTATCCTTCTAACTACTACCTTGCTTTCTAGCCTTGCTAGTGCTTCCCTCTAGGTAGCGTTTTTATGACCACCTCCATCTCCACCACCTTGGTTACCACCACCCCCCCTTTATGGATTTTCTTTTCAGAATTCTTTCTCAGTGACTCATTTTCACTTTTCCCTGAACCAAAAGCTTGGGGCTAGGTGTAGACATCTTTAGGAAAGCTATCTTTCTTTCCATTTCAACATTAGCACCTTCTATTTCTTCCTTTCTTAGATAATCATGCAACTGATCATTTATTAATTGCAATCTTAGGAGCTCGAGGTTTTGGGGGAAATCTAATGGCCTGGGATCAGCTTCGACCCCTTTGTTAGCAACATTATTTGTTTCATTACTAGTATTAACCTGGCTTTTATAATTGAAAAAACCATGGGAATTTTTCTTGGATTGATCAACATGGGCTTTCCCATGGTCCACAAAGGTTTCCTTCTTAGATTCAATGAATGGGTTTGAAGTTTTGGTAGCTGATATAGAAGGGGTATATGTGGGGGTGGTAGAGGTTCCCATAGAGATTGTTGATTTAGGCACCTCATGAGCCCTTTTGAGGAGCTGCCTTAGTGACCCTTTCCTCAAAGGCATTTCTCTTAGCTACTTCTTCTTTCATCTTTCCAACTTTCTTCTTTTGAGCATTTCTTTCGAGCTTCTTGGCCCGGAATCTTTCCAGATTCTCTTTTCTTATCTTGTCCCTATTGTATTCTGCCTCTTGCAACCTCTTTTCTTATTCAATTAAGGTTTGCATATCCCTATCTATATTCATTTCATTTTTGAGGATATCTCTTGCCTCACTTGGAGCAGGAGTTTAATAAGGTTGTTATGCCTAATCTTCATCTTGAAGAAAAGGAACTTCCTCATTCAAAGAGGCCCCTCATGGTTTGAAATTTTGTCCAGTGAAAATAGACATAGTACCAGGTGTTATGGTTTATAGGAACTATTTATCCTATTCAAAGAAATCCCATCGCTCCTCCTCTTTAGACATATCATTTTCAACTTCACGAGTCATTTCAAAAGGAACACTACCATGATCCATTTTAGACATAATGACTTCTGAGGAATCTCCACTGATAAAGGCACTATTCATCTTAGTGTTTAAAGTTGGAGAAGAATAAATAGGAGATGAAACAAACTTACTTGGGGTATTATTTACTTTTACCCATTTCTTGTCCTATCCTGGTTCGAGCTCTAGCATTGGTTCCAGATTCTTTTTTGCATAGCTTCTAGTCTTCTTCATGGCCTTTGGTGTACGAGGACTTTCCTTTGCATGTTGCTTTTGGTACTTTGTATGAATATTTGTGTTCGAGATATTAGAGTCACCACCCAAAATGTTGGGAATTATGAAGTGATTTCACTTCACTTTTGCATTCGTGACTTTGGATAAGATCTTAAACATTACCCGACACACTGACAAAGAACATATGAAAAATAGACACATGTTCTAAACATGACAAATAGACTCACAATTTAAAACAATTATATCATAACAAATGACTTTGAACTATACTAGATCTGCACTAGATACTTTTCATTTGATAGTTCCCCAACAGAGTTGCCATTTTGATGGTGTTTCTTACTACAACCCAAGCGGACTTCTTGAGAGCTTCTATAATAAAAGTCTAGGAAGCATTTGGCCAGCTCGACGAGAAAAGCAATAATGCTAATTCTCCTACACTTTGGGCTCTGTAAGACCTAGGAGGGTACTCCCTAAAATGTGCTCTTGAAATACAACATTAAAAAATTCACTTGCACATTGATAAACAACAGATAGATTCCCCATTCATGCTAAAAGGATGAAATCCTTCAAGAAATTAGCTATTCCTCGAAAAGGCTCGAGTCCAGTTAGCAGAGAATCACAAACACAACTAAAGTAGATTGATAGGAAATATTTGAATAAAATGTCTTGAAGCCATAACACAAGACATGAGAAAATATAACTACAATCAGAGTTGTAGTGCCATATCCTAAAGTACAAAGTCAAATGAGAAAACTCAACTACAGGGAAAATTTCATGTTAAGCACTTATGATCTATATGAATCGCATTAGAATCCATATATTTGTATCTAAGTCTATCACTACTTTATGAATCCTATTGTTAGCTTGCATGAACTTACTGATTAATTGAAGCATTTAACCGATCCTTTGAACTAGAGCTATTGTTAAATGTAATTCACAGTAAAGAACAAATGAAGATCAATGAAAGTCATCTTGGACCAATATTTCATTAATAATTCATGAAAAGTATCAAACAAGAGAGAAAACAGACTCAAAACATTTGCATGTGTAATACAAACATGCCTAAGAACCCCATAATTGACCTAGTTCTCTTATCTAACTCAAAACCTTAATACTTGGACTTACATTCATATTCTTTGTATCACTAAACTCTTATTTCTCAAATATTGAATATTCTAGCAGACCTCCTCTCATGGCCCAGAATTCCCTTTTATAAAACAAGGGAGAAAACAAGCCTCAGGTCAGAGAGTACACATGTCCATTTTTCATTGGACTGCTAATCCCTAATTCAGTTACATTTTCATCATTTGATTGCAAGAGAAAATCATAAGACAAGAATAATCATTAGTTGATATGGAAGAAAAGAAACCGCCCTTCAAAGGGCCACTTGTTCATGTCAAAAGCATCTTTAATCGTTGTAACACTTTATTCCACCTCAGCAGATCATACCTGAAGTCGAAAGGGAAATGCATATTTTCAAATATAACTTCTGAGATCAAACCTGCATTATACATGACCAAGTTGCATTTCTCAGTTGTAGTATTCATATTTCAAATTCATCGGTGAACACCTTTTTCCATAATTCAAAATCTTCCTCGAGTGGCAATTTAAAAGCCATAACCTAATCAATCTTATCTCAATAGGGTGCATATTTCACCATTACTGATGTGGCCTTCTTATCAAAGTTTTCTAAGAAACTAATGACAAATGACAGTTTCTCTAGTGTATTCTCCAACATACCAATGTCAGCATTTCTGCATATCTCATGTGTCTGAGAAATCATTATATTATTCATCTAATCTTTCCAAACCTACAAAGGATTTACTTCATCTTGCCTATGTAGAATGTGTAGCAATATAATTAAGTCCATTCCATCATATTTGGCCTTTAACCATTTAATCTTTAACTCCATAGGGGTAACATACCCCTGAAAGGTTTTCTCCAAGACTCCCTTCACAAATTGATAAGTTGATATAAGCATAGGATACTTATCCCATGTTGTTTTTCCCCTACTGCCATGAATCTCAATTTCTCAATTTTGGGGCTCCATCTATCGAGCAATGGGGTGGCCAACTCTCTATCTCTAGGGAACATTCTAAGTGCTTGCAACATTAGAGCATAGTTTGCATGAATACTATTTAATTTTCCCTGGACCCTCTTGTTTAAGTGTTTCAAAACAGTGTCCACAATCACCAAATTTCTCTTCCCTGCAGATTCCCAGATTTGTTGCACCATCTCTTTATACTCCTCAATTTGCTGAATTAATTTCTCCCTAGAGAGTCCTCCTCCTGGGCTATTAGCCCTTTCAACTACAATAGGAACTTGTCCCATATTATATGGAACAATAGCTAAGGACTGTCCTTGTGAAGAGGGTTGAGATTGCTCCACTAGTGGGTCAGAGACAGTGCAGCTAGAACTAGCTTAGCCTTGAGACCTCAATGTATCCATTTGCTACTTTAATAAGGCCAATTCAGTTTCTAACACTACAACCCTTTGTTGAATGTTATTATATTCAATAATAATGTCATTGTATTGGCCTCTCAGAGTGTCCCAGTCCTTGGGAAAATCCTGAACAGTTGCCCTGGTGAACTTGGCAACACTTACCACCATATCAACAGCCTCTAATGTTGGGGTATCAGCAACTCTTCTTACAACTAGGTGACCATTGAAATTAGATGGTTCTACGACTACTGGCTTCCTAGATCTAGTTAAAAAACACCAGATTGGAAAGGCATCCCACTCTTCACTAAAGGATGAACCTTTAAGTGCTAATTCAACTTCTTCATCAATTGAAAGAAGTGGCCTATTGGCCCTTCTTATTGTATCGAGCACCACAACAACAAAAATATCCCATTTAGGAAGTAACAATACTGCACTCTTTTTTACCAATCCTCGGCCCTGCTATGGTGTTATTTCTTTGAACCTTTCCTTCATCTCCATCCTGACATTAGACTGAATTACTTGCTCTGGGAGCACAGGGTGCAAACTTCTTTCTTGTGCCACCCTCTTAGCATACAATGAGACATGTTCCCTCCATACAAAATATTTAATAAAATTGGTCTAGATAAAATAGTCATCCATCATGAACTCTCTGCAGGCCTCCATCCTTAGGTCATCATTATTTTTTATTCCCCTTATTTTATCTTTTCCCAACCTCAAAGCAATTGCCCTAGAACTTGATGAAGTTTCAAGTGGGAAAGATGGCATTCCCTGATGCATCTCATCAGGAGTGACAATGATCTCTTCATCCTCATCACCATCATAATCAACCACCTTTGTTCTTTCATTTTTTTGTCTCTTTGGTGATGATGGACAAGTCTAGTCATAAATCTTTAGAGGGGAATCTAGATCAACAATATTTGGCAATGACTACCCTGAAGAAGATGGTGCAGCATTTTTAGCAACTTCTCTAGCCTTGCTTCCCTGTCTAGAGAAAACCTTTATCTTCTTCAGGGGCTGATAAGTAGGCCTCTCATCCAACCTTACTTCAGGGTACTCCTCAATCATTTGTGATTTTCCCCTTTCTTCCATAACCCATTCATCCTTCAGAATTCCTACCAAACTCTCAAAATTGTGAATGGCATACATAGCCCTGTTCAACTCACCATTGATATTTGGTATGGGATTGAAAGTAGGTATTCTTTCTTGCTTATTTTTTACCATCTTGGTAAAGGCAATGTACATTACTTTCCCTCTTCTTGTATTTGTAGATAAAAAATGTTCTTGATAATGTCCTCGGGAAAATAGAAATTGTGGACAAAAGTTCCAATCCGATTCTTGGCCTTCATTAGAGAAATGAAACCCTCAGGATCATGATTCCTATGGCATACGGTCTTTAATCCATAAGGTTTAATGAATGTGTATAAATCCTCCCATCCTCCCTTTTCCATAAAAAAATCAGCAAATGATGTATACTCAAGAAAGAAAGATCCTTTCTTTTGTTCTACCAGTAGATGTACTTCTTGAGCACACCCCAACTGTCTCATGATTTCCAAAAATCCAATTCTCAAAGGCACCTCCCTAGGAAAAACATAAGGGTTGACATTAGTTCCATAAACTCTGAAAATTGTTGTATTATTTCAAGGGATGATATCTACCGAATTGTGTGTCAAATTTAATTCAGGCCTTCTTTCCATTGGCCTCAAGAAATCATGAATCTCTTTAGGAATCTTGGGGGGATCACGAACTAGAGCCTTTTTCAACTTGGATCCAAAGAAATTTTGGAACGTTACATAATAAAATTTGTGATCATGCATATCAAGGATCCTAGTCCAATATTGGACAGGCATGTCAACATTATCCTCCTTCCTTTTTAGTTCCATATCCTTTCCAAACACTCCCTAGCACCTATATAAAAACATGTGGCTCAATAGGGAAAACCACCTGAAACCAACCCAATTCTTTCCTTCCTTTAGGGCCACTAGACACCCATGCATTTTATCTACTAAGTAAGTGGCAAAATCATATACCACATTGAAACCTAGATGTTGGAGGTTTACAACCATGTACATGATATCAGTAGGAAAAGTAGTCTTCAAGCTAATTCCCATAAATTGGCATAAGGCACAAATTGTCTTCTTGAAATAGTTAGAGAAGTAGTCCATAGGAAAAGGTTTTGACTCATTCTTACCAATCACTACCTACTTCTTCTTCTTTCCTCTTCCCGAGGTTGCCAAATGAGGCATCAAAAGAGATGTTCTGAACAAACCCTTGGTATTTTTGTACTCTTCTCTAAAAGCCTCAAGATTAATGGCAACCATATCCTGACTTCATTCATGTAGACTGAATATTTCTATAATTTCCTCCCTAGTTATCTTTACCATTTCTATGCCAGAGTGTGTTCTAACAATTCTGGTTACAGGGTTATACCTTGCAGCAACATCTTTTAATAAATCTACATCCAAGTAGACATTAGGAACCACCGGCTTACCAAGATCCAACCTCCACGGGTTACACAAAGGAACAAACAAATTCCTATTCCCAAACCAATTTGAGAACAACTACCATCTCGTATACAATAACTCAACATCCCAAACTGCACATTGCTTATCAATTAACCCTTCTAGGAGAAAGGGCCCATAGAAAAAAGCCTATCACTCCTACCTTTTTCTAGTAGAGGGTTTTAATAAGTCTATAATATCTTGGGAAGAGGACCCAGCAGTGGCTTTAGAGCCAGAGCTTCGAGCCTTGGGTTCCATTTATACAAGATAGAGAATAGCTCGAGCTAGGGTTTTTATATGTCTAACAATTATAACTTGCACCCTATAGCCATAAACAAAAAATTATTCACAATTCAAGAAGCCACAACAATTATCAAGACAAGCTTTAAGATACTCTAAAGCAAATCAACTCAAACAATCCTTCAGGAATAGAACAAGAAGGAATTGATAATTGTTCTTCAAGAAACCATAAGACCTTCTGAAAGCACAAGAAATGGCATATGTGTTACTTACGGTCTCACTTGCAGAACGTTAATGACAGTGAGGCTGAAAAATTACAAAGACGGCTCACTTCGCTCTGTACTAGGAGATTCCTCTTCAATGTGGAAATACACACAAAAATAGTAATTCACTGATCTTTTAGCATTTAATTATGAGAGCACAGTTCGAACTTGAACATTACTACTCACTCGCATGAGATGAAATGGCTATAGTACAACATCACCCTATTTCACATGCTGGTCGTTGATCTAAATCAATGTAAGCCAGAAGAATGGCTTAGATTGAGTCAAAATGATTTGCAAATTCCACGTATGTTCACCAGTCTTTAGGCGAACATAAATTCACCTACCGGACACCACCTCAGCATAAAATTGGCCCCACCTCGATCATCCCTCATGTAGCATTGACATCCACTAGTCAAAAAATTTGCACACCTCACAACATTATTAAAACTTATGTTCTAATTGTGCGAGGTCAGCGAGGAATGACCACGATACGTTGGTAAACAAATAGTTGTCAGCATCAATGTCCTTCATCGGCCAGCAAACAAGAACTGGTCCCCATGATCATATGCAACAGGTGGAAGCATCTCACATGCCTCGCGCCACTTTAGTAACATCAACAGTTAACCTTGCGGGGTCTGTGTGGAATGGTCCAAATACAGATCACTCCATCTGATGGCTTCACAATCTGCACATGCAAAAAGGTTATTTATAACAAGGGGACTGACTAGGTGGATAGGGAAATGACCCTTGAGGCTGAAAATATTTTTTAGAGATTAATCTAAAACATTTTACCAACCCAACACTAAGGAAATACAAAATACAAACATGGTGTAAAAGACTGAAAGGACTGGTAAAGAGGGGCCGGTATTGTCATGAACGAAAGGGGTTAGGACCATACTTAAATGACCAGCCACTGTTAATAATAATTCATCACTTGAATAGAACACCTATGACCTAAAATCATTTGTAAAAAATCCAAAACCCAACCAATTAGAGCCAAGGACAAAGTAAAACAAACACACAAGGGGGAAAAATTTAAAAGCTCCATCAAACATCAAGGAAGGACAAATAGAAGACCTGAGGATAATGCACAAATTTCACATGTAGATGATATTTCCAAGTCTTCACATTATAAGGATGCAGAAAGAGGAGAGGTTCTTGTTACTAGAAGAGCCTTGTTGAATGAGGAGAAAGATCCAACTCAAAGGAAGAATTTTTTTTGCACTAGATGTAAGTGTGAAGGTAAAGTTTGCAATGTTATTATTGATGGAGGTGGTACTAATAGCCTTGTTTTAGAGGAGATGGTTAGTAAGTTGTGGTTGGAGAGAAGAAGGCATTCAAATCCATATCGAATTTCTTTGTTGCAGAAGGACCATAAAGCTTTGGTAAATGAACAATTTCTGGTAAAGTTCAAGATTGGAATTACCATGATGAGGTATTGTGTGATATTATGCCTATGGATGTTTGTCATATGTTTTTAGGCAGACCAGTGAAGTTGATTAGTGAGCAGTACATGATGGACATACCAACACCTATTCTTTGAAAAAGGATGGGGTTTGTCATAAGTTGAAGCCCTTGAAAGAGGTAGAGGAAAAGGTATGCATCAATGCAATAACTTTTTTGGTTGATGGAAGAAAGTTCCTAGAAGGTATGAGGCATGATCATATGTGTTTTGCATTCATCCCTAGAGTTGATAAAGAAGATACTACTAAGGTACTTGTAGAGGTTTCAGATTTTTTGAATGAGTTTCAAGCTACTATTTCTAATAATGTACCTGAATGATTGCCTCCAATAAGAAAGATTAGTCATCAGATGGACCTAATTCCTAGAGCCAGTTTGCTAAGTAAGGAAGCTTATCATGTGACTCCAATAGAGAGTGAAGAGTTAAATAAACTGACTAGAGAGAGATTGAGTCCATATGCAGTACCTACAGTACTAGCACCAAAGAAGGATGGGGAATGGAAGATGTGTATAGATTCTAGATCCATCAACAAGATCACCATCAAGTATAGATTCCCCTTGCCAAGAATGGGTGACATTATGGATTGTTTGAATGGATTTGAGTACTTCATGAAGATAGATTTGAAGAGCGGATATCACAAGATCCAGATTAGAGAAGGAGATGAATGGAAGACAACCTTTAAAACCAAGGAGGGCTTGTATGAGTGGGTATTCATGCCTTTTGGGCTAACCAATGTACCGGGCACATTTATGCGGTTGATGAAAGAGGTATTGAAAGAATTTTTAGGAAAATTTGTTACTGTTTATTTGGATGATATTTTGATTTTTAATAAGACATTGGAGGAGCACTTGATGCATATCCAAAGAGTTTTTGAGAACCTAAGTGAGGAGAAGCTATTGATTAATTTTAAGAAATGTAGTTTTGTGAAGAGAGAGTTGGTGTATCTAGGTTTTTTGTCTCAGCAGAGGGTCTTAAAATGGATCCAGAGAAGGTGAGAGCTATCATTGAATGGCCTACCCCGAGGAGTGTTGCAGAGGTAAGATCATTTCATGGTCTAGCAATTTTTTACATAAAGTTTATTAAAAAATTTAGTAGTATTTATGTACCTCCAACTAAAGAAATGAGAGGGGATAGAAAAGAGTTTAAGTGGACCACACAAGCAGCCAAAAGTTTTGATATGTTGAAGAAGAAAGTTATAGAGAAACCTATTTTGGTACTTCCAGATTTCAATAAAGTCTTTAAGGTAGATTGTGATGCTAGTGGCACTACCATAGGAGTTTTTTTGAGTCAATAAGCTAAGACAGTTGCCTATTTTAGTGAGAATTTGAATGATGCTAAGAAGAAATATTATGTCTATCATCAAGAGTTTTATGCTATAGTTTAGGATTTGAAGAAATGGAGACACTATCTGTTGCCAAAATAATTTGTTTTATATAATGATCGCTAGGATTTGCAGTATCTCAATAGTCAAGGAAAGTTAAATCAAATGCACTTAAAATGGGTTGAGTTTTTGCAGAGCTATACTTTTTTTTTTAAGCATAGTAGTGGGAGGTTAGACAAAGTTGTAGATGCCTTAAGTAGAAGGAAAAATTTGTTGATAGAAGTGAATATAGAGGTTGTTGGGTTCAATGAACTCAACAGTTTATATCCTAAAGATCCACACTTTACAGAAGCTTGGAAGGCTTGTTTGGAACCTATTACATTGGATAGGAAAAGATGGTTGGATTTCTTAATCAAAGATGGGATGTTGTTTATAGGAAGCCAATTGTGCATTTCGAGGAGTTCTATGAGAGTGAACCTAATCAACGAGAAGCATAATAGAGGATTGGATGGAAATTTTGGTCGAGATAAGACCATTTATTTGGTGAGTGAGAATCAGTATTAGCCATCGTTATAGAAATATGTGAATAAGTTTGTACAAATTAGTAGAGTATGTCAGATGGCAAAAGGAATAAGGCAGAATACAAGATTATATCAGCCATTACCTATACCTGAGAGGCCATGGGAGGATATTAGCATGGATTTTGTTCTTGGCTTGCCAAGGACATAGAAAGGGCATGATTCCATATTTGTGGTGGTGGATAGATTTTCAAAGATGGCACATTTCATTCCATGTCATAAGATCAGTGATGTTATTCATATTGCAGAGTTGTTTTTTAGAGAGGTGGTGAGACTACATGGTCTATTGAAGTGTATAGTTTCAGACAAAGATACTAAATTTGTTGGTTTCTTCTGAAGGACATTATGGAAGAATTTGAAGATGAATTTGAAGTTTAGTTCTGCACACCATTCAAAGACTGAAGGAAAAACAAAGGTCGTGAATTGGAGTTTGGGTAACCTGTTAAGATGCTTAGTAGGAGATAAGCTCAAGGGATGGGATTTTATTATACCATAGGAAAAGAATTCTTACAACAATTCTATCAATAGGAGCACGGGTAAATCACCATTCTAGATTGTGTATGGAATTAGTCCAAGAACTGCTTCTGAATTGAGAAAGATGGATAAGGGGGATAAGAGTAGTGTTGAGGCTGAAAATTTTGCAAAGCACCTAAAAAGTTTACATGAAGAAGTGAATAAACATATCAATAAGATGAACTCACAATATAAGTCTGAGGCTGATAAAAAAAGGAGGCATAAGGAGTTCTAGGTAGGAGATGAAGTCATGGATCATTTACAAAAGGAGAGGTTTCTAGTTGGTACATACAACAAGTTAAAGATGAAGAATTTTGGACCATGCAAGATCCTGAAGAAGCATGATTCAAGAAATGCATATGAGGTAGAGTTTCCTAATGAAATTCATATTTCACCCATGTTTAACATTTTAGATTTAACAAAATATCATCATGGGGGAATTAATGAAGAAACAATAGAAGCACAATGGAATATTCCCACACCTACTTTAGAAAAGGAGGAGATAGAAGAAATCTTGGATAGCTGTGTGGGAAGAAGTACAAGGAATAGACCGTATGAAGAATATCTGGTCAAATGGAAAGGAAGGCATGTTGAAGATTCATTATGGTTATCTAAGGTTGAGGTTAACCATCTTGGTTTCCCTATAACTCCTGAGAAGTGACAGTGTCACTTTTTAAATTACCTTGGGTGTCTTATGTAGGAGCATCCAGCAGTGCAAGGAAATCTTGCATCACCCAAAAAAAAGTTATCTTTATTTTATTTAGTCCTTTTGAGTTCCATAATGGCACTTAAGGGGTATAAGATAGCTAGGAGTGAAAAATAGCAAAAAATAGTCACTTACTATTTTTAGTAAGTCAGCCTAAATGAGCTCATATGGACTTGTAAATTTACTTGAAGGAGCAGAGCTGAAATTTTTTTCTGGTTGTGAAAGAATCGCCTCAATACCCTAAACAGTTTGGGAGAAATTAAAGTTTCCATCCCAGGAAATTTCTCCAATGCAGCTTCAAATTCAAATATAAAACTTAAGAGGCCCTAAAACATATTGAAAAGTGGCTGAATAGACCTATGGTCAATTCACGCGTTGTAGATCTTGTCGAGAGCTTTCCAATGATATGCAATCATAGAAAATCAGACACCTAGATCAAAAGTTATGGCCCCACGAAATTGGTCCTCTAAAAAGTGAATTTCATTAAAAATTTCTTCTTAGGCCAGAAATCAAATGGCAAAACTTTTGGCACCAAAAAAAAGGGAAAGTTGAAATTTCTAGAACATTCTAGGGCAGTTATTGGGTAAATTAAGAGGGTTAAGTGGGGGTTGTAGAAGGTGGCTCCATTAGTGAATATTGTGGCTCTGAATAGTATTTTTTCTTTCAGAGTTGATTTTGTTGGAATGAATCAAGCTCATGAGGTTGTAGCATGTAAGTTTTGAATCTGTAATTTCATTTTTCTAAAAATAATTGAAAGTGGGTTATTTTCTATCTCGCATATTCTGTGTTGGTATCTATTGTTGTGTTTTGTGGGGTTTGGGCAGTGTAGCCCTCATCAATAAGGAAAGGTTTATTATTGTAAATAGTCTTTCTCATTTTGAATTAGTTAAAGTTATGATTTTGAAGATTGGTAAAGAGGTCGGGGATAAGTTGAAAAAGATCTATGAAGGAGATGAAAAGGTTAAACAAGCAAAGTTGCAGAACTTGGATGCACAGTTCGAGATCTTGTGAATGGGTGAAGATGAGAACATCAAATCCTACATGTAGAGAGTATATGAGTTGGAATGTGGAATGAGAGGACTTGGTGCACTAATAGATCAATCGTGGATAGTGAAGAAGGTACTTATAACTCTCCTTGATATATACAATGAAAATGTATCTATTATAGTTGAAATTATAGATTATAATACTTATACTAAAGATTAGTTGATTGGTACTATAACCTCATTTGAAATGAGAAAGCTTGGGTTGAAAAATGGAACAAAGAAAAAAACTACTTTCAAGGCTACAAAAGTTGAAGATCCAGATGAAGAAAATCTTGATGAAGTGGAAGCAATTTTTTTAAGAAGAATGAAATATAGCTCTAGTAAGTATCAAGGTAAATTACCATTCAAATATTTTAGCTGTGGAGGAATAGGTCATTATGCTTCATTTCTAAAATGAGATGAAAGAAATAAACATAGAGAAGGTAAAGAAAATAAAGGAAAGATGATCAAAATAGCATATTATATCAATGACGATGCTAGAATTTTTGATGATGAGTCTGATTATGTAGATTTTGATGATAATGAATGCTTATTCCTTGCTTTAAAATATGAAACTACTATTGCTAACACTAAAATATGTGTGAAGAAAAATCCTCTAGAGAATGTTGAAGGTATTGTGGTCTCTAATCTTAATGCTACACAGGAAGAGAACTACTGGGTTGTTGATAGTGGCTACTCAAATTATATGACCAGTGACAAAAGTAAGTTTTTGTTAAACTTGAGAAATTTGATGGAGGCTAGTTAATTTTGGAGATGATTTTGGTGCTAAGATTTGTGGGATAGGTTCAATCAGTTTTGATGGAAAGCATAATTCTGATGGTATCTACTATGTTAAGGGTTTGAGACATAATCTCTTGAGTGTTGGATAGATGTGTAAAAAGGGATATAATCTTGTGTTCAAGGATGAAATATGTGAAATCAGAAAAAGGGTACAAAACTATGATTATTACTGGCCAAAAGACTGAAGGAAACATCTATAAACTTAAAGGTGCTAATGGGAATTTATTTATGTCTCAGATTACTGATAGTTGGCTATGTCACTAGAGGATGTGTCATATGAATTTTGACAACATGGTGAGTATTAGTGTATTACAATCTATGAGAGATTTACCAAGAATTGCAAATCTTGTTAATTCAGTCTAAGAAAGCTAGAAACAACTTTAGGTCAAAGGAATAATCTACTATCAGACCACTGGAATTGATTCATATAGATCTTTGTGGTCCTACAAGGGTAAGAAGTCTACAAGGTGATAGGTATTTATGATTTTGATTGATGATTACTCTAGAATGACATGGGTTAATTTCTTTAGAGAGAAATATGATGCATTCAAGGCATTCAAGGGAATGGTTGAGAATGAGATAATTTTGAAAATAAAATGTTTGAGGTTTGATAGAGGTGGAAAATTCACCTCCAATGAGTTTAACATGTTTTATGAATCTTGTGGAATAAGAAGACAATTGTTTGCCCCTAGAATTCGTCAAACAAATGGAGTAGCTAAAAGAAAGAATAGGACAACTCAAGAAGCTACTAGAAAAATGATAATAGAGGTAGGTCTACTGGAAGTTTATTGGAGAGAAGAAATTCACACTACTATTTATTTTTTCAATCGAGCTCAAGTAAAATATAAAAACACTAAGACCCCTTATGAGCTATGGTGTGGAAATATTCCTACTATCAAGTATTTCAAGGTATTTGGAAGTGAATGTTATATTAGAAGAGATGAATAAAATCTAGGAAAGTTTGATTCTCAATGTGATGAGGGTATTTTCCTTGGATACTCTACTATAATCAAAGCTTATAGATGTTACAATAAAAGGCTGAGAAAGGTTGTAGAAAACACAAATATCAAGTTTGATGAAGCATTGAAGAATTCAATTGAAGTTGATGGATATGTGTCACATGAACCTGACTACAGAGAAGTAGAAAAAATATTCAAAGAACAAGAATTGTAGAATCAAGAAGAAGCTCTAAAATGGGTTCCTCAAACCCCTAAGTATGTGCAAAAGAATCATTCAAAAGACAAAATCATTGGAGATAAGAGGAAATGTGTATTGACAACAAGCAAAGCTACTGAAGTTGAGGTAAATTATTGATTATTTTGTGAAATTGAGCCTAAGATAGTGAGTGAGGAATGTAAAGATGAATATTGGATGAAAAAATGAAAGAGGATCTTATGCAAATCGAGAAAAATGAAACTTGGAAATTAGTTTCTAGACTAGAAAAAAGAACATAATTGGAGGTAAGTGGGTTTACAGAAATAGATTGAATGAGAATGAAGAAGTAGTAAGAAACAAAGAAAGTCTTGTGTGTAAAGGCTACTCACAAGTGGAACCTATATAGATTTCTAGGAGACATTTTATTCGATGGCTAGAATGGAAGCTATTAAGATGTTTTTGGTATTTTATGCTCATAAGGACTTTAAAGTTTACTAGATGGATGTGAAGTCTACATTTCTAAATGGTGAGTTGGAAGAAGAAGTCTACATGGAACAACCATAGGAATTCCAATTATCAGATCAATTGAATATGGTCTATAGATTAAAAAAATATTTATATGGTTTAAATCAAGCTCCTAGAGCTTGGTATGCAAGATTGGAAAAATATTTTATTCAAAAAGGTTTCAACAAAGGTACTATAGATAGCAATTTATATTTCACATTTGAACATGATAAAATCTTGATAGTAGTTGTGTATGTGGATGAAATTATTTTTTAAGTTTAAAATTTCTACAACTGATTCACCCTCCCCTCTCAATTGTCTTGTTCAACAATAATTAAAAAATAATTGAGATACAACCTTGTAAGGGGTAAACCAAATTTTTTCCTAATATAGATTTCATGCACATGGATGCTTCTATAATGTATATCAATGGTCCTTTTTACTGTTGGCAACATAAGGGCAAAAAAGGAGGAGAATCAATTGTCACAAAAGTTATACTCATTAAACTTATTCTTAGATCTGATAAATAAAAATGAAAGCATAAACCATCACCACATCAAAAATACATAACACCAAGATTTTTAGGTGGAAACCTTGTTAGGGGAAAAACCACAGTGGAGGTTAGTCCACAAGATGATACTCTATTAAAAGTATTATAAATGGGGAATGGGCATGCATTCAGGCACACTGCCTAGAGCTCACTGCTCAAATACAAAAGGCTCACTGCCCAAAGAAATACTCATTGTCTTATAGTCACATTCATATTACATCCAAAATATTTTGAACTGAGAAAATAAAATCTTCTAATGCCTGGTTACAGTTCTGTTTAAGAATATAAACACTTTCTTCTGCTCACTCTTCTTCACACTTTACTTCTACCTTCGAAAGATTAGAAAAATATTCACACATAGCACACAATATACATCACACACCATACCCCCAGATGGTATAAAAAATTGATCATATATATCCACAACTAAGGATAACATCAACTACATGTCAGCCCAACAAAATACAAAATGTGTATCAACTGTCGGCCCAAATAAATAAACAATATATTAATGCAAACCAAACAATGATGGCCAAAACATAGTAAGAACCCAAATCAACATGTCTCGAACACAAAATACCTTAAAAAATTATACCTTAAAGATCCACAACATGCTACAATCACCCTGTCAGCCATGATCATGAAAAACATGAAATCACAGAAGAAAATCACCAATTATGAGCACAATAATCAATACTAACCAACAACACAGATAAAGCACTATCTAGAAACATCCACAAGCATCATGAATCACCACATAAGCATCCACAACAACTCAAATTATTAGAATCACATCATCCTCTTTGAGGAACACCAACTAAAGTAACAAAACAACTGTCAGAACAAAGATATTCACAACTTAATCAAATATTCATGTGAACCTCTAAAACTTCATGTTGATAAACTAGATATACTTTTCAAAAAACCCTTTAATCCATAACATCTTATCATCAATATACTGAGCTAGCCATCATGTTGAACTTCATTGCATCAACGATGACCTACAACTTATTTTAATACAATTTTCTCAATATCCTCGACATATATAGGCTTAAAGACATTAATTCCAATAGTGTTGACATCAATGACAACCACATATAAGAAATATCCAACATTTACATCACTAGTATAATTAATGATAAACCCACAACAAGATTACTCATTGATCTCATGTGTGTAGTGGACATGATCATCGAAGAATTCTTGTGATTGGTGGAAAAATAGGAGCCACCCAATGTTGTGAGAAATGAGATGGATCACTTATTTTTCAAGGCACCAAATCACCTCAATATGTGTAAAATATGATGCTAATAAAAACTAGAAATGCAACCTTATTGTTATAGAAACTATGCAGAATTTTTTTAGAGTATAAAAAGCTATGTACTTGGCCATAAAGTTGTTGTTTTTAAGCTATGGAGGACTCTTTTGACTTCAATGGTGAATGGGTCCTCTTATGGTTTCAGAAAACTGATTTTAAGATCCTATTCCTTGATGTTTGTACTCTTGAATTTCCTGTTATCAGATTTTGGAAGTCTATATTCAATCCTGTAGAGATCTTTCTGTAATCTTGCACTTTGAGTGACAACTTTAGCAACTTTGCAACTTTGACATTTTTTCTCCAAATCTTTCTCAACATGATCTTCAACCTATAATTTTTTAATCAAACACTCAAGGGTAGGAAATCTTGTTGATTTGTTAGTGAATAGGGGTTTGCCTCAGTCAAACCCCTTGTAGGTAATTAAACCAAGTGATGAAATGAAGGAAATGAAGAATGAACATGAAATAATGTAAATGAATCTTGTGAATCAAATATGCATACTAACATGTAGTGGCCATGAAGAATGTAGATATTGGATATATATGATGATGCTTGTAAATGAATCCTCAATGCAACATTAACTTCTTAGCTCAACACACATGAATGCATTAAACCCTTGAAATGATGATATGATCTTGAATTGTTGCAATAAACACTTGAGATCCACCTTGAAATGCCTTGAGAGTTCTCTTGTAATGCTCTTGTGAACTTCAATTTTCTATAATGCTTAAATTCTTGAAAGTATAGGATTTCTGAGATTGAATTGCTAGTAGAAACAATGTGAATTAACCCTTTATTTATACTAAATTAGGATATTAACCTTGAAATTCAAAGAATTAAGGCCAACACCAGATCTGGGAAGAAATAGAATTAAATTCCTACCATAATGAAATTCAAAAATTGTGATCTCATTCAGGGAGGACCCATTTTCCATTAAGGGTGAATGGGTCCTAGCTAAGTTTCTAAGACCAAGCTTTGGGGGACTGAAAGATGGCAAAAAATCCATTCTAGATCAATTGAGAAAGGGGGGTCCTATTAAGGGAGGACCCATTCACTATCAAGGGAGAATGGGCCCTAGCTCATCTTAATAGGACCAAAATTTTCCCAATGAAATAATTTGTTATTTAATTTATGATTGTCAGGATAGATCTTCGAGAGGTGTCAAAATTAAGGCTAAATTTTAATTAAAAGAGTGTCAATAACTCCAATTAACCACAATGAACTAGGACCACCTATATAAGTGTGGAAGTGCTTAAAATAATTTACAACACTTAAACAAGGTACACATTATGTACATTTTTATTGAAAAGGGGCCCATTAGGCTTAATTAAGAAAATAAGTCCTAGAAAAGCATGAAAGTGTGTTACAACACATTACAAAATATTTGCAAAGGACCAATTAAGGCATTTTTTAGTTAAATAAGGGTCCTAAAATAGTGCGAATGTGTACAATAAATTACAACACTACTCCCCGACACCACTTGTCTAGCTTTAATGTCAATTATCAAACAAGTGTGAAAATGAATCTTTTTTTGACACTACATTTTGCCCCCACTTCAGTGAGAGGATGAACCCATGTCAAAATAACACTAAAGTAGAAAATCAAGAAACTTAAGTATGCAACAATAACAAAGATAAATGATCATACCTTGTCAAAGGCCAAAAAAAAAAATGGATCAAGCACAACTGATTCAACGCGATGTGAGGTAGTGGCTATTTTTCCATAACAAATGTTGCTCACTCTGAGGTAGTGGAACCTTAGTCTGTCCACTAGGTGAGTTATCCCAAAAAAATTGTTAGTGAGAAATCCATGCTAGTGTGTTAGCTTCCCACTGTATAATAAGAAATTCATGCCACTATATCAACTTCTCATCATACTAACCATACCAAAGTTGTCCTCCTAATAACTTTAATAAGGCACCCCAAAAATTCTTTTGAATTTCATGTAAAATTTTGTTTAAAGGGGATTTTTCTTTGCTCATGTAATGGTCTTCCTCTTAGGGAGCATTGTGCCTAATTTCTCTAAGAGAGGACAAATCGAAGTGTTAGATTATTGCCCATGGGATTCTTCATTCACATCATTCCATGTTAGTAGATCATACAATCTTGTGGAATCAAACTCAATGAAAACATCGAGAAGAGGACACATCACAAGAAGAAAGGAAAATCACACCATGAAATTTTCCAAAATATGGCATCATTGTATGCCCCCACTTTAAAGTGGTTGCTACACCATTACTATGAGAAATTGCTTTAAAGTAGCTAATTTTATTGATCCTAAGACATGAGAGATTTCCTAAGAAAACCCTATGCGAAGTCATATGTTTCCGAAGCAAGCTGTGTCATGAAATAGGAAGGAAGGGTTGCTCCCACAAACACATAAGGGATCTATGGATTTGGGGACAATATGCCTATGCTACAATGTTGTCATAGAGCATGAAACTGTCATCATTCCCCAAATACTCACAGAACTTGAAGAATGACACAAAAAAAGTGAAAAAATATCAATTTATTTTGGGTCAACATGGAAGAAAAAAGAATATTTTGATGCCTTGTGTCATCCCCAAAAGAAAAATGAAAGAAAAATGAAAAAGATAAAGAAAATATTTTGGGTCAGCATGAAAGATACATGAATTTCTCGATGCCTTGCAACATCCCCAAAAGGAAAACATAAGAAAAATGAAAACTAATTACGATATAGAGAAGAATGCTGGTACATATAGAAGAATGCACAAAAGAGAAAGGAACATCAAATGAAATGTCATGGGGGATCACATTACACACATGAAATCACAAAGAAAAGTGAAAAATAAAAAGACTAGTAAGGCACAGGCAAGTCAACCTAAAGCAGCTCATTCACCTCCTAATCTCAATCAGTATAAAAAGAAGGTGGCCAACTAGCCAAAGGGACAAGAGTAAGTGAAAAACTAGGATATACACCAAGTTCAACACTCTTTTTAGGAAAATTTTCATTTAAGCTCATGAAAGAAGAAAACAATGTATTCAACTCATCATGTACTTGTTCATCAATCTTTGCAATGTTAATATCATCATCTGAATTAATCATAGCAGGAGGTCAAATAAAATTATCCATGGAATTTTCTTGTTTATGTTGCAGTGAGGGTTGAGCATCACACATTGCTTCAGGTAGGTTTAGATTTATATTTCTATGTTATTGTTGTTTTCTTGAGTTTGCAATCTATGAGAAATAGCATGACATCTACGTCTATTCTCTCTTGCACTTCAATTTATTTTTAGTTTATTGTCAAGTTGTTTCTATGTAAGAGTGGATTTTTCAATCATAGGTTCCTTCTCCTCCTTGGGAGGACTAGAAGAAACAACAAGAGGTTGTTCAACCCCTTTCTCTTTGACTTTGTAAACTTGTTTGACTCTAGGAGGGAGAGAAAGATTGTTTGTGTTATCTTATGGTCTCTTGTATCAAATTGCGGGAGGTTTGTCTATAGATTGTTCTTGTATGTTTGGAAGTGTTTTTGGTTCAATCATTGTTTCATCAAGGGAAGTTCGTTTGGCCATATGTTGAGGCATGTTGCGAAGGGATAATTCTATTATTTTCTTTGCCTTGAATTTTTGATATGATTTGAAAAATAAATCTTCACGAGGCTTGATAGGTTCCATAAGCTTGGGCCAAAAGTAATCAAGTGAAAAATTCCCTTTTTCTGAGGTGAGATGTAATCTAGTATGATGCACAGTGACGATGCCATTGCCAAATAGAAAATTTATACATTTATGTACAACCGAAGGGATGAAATTCATGGAGCAAATCCATGGATAACCTAGCTTCACACGAAATTGGTTCGATTGTGGAATGATGGAGAATGATACTGTTTAATTTTTTTGGTCCCACTTTGAAAGGGAGATCTATGAAGCCTATCATAGGGAAATAAAATCCATTATGTGTCTCGATCCATGCTTTCAGGTTGTCATATGCATCTTGATATAGCTCATGCACATATAAGAATTCTTCTGTGACCACATTCTCATCATAGAGGGGATCAATCAATATCCCACTAGTGGGATTATTATTAATTCGGCTAGCTATGTAAAGAGGACCATCAGGTGCATGTTTAGGTATGTCATTTTGTGAGAAAGAAATGTCAAGGGGTTGTTTAGTCATGCCCTTATGAGGTTTAACTTTGATAAATTCTATCACATTCATGGGATGTTGTTCAATGGTATTTGTATTGTCATCATTCATGTCAACATTCATCACATCAATCTTTGTTTCACTAGCTTTAACAAATGAAATATTGTTATTAAGCATGGGATTTGTAAAGATTTACAAATTTTATTAGGAGGAGCTAAAAACTTATTTCATTGATCATTCACACCTCTGATTGGTAAATGATTAGAATCAATAAGGTCTTTCTTAAGATGTTTAAGACACTTACAATATTTTTTACTATGTCCATTTGTTTGATGGTAATGACAAGAAGAAATTTTTTGAAAGCCTTTAGGCAATGGCATAGTAGGATCACATTCTCTAATAGGAGGTAAGATAAGCATGTTTTTGTCAATAAGCTACAACATGATATTGTGAAGGGTTTTGGGTAAAGGAGTGAATTCTCTTTCCCTATCCTCAAAAGGAGTTTTCATTTTTATAGCAACCACTTGATTATTGTTTTGTTGACTTGTTTGAGGAGGGTTAAATTGTAAAAATCCCCTATTTTGTTTCTTGAATTTTTGATAATTATTTTGAGTTGTGGATTTAGACTTTTCAAGACGACTAGGGGGATTTTTCACATCACGACCACCAATCGAGTTTTGATGGTCACAAAGGGTTGTGCATCACTGTGTCAAGAATGGAAACATTAAAATTTTAAGTTCTCATTTTAGTTTATCTTGTAAGTTGGAAATTAAATTTCTTTGAAGGTCGACATCAAGAATCTTAATGTTCACTTGTGAATAAAGTGTTTGATATCTTCCAATGAAATCAATCACTTTCTCATCCTATTTTTGCTTGCATGTCACTAAATCAGTAAGGGTCATCCTAGAACCCATGTGAATATGGACATGGTTATAAAAGGAATCAATGAGTTCATTGAATGAACCAATTGAATTGTTCGGTAAAGATGAAAACCACTCTAAAGCAGTATCCTTCAAAGATCTAGGGAAGAGCTTAGCCAATAGTTTATCCTCAAAGATGAAATCACTACACAAGGCTATGAAGGTATAAGCATGACTTATAAAATTAACTCTCCCACCATATTTCTCAAATTGGGGGACCTCTATTCATTTTGGAATTTGTGCTCTTAATATGTTGAGGGAAAATAGGGTAGACTTGATGTATGGAAAAGGTTGACCATTATTGTTCTATTGTAAAGTTTCCACTTGTTGTTGAAGGAATGTCAAATTTTGCAAGAGTGAGTTAATGAGAGGATCATTTTGGTTATAAGATTGAGGGGAATAAGGTGGTGTAGTGTATGAATGTGGTGGGTTAGTGAATTGCAAAGTATTGAAGGTGGATTGTTGAGGGGTTATTGTATTTGAAGGCATGAAGGTGGAACCAATTCCTATGGGAATACCTATGGAAGTGCATATGGTGTGAGTAGGTATGACTATTTTGGTTGATTGAATGGTACTTGTGGGTTGGAATGTTCTTGTAGGTTGGAATGTTGTGGTAGGTTAGAATGTTGTTGTAGGTTTGAATGTTGTTGTAGGTTGTGTGCTAGTGTATAAAGGGATGAAAATTTCTATTGTGGAGGATGGGATTGGAATTCCACTTTGACTTGGTGTAGACCCCAAAGCTTGAGTGGAAGTGGTAATGGTAGGGATGGTGTTGGTATTATTAAGGACATTGGTTGTAAGAGGTGAAGCCATGGGTAATGAAGTGTGAAAACTATGAGCCATGGAGGGTTGATTCTCAACATTATCAGAAGAGAGTTAGAAAACCAAAGATATATAGTGATTGATATATCGTGAGATGACATGAGCCTCAAACTATATATTATAATAATATTGTGAATAGCACACCAAGTTGTAAAGCTCATACAAGTTTTACAACCCTAGTGTGCAAACCATAGAATGAAAAATGCAATAACCTAGAATGAAATGAAATTTTTAGATTCTAAGCAATGGAAATAATTTATAAACAATGAAATAAGCTGAAAATGGAATGTTTGAATGCAATTTTGAACTCCTAGAAATGCACTGAAATGACACAATTTAAGCTAAATGCAATAAAATTGATGAAATAGAAAATTAGTGAACTAAAACAACAAGATGAATGCACCAAATAGAAGCTAAATTCTGAGATTTAAATGTCCTCAAATTGTAGATCTATAGATAACTGGGACTCATTCACTAGTAAGGGAAAATGGGTCCTAGTTAGGTCTTTTTGGGATATTTCTATGGATTTTAGAGTCAAATTTAATTTATTTTGAGATGCCAGAAGTTACAGATCAAACCTCATCAGGGACTTATTCTTCAGTAAAGATGAATGGGTCCTAGAAAGGTCATTTTAAACTATTTTTTAATGATTTTCAAGTTCTCAAATATATATTTTAGTTCCAGGTTGTAGACAATAAAATGCAACTTCATATTTTCTAGAAATTCAATGCAAAAATGCTATAGAAAGGTGAAATGAAAGACCTAGTTTGAAATGCAATTTTTTTAAATTTTCAAATGTTATTAAATGAGATTTAAATGAGATGAAAATGAAAACTTTTTTTTTGTAATTTTCAGATTTAAGAAGTGAAAAACAATGCAAATTTAAACCCTAGATGATAAGCAAGATTGAAATACAAAAGAAGAAAACCCTAATTCAATGTAAATTTAAATGCAAGATTTTAATTTAAAATAGAATGACAGACTCTAAAAGTTAGAAAATTACAATGTTGAATGAGTCGGGTTCACCAAAAATGATTGGGAGAAAAATAGGATCCACCCAATGTTGTGAGAAATGAGATGGATCACTTATTTTTCAAGGCACCAAATCACCTCAATATGTGAAAAATATGATGCTACTAACAACAAAAAATGCAACCTAACTACTATATCAACAATGATGAATTTTTTTAGAGCATAAAAAGTTGTGTACCTAGCCAGAAAGTTGTTTTTGAGCTATGGAGGACTCATTCACCTTCAGTGGCGAATGGATCCTTTTAGGGTTTTAGAAAACTAATTTCAGGATCATGTTCCTTGATTTCTACACTCTTGAATTCCCTATTATCAGCTTTTCGAAATCTGTATTCAATTCTATAGAGCTCTTTTTGTAATATTTCACTTTGAATGACAACTTTAGCAACTTTGACAATTTTGTTGCAAATCTTTCTTAACTTAATCTTCAACCTGTAAATCTACAATCACACACTCAAGGGTAAAAAAACTTGTTGATTTTTTAGTGAATGGGGGTTTTCCTCAATCAAACCCCTTGTAGGTAATTAAACCAAGTGATGAAATGAAGGAAATGAAGCATGAGCATGAAATAATGTAAATGATATCACCTTGGATGATGTCTTGTGAATCAAATCTGCATACTAACATGTAGTGGCCATGAAGAATGTAGATCTTGGATATAGGATGATTCTTGTAAATGAATCCTCAATGCAGTTACATGAACTTCTTATCTCAACACATGTGAATGCATTAAGCCCTTGAAATGATGATATGATCTTGAATTGCTGCAATAAACATTTGAAATATACCTTGAAATGCCTTGAGAGTGCTCTTTTAATGCTCCTGTGAACTTCAATTTTCTATAATTCTTGAATTCTTGAAATTATAGGATTCCTTAGATTAAATTGCTAATAGAAATAATATAAATTAACCCCTTAATTATACTAAATTAGGAGATTAACCCAGAAATTCAAAGAATTAAGGACAAAACTAGATTTGGGAAGAAAGATAATTAAATTCTCACCAAAATTAAATTTAAAAATTGGGGTCTCATTAAGGGAGGACCCATTTTCCATTAAGGGTGAATGGGTCCTGGATAAGTTTCCAAGATGAAGCTTTAGGGGATTGAAAGAAGGCCAAAACCCATTCCAAATCAATTGAGAAAGGGGGGTCCTATTAAGGGAGGACCCATTTCCCATCAAGGGTGAATGGGTCCTAGCTCAGCTTACCAGGACCAAAATTTTCCCAACGAAATAATTTGTTATATAATTTATGATGTTGGGGATAGATCTTCAAGAGGTATCAAAGTTAAGGCCTAATTTTGAATTAAAAGAGGGTTAAAAACTCCAATTAACCACAATGAATTAGGACCACCTAGATAAGTGTGAAAGTTCTTTACAATACTTTACAAAACTTAAACAAGGTACACATTATGTATATTTTTATTGAATTGGGGACCATTAGGATTAATTAAGCAAATAAGTCCTAGAAATGCATGAAAGTGTGCTACAACAATTTACAACACCTTTGTAAAGGATAAATTAAGGAATTTTTTAGTTAAATAAGGGTCCTAAAATAGTATGAAAGTGTAAAATAAATTACAACACTACTCCAAGACACCACTTGTTCAGCTTTAATGTCAATTATCAAACAAGGGTGAAAAATGATTACATTTTTTGACACTACATCTTGTATGTGCATGAACATTAAAAAGATGATTGTGAACAAATAGAAGAATTATTAAAGGATTGTGATGGTTTTTTTCACCCTATGATTGGTTCTATAACTCTTCTAGTGAAAGTTGTACCTAAATAATTAGATGGTTTATTTACCATAACACTAACATCGAACAAATTCCATGTGAAGTTAGGTTATCTGTGGCTAAACTCCATGAATTCGGTCCCTTTGGTTATTCAGAAGTGTCTCAAATTCCCATTTGAATACAATATACATACTATATTGTTGAACAAGACCATTGAGATGGGGGGTGAATCAATTGTCACAAAATTTAACCTTTAAACTTTCACTAGATATTAAATCAATCACAAATCCTTAACTCTAGTAAAATGATTAATCATTAAGTGCAAAGGCATAAAATGAAAAGCATCACACATAAATAATAACACTAGACTCATGTGGAAAACCCAATAAGGGAAAAACAACGGTGATGATTAGCTCACAATATAGAGAATATCAAAACTATCTACAAATGCTCACTACTAGAGAAGGATCATTGCCAAAATATGACCCACTTTACAACAAGGATTAACCAGCTGGAGGCTCAATGCCACAAAATTACAAAGAATATAGAAGGGTTTTTTTACATAGAGAAAAGTAATCTTAATGCAACATATAATTCCACCGCAATTCACTCAAACACTTGCAAACATGCATGAATGATAGAGTACACCTTCAAATCACTGCTTCCAGAAAATCACAATTAGGTTTCACACTAATTTTCCTTAACTTGCATCACATACACACTATTTTGCATCTATCTTGATCTATTTCTTTGTACTCATCTTTTTCACCAATATCTCATCCTGTATTTATACCATCTTCAACCTTGAAACATATCCTAAGTCGGCCCTACACTATTTCTATTTACAAATTCAATTAGGTCAACACTAAAACATTCTAGAGTGGAATTACAAATCAAGGGAAACCCAAACACATGCTTCAACATGCTTTCATAAGCTTTGAAAGTACTTATAAACATAAGGTTGGTAAAACCAGTGTAAAAAACATAGAAAAATTAAGCACACACAACCTTAGCATGATCCAAACATTCTAGACAACAAAATTATCTTCAACAAAATCATATCAGGCTAACTCCAAAATCGCAAGTCATAAGACTTGAACAAGAAGAAATCCGAAGTAACTACATTTCTACGAGACCTCAGCTAGATACACTAAAAAACATAGTTCACAACTGGTGAACGTAACTTGCACTGTAAAAAAAACTAGAAACCCAAAATATAGATATAAAAACTTCCAACAATCATGATCAACATATTTGAACCACATAAAAATAGGAGAAAATCCCAGAGCAAAACCCAAAGCAAACATTGAACACCTGCAACCTTTCTTCATTACAATTTTCTTAATATCCTCGACATATATAACCAATAACCTTCATCCATAGCAACAAAAACTAGTTGACATCAATGACAACATCTTCATACTTGCTTCATTCTTGCAACAACATCCCCCTTTGTCATTGATGGCAACACATGATGTGAAAAACCATCAAAGACAACACAACAATTCTAAACACATTTCCTCATGATTTTACTTTCTCTTTCTCCCCCCTAGTAGATAAATTTTTTCACATGATACTTCTCTCTCTCTCCACATCTTTCTCTCTTCCTTTGACATCAGTGGAAAAGGAAAAATATTTTTTACATTGATTTCCCCTTTGACATTAAGAACAAAATTCTTTTTCAATGAAAACACATGACACTACCTCCTCCCTCTAAGAGGTAGTCACCAAAACATCAGTCCAAAAGAAAGATAGATCCATAGTCGACCCATCAAATTGATGCATCTCCATTTGCATCTAGTTCAAGAAAGGAGGGGAAATGACCCATAACTTTTCTGAGAGATACTCAAAAGTATCTTTAGGAAGAGCCTTCATAAATATATCAGCCACTTAATCCTTCATCATCACATACTCAAGTTTTACTTCATTCTCCATAACCTTCTCTCTCAAAAAGTGATACCTGATAGATATATGCTTTGTCCTCGAGTGCATCACTGGATTCTTTGAAATGTTAATTATACTTGTATTATCATAGAGGATAGAAATAGGATCATCATACATTACTTTGATATCTTTTAATATATGTTTCATACGCAAAACTTGTGTACGATGCTACAACAATATACTCAAATTTAGTAGTGGCTAAGGAAATTGAATCTTTATTTTTACTCAACCAAGAAAGAATGCACTGCCACTTGTACTTTTTCTATCACCTACACAACCAACCCAATCTACATCTATGTAAGCACTTAGTGCAAAATTAGTATCCCCATGATACCATAAGCCATAATCCAGAGTGCCACTCAAATATCTAAATATCCTCTTAATAGTAGCAACATTTATTTCTTTAGGGTCTTCTTGAAATCTAGCCACAAGATAAACTACATGCATAATATCTGGTCTACTAGTAGTTAAATACAACAAACCTCTAATCATAGATTTGTATTTTCTCTATTAAACCTTAGGTGAATCATCATCTTTACTCAGTTTACAACCAGTCACCATAGGAGTGCATACTAGTTTGGAATAATTCATCCCAAACATCTTCAACATTTCTATTACATATTTTGACTATGAAAAAAAAATTCCTCTCTCTTTGATTAATTTGTAGTCCAAGAAAGAAATTCATCTCACCAAACACATAAATCTCAAATTATTTTTGCATCTCTTCAACAAACATCTTTCACATAGTTTCATCTCCTCCAAAGATAATGTCATCAACATATACAACCACTATCAATATTTTGTCATTTTTAATTTTAAAATACAAATTACTATTTGTTGTACCTTTGTTGAAACCTTGTTGAATAAAATATATGTCTAACCTTGCATACCAAGTTCTAGGAGCTTTCTTCAATCCATATAAATCCTTCTTCAATCTGCAAACCATATTTTATTGATCTGACAACTAAAATCCTTTTGGTTGTTCCATGTAGACCTCTTTCTCTAACTCACCATTCAAGAATGCAGACTTAAAATCCATCTAATAGACCTTGAAATATTTATGAGAAACAAACATTAAAAACATTCTGATAGCTTCTATTCTTGCCACCAGAGAAAAAGTCTCCTAAAAATCTATACCTTCTACTTGTGAGTAACCCTTACACACAAGCCTCGATTTATTTCTGACTACTTCTCCATTCTCATTCAACTTGTTTTTGAATACCCATTTTGATCCAATTATGTTTTTATATGTCGGTCTAGGGGCCAATTCCCAAGTTTTATTCTTCTCAATATGCATAATTTCTTCTTTCATATCTTCCATCCAATTCTCATATTTGCATCCTTCACTTACAGTCTTTGGTTCAACCTTAGAAAGTAAACACAAATTTATCTCACCAACAACAGAAGCTCTGCTTGTTGTCAATACTCCTTTCCTTTTGTCTCCAATTATTTGATTTTTTGAATCATTTTTCTATACATATTTAGGTATCTTAGGGGACACAACCAAAGCTTCTTTTTCTTCTTCATTTTGCTTCTCTTGTTCTTCCATCACTTCACACAATCAGGTTAATTAGATACATATCCATCAACTTCAATTTAATTCTTCATTGCTTCATCAACCTTAAAATTTACGCTTTCCACAATATTTCTTAGTCTTTTATTGAAACATTTGTAATCTTTTCTCTTAGTAGAATATCCAAGAAAAATACCTTCATCACTTCTAGCATCAAACTTCCCTAAACTTTCTTCATCCCGTCTGATATAAATTTTTCTTCCACACGATCATATAAAATTACAAAAATTTCTTCATATAAAATTTTCTTTAACTTCATATAAAATTTTCTTCATCAACCTTGAAATTTACACTTTCCAAAATCTTTCTAAGTATTTTATTGAAACATTTGTAATCTTTTCTCTTAGTAGAATATCCAAGGAAAATACCTTCATAACTTCTAGCATCAAACTTCCCTAAACTTTCTACATCCCGTCTGATATAAAATTTTCTTCCAAACCATAGCTCATAGGGGTTCTTAGTACTGCTAGCTCTTTCTTGAACTTTATTGAACACATAAAAAATAGTGTGAATAGCTTCTCTCAAATAAAATTCTGGTAAACCAACTTGAGTAATAAGTGATCTAGCTACTTCTTGAATTTTTTTGTTCTTTCTTTCAAAAAATCCATTCTACCGAGGAGTTCTAAGAGTAGATACCTATCTTTTTATTCCATTAACTTCACAAAACATATTAAACTCATTGGAGGTGAATTCACCATCTCTATGAGACATCAATAATTTTATTCTCAAATTCAATTCATTCTCTACCATAACTTTGAATGTTTTGAATCTATCTAATGCATCAAATTTATCTCTAAGAAAAGTAACCCACATATATCTAGAGTGATCATCAATCAAAATCATAAAGCACCTTTCACCTTGTAGACTTCTTACTCTTGTAGGACCATAGAGATCTATATGAATAAAATCAAGTAGTCTGGTAGTAGATTATTCATTTGACCTAAAAAAATTTCTCACTTGCTTTCCAAACTAATAATTCTTGCAAATAGTATTAACAGGATTTGTAATCCTCAGTAAATCTATTACGGCTTGCATTTGCATTGATCCTCACCAAGTTATCAAAATCTATATGAAAAATTCTCTGATTCCATAATGAATTGTCACTAATCTGATTTAGAAAGAAACGTCCATCAACACCCTTAAGTTGATATGTATTTATTTTAGACCGCTTTCCTACAACAATCACTATTCCAAATTCTTTCCCAATTTCACATCTCTCATCCTTAAATAATAAATTATATCCTATAGTACATATCTATCTAACACTCAAGAGATTATGCATTAAAACCTTAACATATTAGAAATCATCAATATTATGCTTTCCATCAAAACTTACTAAACCTATCCCACAAATGTTAGCACCAATATCATCTCCAAACATAACTAAGCCTCCATCATATTTTTTAAATTTTAACAAACTTACTCTTATCACCGCTTTGTGATGTGAAAATCTAATGTCAACAACCGAGTAGTTCTTTCCTTGTTTAGCATGTAGGGTAGAGATTATAGTATCTTCATCTTTGTCTTTCTCCAGAGGACATTCCTTCAGCTATCTTTTAGATTTAGCAGTAGTAGGTTCATCTTTTATAGCCAAGAACAAGCATTCATTTCCATCAAAATCTCCATAATTATATTCTTCATTAGAAATACTAGCATCCTCATTCACATAATATGCTCTATTGATCTTCTTTCCTTTGTTTTCTTTGTTAAATATTTGTTTTTTCTTCTTAGCTCTTTCAAGACATCTTGAAGCATAATGACCTATTGTTCCACAGCTAAAAAAATTAAAGAGTAACTCACCTTCATAGTTACCAGAGCCTTTCTTCACCCTTCTCACAAAGTTAGCTTCTACTTCATCAAGATTCTCTTCATCCGGATCTCCAATTCTTGTAGCCTTGAAAGTAGTTTATAATTTGGATCCATTTCTCAGATTTAGATTTCTCATCTCATAAGATGTTAGTGTTTCCAATAACTAATCTTTGTAATCCACATATTCTTCAATAGCAGATGCCTTTTCATTGTGTGCATTAGGGAGAGTTCTAAGAATCTTCTTCATAATACTAGATTCATCTACTATAGAACCAAGTCCTCATGTTCCACCTACCATCTCATCCACTCTTTGTACATAGGATTTAATGTTCTCATCTTCAGACATATGCAGAACTTCAAACTATGCCTCCAAATTCTACAAATTTTCTTCTTTAACCTTTTCATCTCCTTCATGCATCTTTTCTAAAGCATCCTAGAATTCTTTAGCAATATTTAGATTCTAAACTTTAATCAAAATAGAATGTGAAAGAATATTCTTCAAAATAAACTTTGCCTTATTGTTTGCTTCATGCACCTTGATTTTATTAGTTGTACTCAGACCATTAGCAAGAGGAGTGTAAGTAGTCTTGTAAGCTTTCTCAATATCATATCTACAATATTCCATATATGCTTCCATCTGTATTTTCCAAATCGCATAATTTGTTCCATCGAACCTAGGACATTCAAAAGTAATCTTGATCACCATCCTAGACCTTCCTTAAGTGGTCAAGCTTCTCTCCAAGGAACCAAGCTCTGATACCAATTGTTGAACAAGAAAACTAAGAGGGGGTGGATCATTTGTCAGAAACTTTAACATTTAATCTCACTGGAAATTAAATCAATCAAAAATCCTTAAATTTTCTAATATGATTAATCATTAAGTGCAAAGGAAGAAACTGAAAAGCATCACACACAATAACACCAAATTTACATGGAAAACCCAATAAAGGAAAAAAAAAACGCTGAGGATTAGCTCAAAATATAGAGAATATAAAAACCAATTACAAAGGCTCACTACCAAAATAGGACTCACTATCTTGATCAATTCTCACTTTCCAACAAGGGTTAATCACCTGGAGGGCTCACTACCACATAATTACAAAGAAGATAAAAGGGATTTGTTACACAAAGAAAAATAATATCAATGCAATAGAGAATCCAACCACAATTCACTTAAACACTTTCAAACATGCATGAATGATAGAGTACACCTTTAGCTCATTGCTTTCGGAAACTCACAATTAGGTTTTACATTGATCTCCCTTAACTCACATCACATACACACTATTTTGAATATGTCTTCCTCTATTTCTTTGTACTCATATTTTTCACTAATATATCATCCTTTATTTATACAATCTTCAACTTTGAAACATATCCAAAGTCAGACATATACCACTTGCATTTATAAGTTAAAATTAGGTTGGCACCAAAACATTCTAGGGTGGAATTAGAATGAGGGTGACCCAAACACATGCTTCAACACACTTCCATAAGCTTTGAAATTAGTTCTAAACACAAGGTTGACCAAACCAGTGTAAAACACGTAGAACAATTAAGCACACACAACCTTAGCATGATCCAAAATTTCCAGACAACAAAATTATCTTTAACATGATCATATCAACTTAACTCTAGAGCCAGAAGTCATAAGACTCAAACAAGAAGAAATATGGAGAAACTAAATTTATCCTAGACCTCATCCAAATACACTAAAAAACATAGTTTACAATTGGTGAACATAAATCGCACTGTACAATGAATGAAAAACCCAAAATTTGGATATAGCAACTTCAAACAACGATGATCAACATATATAAACCACACAAACATATGAGAAAATCTTGGAGAAAAACTAGGAGCAAATATTGAATACCTTCAAAATTTATCCTTTACAATTTTCTTGATATGCTCGACATATACAACCAATAACCTTCATTCATGATAACACTAACTAGTTGAAAACCAGTCAACTAGTTGTCATCAATGACAACACCTTCATACTTGCAACATTTATAGCATAGTGGATTTTAACATTTGGACTCTCATGGAAACTTTTCATTAGATTAATTTTGTCCTCAACCAACCCAACCTATTGAACCTTGTGAAGATTACTTATTTGTATTATAAAAAAAAATTAAATCTAAGTGTATAGCCCAATTATACCTTACCATCATTTCACATGAGGCCCCTTAGACTCTAGTGGTTGTGATGATTTTTCCTCCTTCACACACAGTGAATGAAGCTCACATTGAAGTAGGTAATTTTCCTTGACCTTCTAACATATATGTTGTAATTCCCCCCCTACCATCCTACAAAGGACAATGAGAGAGCCATTTGGTGAAGCCTTCGAGGATTAAAGTTTGGCCTCCTAAGGAAAAGAAAATTTGTGTGCCATAACCTAAAATTCCTATGGCTTCTCAATCTTCAATAGTTCCTTTGACTCCTTCTAGAAAGGAAGAAAGGGGCCAATATTGAGAAATGCCTCAATTCCTCCTTCACAATATTAAGCTCATGCAAGAAAAAGTAGAAGTGGAAAAGAACATAAACAAAGATGAATATCTATGGCTTGTTTGATTGTTCAATATCATAAACCCTTACCTAATGATCATCCATCTATGCAACCAAATTATGATAAAATACCTCCCACCTATCCATCTTCATCATCATTTAACTCCGCTCTTCCACCCTTACCAAATTATGAACCTAAACCTTATTTATCCCAGCACAAACAAATAATAAAAACTCAGTTGCTAAAAATATGGATTTTAGTGATCGCAATAATGATAGTAGTACTAATATGTAACCTATTGTCATACATTATATTAGTGAGTTAGAAGGTAAGACAAAAGAGAAAATAAAATAAAATAACGAATTATATCTTATGTATGCAAAATCGGTGAACTTAGATGTCAACAACCATTACAA
This sequence comes from Sequoiadendron giganteum, assembly GCA_007115665.2. NCBI lineage: Eukaryota > Viridiplantae > Streptophyta > Pinopsida > Cupressales > Cupressaceae > Sequoiadendron > Sequoiadendron giganteum. The sequence goes on along the minus strand of CM021106.1, from coordinate 566,664,403 downwards.
TCCTCCTAATTCGTGTGACCCACCATGTGTTGAACCTATTATTTCTCCATGTACCAAACTTTTTGTAGTTCCTTTATCCTATTTTCTACCTTTCATTTATGATGAGAGATTGGGATGAAAACAATTTGATATGGATTTATGTGCATATGTAGTACCCTTTCATTTCTTTGTGTGTTTTCTTGCATGTAATATGATCTCCTTGTAATGTTCTACTTGGTGTGTCTTAGTGTTTTTTAGTTTTATTTGGATGACCCTTGTTATTATTCTTTGCATAAAATTCATCTATTTGTATCTCTATTTGTTTTTATGTTGTGAACATATTGTCTTTTCTCCTTTTGGGAACAACACAAAGTGTTGAGACATTTAGGTATCTTCCATGTTGATCCAAAATATTTTATGAACTTTCTTAAGGTTTTTTCCTCCCTTGTATCTTTAGTTCCACAAGTATTTGGAGAATGATATCAATTTCGAGCATGATCATATTATGCATTATCTATCGTCTATATTGAACCCAGATGTGTGGATCCATTATGAGCTATTTGTCTTGTCAATTATGTAGCTTTTTTGGGGGGGAAACCCCTTGTCATGAGTCACCTTTTTTAGAAAAATATCACTTGGCATAGGGTTTTACAATAACCTCTCATGATCTTTCATATTAAAAATATTACTTTATTATACCTTAAGGGTAATCTCTCCTATTTGGTGTTAGCAATTACATTAAGGTGGGCACATACATTCTGTTAGGTGCTTCAATTTGTTCACACACATTTAACTTTACGATGCTTCTATGGTAAATTGATCATATTTTGTAACTCCTTATTGAATATTTTTTGCGAACAACTATCTTTGCTTATAATTCTTGGTAAGGTTGACATGAGAAATCATCTATTGAATATCAAAATTCACTATACCTTGTGTGTTTTCATTTTCTAAAATGGAAGAAAATCACCTAGTAAATATCAAACTTCACTAGCCTGTGTTATTTCCTACCAAGCTCACCTAGTGAATATCAAACTTCACTAGTGTGTGATTCTTTTATTCATGGATCACATAGAAAATATTAGACTTTTCCTACCTTATGATTTGTGATTTACTTGGGTATGGATCGTAGTAAGAATTCTACATAGCTTGCAAGTCTATGATGTCCCACCCTCCTTTCTTATTTTTCCATTAATTATGCATTATGTTTGCATTGTGTTTGCATTGTGTTTGCATGTTGTTTTCATTTTGTTTGCATTTTGATTGCATTGTGTTTGCATTATGTTTGAATAATTTTTATATTATATTTGTATTGTGTTTGATTTTATTTTTAATTTTCATTATATGTCTTTATAGTCTATACTTTATGATTGTCATATTGTATTGCACCTCATGTGAGTGTGTTTCTTTGTCTCTACATTGTTGATCTATAGGAACTTGAGCCTAGGGGATAGCATATCTTGTATATTTTATGCCATCATACCCCTCTAGTGTTTGTATAATGTAGCCCAAGTCTTGGATTTTTCTTACTTTAGTGTGAGCATGAGAATAAGTGGTGACTAAATTTTTGTGTCATAAATTATCACTGCTAAGAATTTCACAATAGATTTAGCTCCCCTATGTACTTGAACCTGATTATGCTCTCAAATTTCCCTCTTTTGTGGTCATTTTTTGGAAAGAAGAATAAAATTAGGAATTAGTATTTATTTCTTATCAAACAACAACAAAAGCCACAAAATTGGTTTGGATGATGTGGGTACCACCATTGTCTAACCTATTTGGATCAATTTTAAATATGTCATTATTATTTTTTTGTACAAATCTAATCTCATTTGTCAAATTTTGTGAAAAATAAGAAATGCATATAAATACAAGTCTTTTCACCATTTGAAATCCTAGAATTTTTTTAATTATAATTGAGCATCCTATCAAGAAATCAAGAGAAAAATAAGAAAATTTTACAATGCTTACTATTGGTCAAGAATCGTGTGTTTTTGATAAATCAAGTTTATATGTGAGTTTTAAACCATTTTATGTCATTTATTTTGTGAGTACTATTGATCGTAAAATCTTGTGCCTCTCTGACAGTCTTATGAGAAATTCAGCGAGTGGGGGACTAATTTGCACCTCACTGAATACTTCTGGGATTTTTACAAAAAGCCAACTCTTCTTTTTATTGGGAGAAAAGTTACAAGGAAATGAAAAAAAAAAACATGAAAATGGTGATGAACCAAAGCTTTTACAACATTTCAAACCTCAAATTATTTCCTATGAATGATATAATAGACAAATAATGCCACAAACCCTTCATTGTTGGGAGGAGAATGAACAACAAAGGCTAAGTAAAATTACATTGCAGTATTTCAAATCTCCTTGCAGGAAGCATCCATTAAGGTTTGATCAAACATAAGAGAGTTCCAAAATTTAACAAAAATAGCAAAAAATTACAAAAAGCGCCCCCCCCCCCTTTTTACAACACAATCTGAAAAATGACAACACTTGAAGAAAGCGAAAAAGATCAACATACGTAATCCAATTTATGAAAGCTATCATTCAACATAGGAGCTTACAACATGAAAATTAACTACCCAAACTATCAAAGTAATCTTGAAAAAGTATTTTTAACATGAACGACAACATAAAGATGGAACTTGATAAAGGCCATAACATGCACATTTTCAAATACTTCTTCTAAATAGATCAAACTTCAATATCAAATGAATTAAAAAAAAAAGGTCAAATGCTAATTTGATGATAGTTTGAGTTAAAAATATATAACATGCCACATAATAGAAATATTTTTTCAACTTTCAACTTTTGAAAAATATATGTAAAAAATTAAAGAAAGCTAAATAACTTCTAGAACTAACTTCAGAAAAAACTTCTTTACCTATGTTTTCGACCCCTATATATAGCTGGAAGAAGAGAACACCACCAATATTATAGAAGCATAAACTACCAGATTCCCGCACTTGATAGCTCAAGATCCAATCTTAGATCTTTATTAGATCACAATAATCTTTGCTCATTAATTCCCAACTACTTTATTAATGACTTAGATATTTGGCAAAGATTGCATTATAAAAATAATTAAATCTAACACAACCTAGTAAAATATTATTGATCAACCATATAGATTGATGGCACAGACTCGAAGGTTCTATCCTGAAGACAAGACAACCACTGTCTTTTGAAAAAATCCACCTAAAGAGACCCTTCTACAAAAAAAAAACAACTGCTTGGATGAATAGACGACGTGTTGAGTGGGCGGGCAATATCAAAACTAAGAGAAAGGCTTTGAGAAAAACCTCTCCAAGATGATACGTGTCTCAGCCCACATTTGAAGAGAGTGATATAAAAAATACACATAGCCACCGTGTGGTGTATTGCGTGCTCTTTGGAGCAATCTTCTTTTCATTAAGCACATGCTCTTTTTGAAGATTAAAAGCTAAAAACTAAAAAACCAAAGGATTTAAAAAAGAAAAAATTTCTTTATAGTTCTGGTGACTCAAAGGGGGCCTTCACTTGTAGAGGCATGCACCTAGAGCTCTAGAAAATCTTGAAGTTTGAGGAAGGTAGAATATTGTACTTTCCAATCCAAATTAGTAGGTTAGATGAGAGTGCAAAGGATCTCATATGCTTGATCTAGATCGAAAAATTCCTTAAAGGAAACAACTCCCCAACTAGATGAAACAGCCCCAAGGTGATAATAGAGCCGAGAAAGAGGAATAATTTCCTTCTCAATTTCATCAAAAGTGGGCAATGAGCTTATACCTAGGATTTTTGTAGAAGTCCAAACCTTATGCTTGATTGCATCCATGATTTGTTTAACCAATAGCGCCTCTCCATCTAGTGAGAAAATGGAAGGCAAACCGAAGTCAAGGAGAATGTTAAAATCCTTTTTGATTTCATCGACCCTTTTATTCAACACTACCTATAATTCCTTTATTTTTTCCGTAACCTTGTAGCAATTAAAAAATTCACTTTCCTTTATTAAGGTGGCCCTTTGATCCAAATTTTTTGTGCCTCTTAGAGCTTTATCAGTGGCTTTGCATAACTTAGAAATCAGGTTTTCCAACTCTGCAACCTAGGGAGCATAAATATGTAGAATTTGGTTAGCCACTGAGCCAACCTTCTTATTTAATTCTCAAGCATCACTTAGAAATTGTAGGACTTGTTTGAGAATGACAATTGTAACTACAATCCTTTCCTAGTGTGTAGATATCAACCTTTTCAATATCAGGAGGATCCTAGATCCTTGTACAGTAGCTAATTCCTAATGGAATTGAACATCCATTGCTCTTATTCTTTCCTCCATCTGATTCTTCTCTTAGAGGGTGTTTATTAGTTTAGAGTTTAACCTTTCAACCTCTTGATTGCATGCCTACAAAGCAGATTTGATCTCTTGTTTCTCTTGCCTTGCCTTTTCTATTTCTACCAAGGATTTTCTTAGACTATTGAAAGTTTGAGATTAGAAACTATTTGTGAATGGTGAATCTATACCTACACAAACACAAAGGAACAGACATATAATTATCCCATTATGCAAATTAGATAAACATTCCCCATGAAATTAGTTTGAAACATGAAAATAGGAAATGAAATGAAGAACACAACAATAAAAGCTATCAAATCATATTCTAATGGACAAAATCTCAATCCCAGGGGGGAATTGGTGCCATTTTGATGTGGAAAATGGCCCTTTTCCCAATTCCTTGATGTGATTTGATGATCTTTGATGATGATTGTGCTTCCTTGATGCAATTTAACAATAAATTTGATAAGATTTGATAAATAACTATGAAACTTGAATATAAATGGATGAAGTTGTGAATGAAATTGAGTAGAGTAAGCTTGCTTGGATTGTGGATGTTAAAATCAATAGAAGAGAATGATAGAGGAAGAGGCAAAATGGATGAATGTGGGACAAAAGACCAACCAATAAGAGAAGGCCACTTGTCCACATGTGATTGGAGGAGGAATGAGCACAGTTTGATGAATGTGTAAATAAATATGGTTAGGTGGAATTTGAAATTTGTGAAATGAAAAGTTGGAGGGAGAGAAGAATGGAGTAAATGCCACTTGGCTCAAGGCAAAGAACATGTAAGAGGCCTTTAATGCCTTGTTGGATGTACTCATCCATTTTGGAGGGATTTTAAAATTTGAGGAATATTCCCTTAGTGATGCCAAGTTGAGAGAAAATGGGGGAATTTATAAATCAATTAAATTGATTTATTTGTGCATGTTGGAAAATCTAGAGGATTCGATGGATTAGGATTAGCATTAATTAGGATTTGATTAATTTAGATGAATTTTAGCTTATTTGACAATTTGATTTAGATTTTAGGATTTAAATAAATCAAAGTTGAGAGGAATAATGGATTTAGATTTAATAAAATAAAGTTTGATTTATTTAATTAAAGAGGGTGGTGTTAGATTAAATCAAATAAGGATTAATTTATTTAATTTAAATGAGATAAATTTAGAGGTTAATTAAATCAAATGAATTATTTAATTAAAAGAGGGATTATCAGATTAATTAAATAAAATTATTTATTTAATTAATAGAAGATGATGACTTAATCGGATAAATTTGATCTATTTAATTAAGAGAGGAAATATGATGCATTTAATCAAATACAGATTATTCAATTAAATTGATTAGATGAGGAGATGATTCAAGACGAACTAGTGTTAGTAAGATTGGGATCAGGTGTATAGGATCAATATGTATATTCTCCATGTCTACACTATCTAGATCTCTTGTATGTTTTCTTGAATACGTTGGTGCTTTGTATTGGTTTAGCATTCAACAACAAGCTTAACCCTTAACTTTTCTATCTCGACATAAAGCTGGATCTATTCACCTTGGGATTTCTTGAGCAACTTAGTTGCTTCTCCTTGCTGATATTATATTTGTCTTATGTGAGCCATGTCGACATCCCTACCCTTGATTTCCCCTTGTAGCCTGCTCACACTATCTTTCAAATTTTCCAGCTCAGCCTCACACTTCTTTAATTTCTTGTTCAGCTTCTCATAATCATTATAGACCACTTTTTGGGTGGCCTTAGCTAGCACAACCTTGTCATGTGGGTGAGTTTCATTTAAATCAAGTCCCATATCCCTAATGTCATAATATTCCATTTACATTTCTCTCTTTGCCTTGGATATTAGAGGCTTCATGGTAGTAGTCAATAGGGAGTTATGTTGTTCATTTAAGTAAGCCTCAATCTTCTTAGTAGCTGGTTGTGCCATTATTTTAATCTATCGCTTTTTCTTTCTAGCTTGTCGAGCTTTCTTTGTTGCATCAAAATGACCTCAAAGACTCTATGGAATGTCGATGCTTTGTGTAGTAATGGAAGCACATGGAGGGAGATGAAAAAGGGTGACGGAAGGAGAAACCTCGACTGTATGGGATTTCAAAGAGGCGAAGGGGAGCGTTATCATTGAAAATGATGGGATACCATTAGGGGGCTATAGAGTGGGAAAACTCATTGAAGTGTAAGGAGAGGTGGGAAAAAAAGGTGGCACTTGCCTAGAAGCATATGGATTTGGTGAAATTGGCAGCATGACCACTTCAACTCTTTGAATGGCCCCCCTTGATAGGGTAACTAAAGAATCAATCATGATTGACACAAATGATGCTCGGTTGACATGTGAGGTCTCCTCATGGGGCTCATTTTTTAATATGGTAGAGGGTTCGTTTAATACCAAAAGATTAGAATCCGTAGACGGAGGACTCTTTTCAGTAGAAAGGGGTGAAGGAACAACCAAAGATGTAGAAGTAGAAAGAAGAGAGGGAGAAAAACTTACTTGATCCACCAAAGCTAAATATCCCAGTGAAGCATATTCCACTTCTTCTTCTTCCCTGATAGATGCATCAGGCCCACCTAGGTCCTGGACTCGTCTCTTCTTTGTATGAGTAGAACTAGTAGATTTCAATCCTCTAGCGGTTGATGTAGACAAAATTTGGCCTTCAATACCCACAACAGATTACTTTGGGGACCTTCGGGTCCTCTTTCCATTCCCTCGAGTGTTGACGGAAGCAACTTGTGGGTCCATCCGTTTTGAACCCTTTCCTTTGTCAAGTTTCTAAGGCTAGAGAGTGTAGAGCATAAGCTCTTCTTCTTCAATCGCTTGGTTGGTCTTAGGATTTCTATCCTTAGTGTCAGCCTCCTTATCATAATTTTCATTAAACCTTTCATCATGTGACTAGAGCTCTCCATACATGGTGTTGAGGCACTTTTTTATCTATCGGAACCTCTAGAATTCCACCCTCTTTCTCTTTGACCACCCTAGGAGTTTTAACTATGTATTTAGGGAACTACCTATCAAAAGGCTCAGATGATATTCTACCGTCTTAACATAAAATTCAAGCCACAATGGCCGGTTGAATGGTATACGAGCCAAGTTGATGTACAATTTTGGCCTCTCTTCGATCGAGGTTCCTCCTTGATTCAAAATAGTCCTAACTATGGTGTCTCAAAGTTGAAAGGTGATTTGTCAGATTGTAATCCCATGTGTCACAAATGAGAACCAAGCCTAGGTGTACTAATTTAGTTTTAAGAACATCTTGTGCCCTTCTTTTCATAAATGTTACCTAGTTGTTGGCATCGACAAGAGCTGGAGTTGGGTAAAGCCCTGTCTTGTGCCTTCTAGCTCCATAGATGTTTTCAAAAATAGTTAATTGATGACATGCCTCCAAATCAAAAACCCTATCTATCACAAATTTGGGGAGCCTGGAAGGCTCCTTGACAAAATCATGAAATTTCATGAATGTGAATTCATCTCCTAGAAAATAATCTACTAAGGTTTGTGAGGTCTTCATCCTTTGTAGGACCTTAGGAGAGAAACATCTTGGAAGACATGGGGGAAAATCTAGGAGCATTGGCCTCATAAAATTCTCTACAAACTAGTAATAATCCCATGTCTTTGATATCACATGGGTCCAAATCGAAATTGGATGGTATGACCACTTTAAATCAAACCTAAATAATGATACATGCCTTTCAAGGAGCTTAGAGTTTTGGTGTAAAATTAGATGTACTAGAAAGGAAGAGTACCTGAATTAGCCTTCAGTGTCATAATTCCTCAACTATTCCATCATCTTTTCTACTATTATTTCTATGAAATCATAGTATTTATATCTCTTTTCTTTCTTCAACATAAAAACCAAACCCATCTAAAAAGGATGAACTTATCTATCATCGTCGTGACCGTAGACATACGCCAACATTGCAAAAATTAATTTAATATCTAATCTAAATATCTCGTGTGATATAGGGAAAAGGATTTGACCTCCTTTTGGCCCCTCCTTAGTTGCATCCTCATGAAAGGTGAATTTCCTAGTTCTGGTGTTCCAGAACTCTTCCATAGATTCTTGTTTGAAACTCTCATTGACCCAACCTCAAGGGATACATAACATATCTTAGATAGTTGTTGAATCGATCACAACCCTTATTCTACTACTGAATATAACTCCTTTTTCTTTGTCAAACATCCTATCACATGCATCAACCAGATCTGGGCATGGGTGTACAGTAGGACACATAAATTGTGGAAAACGACAATTCTAGAGCTGTGAAGAAAAACCTTAAGCACCCCCATTTTTCATCATTCTTTAGAAAGCCCCTTCCCTTAGGATTTTGTGGTTTTCCACTACCTTTGGGTCAAAAATGGTTTATGCAACATCTAGCACAACCTCTTTCTTCATAGGAGTCGCTTGCCTCTACCCGTTTGGTAGAAGGAAAATGTCATTCTTCTGGTGCTGGTGCATTTGTGAATGACTCTCTCCCAAAGATGTCGGCATAGCCCAGTTTTTTAGATGAGGGTTCAACCTTTGTTCCAAAAGTTGATCCTTTTGCCATTGTTGTACCTCAAAAATTTGTAGAGAGCTTCCTTAGAGAAATGACTACTTGCAATTTTTTACTCAGCAAAATTTTCCTTTAGGTGCATTCAATACTTCTTGCATTTACATGCATTAGAGCCTTGTCATTACCTTTGGATTACTAAATGCTGCAATTGAGGTGATACGTATGGATTTGGGACCCATATCCCGTGAGAATACCAAAATCAACGCGAGAATGGAATTAGTACATTCTCCTTGCCACCTCTTTCACAAATAAGCTTTGTATTTTTGGGAAGCATGCTTTTAACTATGGGAAATGTGTGCAAGTAGTGTAAGGTACTTCAAAAAGATGTAATTATTTAATTTTTTAGGACTTAGCATGTTAATCAACATCTTTTCATGTAAATAAGCAAGCTGATATTGATGATGGCAATGGATAGGTGGTAGTGATCAGCATACATGAGCTTTTACTCCTAATTCCCAAATTTAATTCTCCAGGAATGATGACAAATTTTCTATATGATCATCTCTCACCTTCTGATTGCTTTGATATTTTTCATTGTTTTCTGGTGGGTGAAATATTTTATCTTCGTTGATCTTGTTGGAAATCCCTTTTTCTATAAATAGCTATGCCACCTTAGTGAAATATTATCTTTGAAAATCTCTTTTTAGTTAGCAAGCTTTCCTTGCAGTATCCGTTTCGCTAGCTTAAGCATGTTCACTATCATGTCATATGGCCTAGGTACTCCCATTCAATTCATGGCATGAAGGCCACAATACTCCTTCATGTGTGATATTACTATCAACCATATTAAATGCTTGGTGAAGAAGAGTGACTGCCTCATTTTTGTGGCATTTAAGTGGGTGCTCGATAAGGACTATGTGAAGGAAGAGAACCAGTTGTTCTATAACTCCAATGTCATTTCTCACTTCGTGGAATCCCTTATTGACTTGGATATATCCAAGGCTTGGTTAATTGCATTGTGTCATGCCATGTTTGACTCTTTGTATCTGGACAGGCTTGGTGAAATTGTACAAGTGGCTATCCCTGGTGGTTGTATTCCAAGCGCCATAGACCTTCACAAGCACATTGACTAGAGGACATGGTTTTGCTGCCTCAGCTTACTGATTTTTGAACCATGGACCTCAAGATAAATCGCTTGCTACCTCACCCTATGGTTACTTTCCTCCTGAGGGAGTTTGACATGGAGCACATTCTTGAGTTGGATTGTAAAAAACATTTCATGTTTCTGGTGTACTGTTGTGGGAATGAGGACTAAGGTCCTTAGTGTGCCGAGCTTGCACGTGGTGTGTTGATCCCCTTTCATTTGTTTAAGAAGAAGAAGAACCCAACTAAGTGTTGTTTTGACTGTGTAGCAATGGCCTAGAGGCTTTAATTTCACTATTGTTTTAATGTGCCTCCTCCTTTTTCTCCTTTTGTACTGTAATCCTTTTTGGGTTTGCTCTAAAAAGCTTCAAGCTTCTTAGAGCCTTGGGCTCGTACTATATCTATATATAATATATATGATATATAATATGTTTATTCTTCCTCTTTTTTTTATTCTAGTGACTTATTCAAAAAAAAAATTTAAAAATGTATTTTACAAATTTTTTTACATATGGTGATTTTTTAAAAAGAAAATGCACACTTTAATGGAATAATTTTAGATGAATACCGTCTACCAGTACATCCAAAAAATTTCCTTCCATATCTTCTAGCTCATACACATTATTTTCCCTACATGCACTGAGGTGGAAGGGGACCTTCCATAAGGGTTTAAAGTTTGCATGTTGCCTTGGTTTTGCAACGCACTCATCATACTTTAACACTAGGCTCCCCTCCTTGAAATCTGGGTTGGAGGCCTTTTTGTCAAACCACCATTTAACTATCTATTGGTGATCGATCATGGCTTCGTAGGCTTTTTCCCATTTTTCTTCAAGGTTTATAACTTCTACCAACCTTACTTCCATCTTGCTACTTTGTTCAATTTCTTAAGCCTTTATCAATTGTAGCACCGAAATTTCTATAGAAATAGGTAAAACCACCTCTTTTCTATATACTAGCTCATAATTCTAAGCCTTGAAATTTGTTTGGGTGTAATTGTATTGTCCCATAGAGCAGCTCATAGGTGCCTGTGCCACTCCCTTTGTCTTTCTGAGTTGATGTGCTTGATTAACCCAATTAGGCTTTTGTTGGTTGATTTTGCTAGCCTGTTTCATTGTGGGTAATAATTTGATGAAGTATTGAGATAGAACCCATGCTTCGGTGTGAAATATGACATTCTAGATCCCACAAAATCTCATGCATTATTAGATATGATGGTTTTTGGTGAACTAAACCTCACCACCAACTCTTCAAGAAAGTTGATGATTTCAATTTTTGTAGCATTTTTAAAGCAATGGCTTTTGTCCATCTTGTAAAATAGTCAATTTCCATAAGTATTCACTTATGGGATGCACTAGAAATGGGATTTATCATTATGATGAAATATAAGCCCCATTGAGCAAAGGGCTCCTCGGTTACAATGGGGTTCAAGGTCATGGCATAATTCTTCCTCTTGCCAACAAAAATTTAAGTGCATTTTCGTACCAAATGGTGTGCCTTAGAGAACATAGAAGGCTAGTAATATCTTGCCCAATTTTTTTTTAAAGTGGTAATCTTAGTGGAGTAATTCCCACCCTCAAGAATACTATGAAATTCATTCAAAACTCTTTCCGCTTGTGACTTATTTAAGCATCAAAGTAGGACACCTTCATAATTTATTTTAAACAAGATTCCTTCTATTAGTACATACCTTGTGCCTTACAGTCGGTAGTATTCCCTTTTGTGAGGTAGAATGTTGATCGGGTACTACCCCTTTTGCATATACCATGTTCGATCCATCACCCATGACTCATTTGATTCAAACTAATTTGTTAGACCTGATCGATCTCTTCCTTTGGTGAGGAGCTCAATTCCTATGCAAGATATTCACTCAGATCTCTTCCTCAAACAAACTTGGTTGGTCTAGTATCCACATCATATTCTAGGATCTTGGTTATCCAATTAGCTCTTTTCTTAGTTATTTCACCTTTAGTGATATACTCTTGAATGCTGGGATGGGTGGCGAGAATGGTAATTCTGTTGGGTGATACCAGGTTTCATAATTTCTTTAGGCTCTTAACAATAGAAAAAACCTATTTTTCAACAAATTTGTACTTGGTCTCATATCCTTTTAGATTCTTGGAGTGGAATGCGATGGACTACTCTCTACTATTGTCTTCATCCTTTTAAGTGAGCATCAAAGCTATGTTGTACTAACCACTGTAGACATAGAGCAATAAATCCTTGGAGAATTCTGGGTTAGCTAACATTGGAGCTATGGAGATGGTTGCCTTTATCCACTTGAAAGCTATCTTTCCTTAAGGGGCCAAATTGAATATTAGATTCCTTTTAAGCATCAACAAAATGGGTCTAGTGATGCTTGCGAATTCTGAAATGAATCGGTTAACAAAATTAATCTTCCCCAGAATAGACTATAGCCCCTTTTGGTTGATTGATAGCGTAACTCCATTATAGATTTCACCATTTTGGGATCTATCGCTATTCCCTCCTTCGATACCACAAAAACAAGTATCTTTCATTGGGGTACCTTGAAAATACATTTCTTTGGATTTAAGGAAATCCTCAACTATTGAAACTTCTAGAAAACCTTCTCTAGATGATCAAAGTGATCATCTTTTGATTTTGAAAATACTATTAGGTCATCCAAATATATTAAAAGAATCTTATTCATTAAACTTCTAAAAGTGATATCCATCACTCGCTGAAAGGTCACACCAACATTGGAGAGTCTGAAGGGAAACTTTGAGTATGCAAGTGTTCCCTACTTAGTTGTGAACGTCATCTTATGTTGATCTCCTTCTTTGACATATACCTAGCTATAACCTTAAAAACAATCAAGCAAAGAGAACATTTCCAATTTGGCCAAAGTCTATAGAATCTGATCCATTGATGGCAAATGGTAATGATCTCTTAGTAAGGCTTTTTTCAAGTCCTTGAAATCTACACAAAGACAGATATCACCATTATTTTTATGAATTGGCACTAGATTAGACACCCAGGTAGAATGATTAATAGGGTATATGATCTTTGATTTGATTAATTTGGTGAGTTCTTAGGAAATCAATGCTTCAACCTTCAGATTGATTGGCCTTTTCTTTTGTTGGATAGGCTTCAAATCCTCATCTAAGTCAATAGTATGTTGTATTATGCCAAGATCATATCCTCTGAGATCATCATAGGTCCAAGTTACAACCCCGTCATACCTAGAACATAGCCCTTTTAATCTTTATTTGACTCTTAGAGGAACGTCCCTATTGAATTTTAATTTTCTTTCATTTTTGACATCAAGATATTCATAGTCTTTCTCATCAACAATGAACCTTTGTTTGCGATTTCTTGCATCCTCATAATCAAAAATATTTTCAAGAGAGATCAACCCTCGAGGAAGCTTGTTTCCTTTTAACTAGATTACTTTCCCTTTAGAGGTCGCAACTCTGGGCCATGAATGGTCGAGAGCCTTTCCTGATTTTTGTAAAAAATTAGTGATCTGAACATCATCCTCAAATACTTGCCAGTTCTCATCATTTTTGGGAATTTCTAGCCGAACGATGAAGTGTTATACATTCTACTTCATTGCTAAGTCAAAAACTAGTTTAAACTATGAACCGATCAAATCCATCCAATTGAAAACCTTATTCTGAGTACACAAGATAACTTGAATGTTAAAAGCCTCAAAATTCTTAATCAGATCCCATGTTTTATGTCTATATGACTTCATTCTTATATTTTTGGTAGCTTCCTACCCCATGGATTTGGCTCACAACTACCTTTGAATATCTGAATGCCTTTATTCTCTTTACACCCATCTATTCTATGAGGAACAAACCATGGACCAAGGCTTTATATTCTACATCATTATTTGAGCATGGAAATTGGAAACAAAAATACTTGAGGGTTTTTGACCCCATTGGGGATACTAGTGGAAAACTTGCTTTAGAACTGGCCTTGCATTTGGAACCATCAAAATATAATGTCCATAGACTGTTTTCACCCTAACCGTTATGATCTTCTTATTATTTTATCAACTTGGGGAAGACTTGATCATTTTCAAATATCACATAGGTGCCTAATTTGGTAGCACAAAAGTTTTTGTATGGGTCAGAATTAATGAATTGGTTGAGGAGGATCTCCTCTTCAGGTGTATGATCACTCATATCTTCCTTGTCTTCCAACATTTCTACACAGTATTTCTCCCTTTGCGAGAGTGATGTATGCAGTTCTTTAAAGCACATAAACACATTACCCACTACATGTTCTGGATGCAAATATTCAGATAGGATCTTCATCTTTTCCCCATGCTTGGTTTACAATAGCAGGTGAGACCAATTGAGTGCTAAATATCTATCAAGATTTGTTGTAAAGTCCCTTGAGAGGCACATCTCGAATACTAGGGGAATGTCTATCACAACTACTTCTTATGTGACCATTTGGCTTGGAGATGAGAGGAGAGTCAAAGATAGATCCTTGATGCGACTGACGATCGGGAATTTTTTCCCATCTAATTGCATGATTCCTTTCTCAAGAGGATCATATTCAATTTTTAGGGCATCGACCACTTGTTTAGGCATGACCATTGTACTAGCTCCTGAATCAATCATGTTGTTATGCAAAAGCTTATTTCCCACAATAAGTGTTAAAAATAAAGGTGTGGGATTTGGCTTTCTTACCTCTTTCTCTTTTTCATTATCCATGATGTTCACATAAGCTATGGTTTTTGAAAGTTGGGGTCCTGATGTGAGCCCTTTGTCTTTAATTTGATTACGTGATAGAGTTACCTCAGTCTGCATCATTTACTCTTCCTTTTTTATTGCTTCTTGGAGCAATGTCTTTTGTTCAGGAATGGATATTATGTCTCACAAGTACACATTAGTGGGTTCCTTCTTCAATTATTCGATCATGTTGAGCATCCCAAGGATTGGGGTGTTTGATTTGAATGGTGGTATCTCTCTTGTCTTTGGGAGGAGCCGATTTGATGTGAGTAGAATCAAAATTTTGTTCATTTCCTTTTCTAGAAATGGTGGAGTTTGTGACTACCAAGTAGGTTGTGTGATGACCCGTGGAGCTTTCTTTTCCTATGGTTTTGGTTGACGCAATTGCAGATGTGGTGGAGCTTGTTGTATGTATTCTCTAGTGAGCCTTCTTTTAGACCTTGTGTTGTATTCCAGCTACATACTTGTGGGGAATCAATTGTCAGAGCATCATTCATGAATACTGCATCCTCTTCTTCCATCCATGAGAAAAGCACTTGGTTTGGTGCGATATACAACTCTTGTTCTAAATAAATTCCTTGTGTTTGTGCTTGGAAGCAAGAATTATCCATTTTTGTAGATTGATATTCTTCTGTACTTGAGAACATGCCTTGGCTTCTTTGATCAGCTATTTTCTGTTGTAGGTTTCCCCTTAGGAAATTTCAAGGCATATGACTATCATTACACAGGAAGCACCATGCGTTCTCTATTGCAAGGTGTGACTCTTGGTCTTCCCTGCAGCACTAGTGCTTGGGTTTGTGACATGGTCTAACCACCTCCTGTGGTTCTTAACTGAAGCTTGTATCGGGTATTGATAGGTTGATCTTTTGGTGCAACGACAATTCCAATAATTGGTATCAAAGCTGGTCACAGGTTCAAACCCGACGCTTGTGCCGGGGGGATTGTTGCAAGGTGTGACCCTTGGTATTTCTTGCAACACTAGCGCTTGGCTTTGTGACATGCTCTAACCTCCTCCTATGGTTCTTAATCGAAGCTTGTATCAGGAATTGACAGGTCAATCTTTTGGTGCAATGGCAAGTCCAACATTCTCATCCTTCGCCAAGTTATTCTGGCCTAGGACTAAATCCTTTCTTAGACTGCTCTTGATAGCTTGAAGTGGCATGGTGACTAGGACTATCTAGTTTGTAGATGTTAGTTGCTGACTTTAGACATTGAAAATGTCCTAATTGATATCATACATTTAATTCAAATTTATTAACATCATTTCCTCTAAAAACCATCCTCTTTTCGCTTAATTGATTTAATTAGCCTAGCTAATTAATTAATTGCATCATTTTCATCTATTGACCTAATTAAATTTAATCAATTTAATTCATCTCTTTTCACACTAACACTTCATATAATTAAATTAAATAAATCAAAATATTTAATTTAATCCCCTAAGTCATCTTATTTACTTAAATAACCTTAAGTTATTTAATTAAATATCATTTCACCTTTCCCACATTTATTAAATCATCTAGTTTAATGAATGTCACTTTAATTCTTCTAATCCCCTAATTGCATAAATTAAATCTTGTTTAATTAGCAATTAAACTAACTTTCCTCTAATCAAAGGGAATATTCTCATAGAATATTCCTTATCCCTTTTTTACACAATTAAAACTTTGTTTTAATTTACAAAATTCTTTTTTCCTCACCCATGGGAATATTACAAGGGAATATTTTTATGTTTTCATCATTTGAAAAAGGGATATTTACTTGGCTTAAAATGCAAGTTACCTTGTAAATTGAGTTACAAGTTATCTTTCAACCTTTTGAACAAGTCACCTTTGACCTGTGTGTGCAAGTCAAAAATGTTTTTCTTTGAAGCAAATGTCAACCCTTGATTAAATCCTATCATGCATTCTCATCTATTGATGCGAATCCATGATCCATGTCTCTCCTTCCATTCATTTTGAACCGTTGATTAAGAGTTTTGATCTCAGCCCTCCATTTCTCATTTTCTCTCCTATAAATAGGTCATTATTTAGAGACAAATGGACCCATCTTTCAATTGCAAACTTATGTTGTTGAATTAACTTTCATCTACACTTATATTTTGTTCACTTTTAGCTTATTTTAGTTCATTTTAAATTGCATAATAGCTTAGAGAATCCATTAATGGCTTCCATGCATCCATCTTAGTTTACGTATGAATTAGGGTTTTCATATTTTAGCATAATCTTAGGTTAGATTAGTTTAGGAATAGCATAATTAGATCATTTGTAGAATAAAATCATGGTAACTTAGCTTGCATCATGTTCATTTTTTCATAAACTATGTTTTCATACATCAATCACAATGGTTTCATCGATTCTCTTCCATATAATTGATTGAAACATGCTCACTAATCATGGGATTGGGAAAGGGTCATCATTTCACATCAACACGAAACCAACTCCAAAACAGGATAATTTTTAGATGGGCTAGGTTAGGAATTTAAATTTTTTTGTGTAGTTTATAGCTTTCATTTTTAATTAAATGCTTAGTTTAGATTTCCATTTTGAATGATCTTTTTTGTAGATGCAGGTATGTTTGGAAAATTTATGCTTCGATTCATCATGAGTCAAGTGTAATTGGTTCACCCTGGCAATCCTCATCTCACACTGACCTCCTCCCTTTGAGGCTCCCTAGAATGTGTTTTGTTGATAAGATGGTCTTCCTCCTTGATAGGTATGCATGGCTTGCTTCAAGGGTGTTGCTTTTTGTCATCAGATGAGGACTAGGTCATTAGAAAATGATTGCATGATACTTTTGATATCATTGACATCTGTTGCTAGTGAAGAGGAACCCGATATGCTTGGTTGTGTAGCGAGGTATACGTACATGGATGGTGGTGTAGCTAATGCGATTTCTTATGGAGTAGGGGTTCTTGGAGTAATTTTTTCCCAAGGACCACAAGAGATTTCTATGAATAATGACATTGGCAGGTACAACAGAAGCTTCTCAAAATCTATTAGACTATTCTCTACACACACAACAAAATCATATGCATCGGGAAGAATATCTCCTCCCAAAGGGGTTATCATGACCGCGATGTTTGAATTGAAAGCCTTTAGGTAAAACATAAACACCATCACAGCTGAAGGTCAGGTAGTCACATGAATCCTTTACCAATTTTTTGAAACATGGTATTGAAGTCACTCATGGCTTCCTACAGGCCCTTTTGATGGTGATTAATTGATGCAACAGTGAGGAGCAATCTCCTTTTTCTAAGAAGCGTTTGAACAACCTCTCTCCAAGCTGATCCCAAGAGTGGATAAAATTGGAAACCAGAGACCTATACCAATAACAAGCCTTTCCCTTGAAAGATGTGGCCAACAACTTAAGAGGAATATTTTCCTCTGCTATGATATGTACTCTCCATAGAGTGATCCAAAAATGTTGGTTTACAATTTCTAGGAGATTCTGATTTTTGTTGAAATCACATATTTTTAGAAAATATAATGATTTAAGCCTTAAAAATTTCTATTTGAAGGATTGCAATTGAAGAGGGTTTGATCAAACCCCCTTGGATAGAACCCCAGTAGTATTAAACCATACCTAAAATGGAGTCTCCTTTACACCTATCAAAATGTTGATAAAAAACCACTTTTGATTTGCCTTTTGGGTGATCAAATGAATTCATTCAATTTTTTTTTTTGTAAGTATGTAGTCCTTATTATAAGCTTCCCAAAAACTATAATTTTAAATAAATTTAATTTAATTATTATATTTATTTTTTATTTGTTGTGAATTTAGGTTTTTCATTGAAAATCAAGCTCTCTATTCTGCACATGTGGAAATTTAGTAGATTAACAATTTTTGTTTTGAAAAATATTCAAGTGCACCAAATATTGAAGTCCTTGATCCAATAGCAAAAAAATTGAATTTTGATACATATAAAAAAGTTGTGTTATACAGTCCGCCTATGTATGAATTGTAATTGGTTTGACTTTGAAACTTGATTAAGGAAAAAATATTCAATAAAACAATATGAAACCAATTGGAAGCACTAGATATCATAGTCACAAATATAAATCCAAAAAAAATAAAATTATCCTTCATGGAAAAAAAATTATGTGTTATACGGTGAGCATCATTCCTTAAAAATGGTGTTTATTGAAAAAAACTAGTTTTCAAAGGAGATAGAAAAAGAAGTGCAATCTGATTGCAAAATTTTTGAAAAAATATATTTAGAATCTACAAACAGAATTTCACAAATCACTTATTTGCATCATCTTCAAATTCCTCATATTTTAGCTACTATTGGTGTTCAAAAGTGAAGATTTAGTTAGAAAAAATCAGTTCAGTGTCCAATTTGACCAAAAATTGTAAACCAGTATTGTGGGATCACCCCATACCTATGTTATATCTTGGAGATGTTCAGAGGGGGTTTTAAAATATTCCTTGAAAAACTTTGGGATGGCTTTGAGGGCATTGGAGGGTATAGCAGGCCACACGTTTGCAGGTGTAGGTGGTTGTAGCAGAATACTGATATCCTAGGTTACAAAATTTCTTTGAGCGGGGACAACTATATGGGCCATTACAAATAGATTCCTATGAATTTGGTATATGGGTATTTTAAGTTGAAAATATTGGCCTATAAGTGGGGTAGAGAAAGCTCTAGATCTTGGGTTGTTTCTTCTTGCCCTATTGCTCTTTACACATGATATGGAACTTGTAAGTCTTTTTCTCCTTGGTACCAAGGTAGGTAACTGGGAGTATTGGAAATGGCCTTTTGAGTATGACTTTGTTTGGATTCTAGGCATGAAAGCTTCCAACTTCTTTCCTTGGTCTAATTTTAGAAATATTTTTGACTTCTAATCAAGTGTTCAATTTTTTTTGTCCCACCGGGCATGCTAGAAAAAAGAACTGCTGATCATAAACGCTTGCACCTCTTAAACAGACTTATGGGAAATTTAGTGAGTGGGGGACTAATTTGTGCCTCACTGAATACCTCTGATATTTTATAGAAAGTCGACTCTTCTTTGTATTGGGAGAAAAGTTACAATTAAATTCAAACAAAAAGATGAAAATGGTGATGCACCAAAGATTTTACAACATTTCAAACCTCAACTTATTTCCTATGAATGATATAATAGACATAGAATGTCAAAAACCCTTCATTGTTGGGAAGAGAATGAAAAAAAAAAGACTAAGTAAAAGAATAGTGCATTCCTTCAAATCTCCCTATGGGAAGCATCCATTAAGGTCTGATCAAACATAAGAGAATTCTAAAAGTTAACAAAAATACCCAGAAATATTAGAAAACCCTTCCTCTTTTTACAACATAATATGAAAAATGACAACTCTTAAACAAAGCAGAAAATTTCAATAGACATAATCCAATTTATGAAAGCTATAATTCAACATAGAAGTTTACAACATAAAAATTAACTACCCGAACTATCAATGTAAGCTTGACACAGTGTTTTGAACATAAATGACAACATAAAGAAGGAACATGATAAAGGCCATAACATGCACAGTTTCAAGGACTTCTTCTAAATAGATTGAACTTCAATATCAAATGAACTAAACAAAAAAGGTCAGATGCCAATTTGATGATAGTTTGAGTTAAAAATATATAACGTGCCAAAGAATAACAGTCTTATGTCAACTTTCAACTTCTAAAAAATATCTCTTAAAAACTAAAGAAAGCTACATAACTTCCAAAACTAACTTTAGAAAAAAACTTCTTTGCATATGTTGCCGACCCCTATATATAGATGGAAGAAGAGAACACCACCACCAAAATTCTAGAAGTAGAAACTATGAGATTCTAGCACTTGACATCCCAAGATCCAATCTTAGATCTTTATTAGCTCACAACAATATTTGCTCATTAAGTCCCAACTACTTTATTAATGACTTAGATATTTAGAAAAGATTGCAATCTGAAAACAATCAAATCTAACATAGCTTGGAAAAATCTGATTGATCAGCCATATAGATTGAAGGCACTGACTCAAAGGTTCCATCCTGAAGACATGAAATCAACCACCTTCTGACAAACTCTTCCCAAAGAAACCCTTCTACAAAAGTAACAACTTCTTGGAAGAATAGATGATGTGTCGAGTGGGCAGGCAATCTCAGAACTAAGAGAAAGGCTTTGAGAAAAAACTCATCAAGATGACATGTGTCTTAGCTCACGTTTGAAGAGAAAAGTGATATACAAAAATTGCACAGCCACCATGTGTCGTATTGTATGCTTTTTGGAGCAATCTTCTTTTCATTAAGTGTGGACTCTTTTAGAAGCTGAAAAGGTACAAACCAAAAAACCAAAAGATTTAAAAAAGAAAAATTTTCTTTACAAGTACTAATACTTGCAGGAATTTTAATTGAGAAACTAGTTCTCCTTGGATGAAATGATTACAATAAATTTAGTCTATCAAGGAAAGTATATCTAAGTGGCAAGTTGTTGTAGTTGTTAATTTATCATTCATTTTATCTATTTTTCCTCTACTTGATTGAGGGTAATCACTCTTTACATCATCATAGCCATTGTGGAGGTGTAATCACCAAAATGGGATTTGACTTTGGTAAGCCCCTATATGGCACACATGTTTCTCCCCCATATTATGTGTAGGTGGAAGATCTAAAGTGGAATTGGAAGAATATTGAAGACCTAAGTGCAAGATGATGCAGAGTGGTAAGGACCCAACATAATTAGACACAAATTTTCTCAAATATGCCCAACCAAAATGCCACCTCTACTTCACTCAATAGAGAAACTCAACTACCCAACATGGGTTCTCACAACTAGAATCAACCAAAGGTTTGGGAAGGATTTGAACACCATCAATGAGACCAAAAAATACCCTCAAGCATGGCTTTGCACTTGGGAACACCCACTCAACCATCGCTTCCACATTAGGCCATGTATTCCTTGTAGCCCTACCAAATGGGGACAGTAAAAATAAACCCACTCAAAAGAAATAACCAGACAAAGGACGCTGGTTTCAAACACCCTGCATGGACCCCTTCAAGTTCTCAAAATCCCAAGGCATGAAAACAAACAAAAAAGTCACCATGGACTGATTTCCAGCACCACAAGGAGGCCTAATTAGGCTGCTCAACATAGGAATATGAGTACCTTGGCACACCCAAACACCCCTAAGCCACATAAAAGACTCCTAAAACATTGAAAAACACATTTAAAACTTTCCCAAACACCCTTTTTATAGAAACACTCGCAAACTAACAAAAAACAGGTTTTTGCATCAATTCTAGGCCTGTCACATAGAGACACCAGGCCTAGATCTTCAAAGATCTCCCTCCATAATTTGTGCCATTCTCTAAAATATCCTTTATATTAAAATACATCTTCCAACCTTCCATTCCACCTAGATTTGGCACTTCTATTTAGTGGAATTGGAAGATATAGACATTTTCCCCTAGAAACCCTGGTTTATGAGGGTTTCAGACCCACTTCTAGAGAATCGGGTGTAACTGCCTTGATACTGTATGAAATTGGAAAAAACCACCACCAAATGAGAGATATTTCTCCCCTCTATCCATCCATATGAGGTTTGTATCTGTACAGAGAAATTCTAGGTCATACCAAGCACGTGATCAACAAAAAACATAGAAAATTAGAGAACAAAGTTTTATTCTTCTTATTAGATCTCACCAAACTTCAACAACAGTCATGCCTCGACCCAAGTGAGGAATTATAAAAAAATTTCAACACCTTCCAACATCCCTCAACCGACTTTTGAATTAGAGGACCATTGGAAGACTAATTACACCTGTTTTGGCAAAGTGGCCAACTTATGACAACTTATGACAACATATACACAAGTGCTTCAAAATTGACTCCACTTGAAGGAAAAGTGATCCTATACACACCTAATACTCTTAAAAACATCAAATCATCTCACTCCTACTACTTGGATGCATCATGGCAACTTTTACTTTCTTAAGCTTAGATGCACCAAGTTTACAATATGAGCATGAGACCAATTACAACCATTGAAAACCTATTAAATCCTACTTGAAATGGTACATTGGACCTTATTACATCATAATCACTTTGAAAAAATAAAAAAAAATGTGACAAAAGTCTCATAGAGGCATGAAAACCCCAAGGTGCCCCTGCACCACAAGATAAGGTTTTCAAGCTCAATATTTCAACGAATTAGGGAAAGTAAAAAAATCATCAACAAACAAAGTTCGAAGTTGAGTCTAAGAAGGAATAACCTAAAAACTACAACCATCTGAGATATGTTCACTGATTCCTTAGATCTGAATTCTTAGGACTATGGAAGTAGCACCCTTGTCCAAGCATTTTGAGCCCTAATTTCTATGCTAGGTTCCTTTGTCTCTGCAATCTACTATTCTACTGTTATTTTTTATCTTTCATTTGTTAAATTTTTTCTATTCATGTAATTTTTTTAGCTTCACAGTTGACATAGATATACATTTTAATAATCATATAAAATTATCCCTTAATCAACATAAAATTCCCATTTCCCCCAAAGAAAGAACTGAAATCTTGATCCACCACTCTAGCTCTTCCATTGAGGTTAGTAGCCAAGTGGGTTTATGTGATCAATTTTTGTTTCTTCCAATGTAATGTAGGAGAAAGTGTGATTTATACCCTAGATCCCTTTCTCCCACATCACAGATGAAAAAAAAGATATTTTCCAAGGGAATGAAGAGCAAGCATATTTTGTGATGGTAGAGGATTATGTGTAAACACAATTTTATTTATTATTAGGAGAAGAGGTAGAGGAAACAACCAAAATATTTGCTTTAATCTTCATTTTTGGAAGTGAAGCTTGGTCATTTTCTTGGGCCCTTTTTATCTATTGATATGGGTGGTGATCAGAGCATGATAGATTCGATTTCATGTGACAAAACTTTGTAATTTTATGTTGTATAGGAGGATGATGGGTATTTTATGGATATTTACTCCAACCATCCATCTAAATATGTTAAAAAAATCATAGAAAAATAAAAGAGAAAATCCTCACTGCTCTTGGTCTAGTGGCTCCATTACTAGGGATGAGGATCTTGAGCTTAGTTTGCCTTCTTTCAATGCTAAAATGAAGACTTCTAAACATGATAAGGGGATGGTTGAGGGTAATGAGGATATGGAGCCAAATATTCTTTCTTCTACTCCTAAAAGGAAGAAATCTAAACTTGCTAAGGGGGTTGTCAAGGGTAATGTGGAGGGGAAGAATCTTGGTGTTAATAATGGAAATAAGACACCCTCTCTTGAAGGTGTGAAGGATTATGCTAAGCCTTGAATAAAATTGATGGAAGAATATGGTAAAGTTCAAGAGAAATCTAAAGGTAAAGATATCTTGTGTGATGATATGCTAAATGAGGAATAGGGAACCCCTACTCATGATTTTTCTGAAGACCTTAATATTTTTAATTGCAATAAGGAGGAAATTTATAATGTTCTAGGTCTAGCGAAGGAGGGTGTAGTGAATTATTTCACAATGTTTAAATGGTTTTTATGGAAATGAATTAAATTAATGTGAAAGTTTTATCTCTACAAAATAAGGTCGAGAAGAAGGATTTTAATGAGGATATGTCTATAAATTCGATTGAGAACAACAAAATGCTCACAATCATCCAAGAGGTAGCAAAAGATGTGGGGCTAATGAAGAATAACTATGACTCCTATATTACGATGTTAGAGGAGAAAATTCAAAAATTCCATCAGAAACTTCAAAAGGTGGTCTAGGTTGCCAAACTGTGCTTTAGAAAAATTCTAAGGGTCTTCACATCCTAAATGAGAATTTCTAAAATTAGAAAGAAAAGGATGTGGTTAGGTTGTTTAAAAATATTGATGCTATTGATGTTGGTTTGGTTAAAGGTAACCAATGTTCTCATTCTATTGGAGTGGCTTTGAGTACTAGTAATCTTAGCCACTCAAATAAACCCATGGATATTCAAAAAGAAAAGAGTTTTTGGAAGTAGTTGATGTTTACATTCGTATGTACAAGCAGGACATAGAAGTAACCAAGATTTTGAGAAACTTAAAATATTCTATTTTTTTCTGTTTTTTGTTTTCTTGATGGTGGGTTGCTATATCTTTTTTAATTTTTTTCTTTGAAAACATATTTTTTGTAAAGTGTTTTGGGTCCCTTCAGAATATATTTTAGCTTTAATAAAGAATAACCAAAATCACTCTCATAGTTATATAAGTGATAAATACCAAGTTTAATTTAAATACAACAAAAAAATAGATATAAACTAAGTGCCAAATAAAATCATTTGAAATGACTATATAAAACTATAATTAAAAAAAAGGCTAAAAATGAAATTAGTAGTTAAGATATGTTTTCAAACATGGAAAAAATTTATAGAAAAAAAATTGTTTAATAATAATAAAGTCTCTATTAAGTGTAAAGAAACAATAAACATTAAAACCAAGAAAGGTGAAAGGAAATAGTTTCTATATGTATATTATGTTTCTAGACTCAAACAAAATCCGATGAATATTAGGTAAATTGAATAGAAGAGGTATAGATTTTATTTCAAACATAAAAGATGTAAGGTTATGTATAGAAGCACAAGCAATAAAGTCATTGAAGAAATTGAAATGACAAATAATAGAATGTTTTCCTTCAAAATTTAATATTATTTTTTAGCTGCAGAAGCCCAACTGAGATCCTTAAAGTGATTTCCTAAGTAACATTAAAATTTGACATAAACACTTTAATCTTGGAATTGGAATTTAAGGTTTATGCAATAAAGTTTTAGTGGTTTACATTTTTTTCACAATAAGAATATGGAAATTTTCTATCATTAATGTTGCAAGAATACAAATAGGAATGAAAGTGTTGTCATTGATATCAACTAGTCAACTAGTTATCTACTAGTTATTGTTGACTGTATATGTTGAGGATATTGAGAAATTATATTAAAAGAAGATTGCAGGGATTCAACTATTGAGGATGTTGATCTGGTACTTGTGAACTATGTTTTTCTGTGTTTTGGTTGAGGTCTAGGAGAATTATTGTTGTTCTGAATTTCTCTTTGATGAATTCTTATGACTTGTGGTTCTAGAGTTGTGTTTACTTGGTTCTATTGAAGATGGTTTCAACATTTGGAAGTATCAAGCTTAATTGATCTATGTGTTTTACACTAGTTTGGCCAACCGTGTTTCAAGCACTATCTTTGAAGTTAATGAAGTGTGTTGGATCTAGTATGGGTCCCGGTGAAGCATGTGTCTGAGTTACCCTCATTCTAATTAGACCCTAGGATGTTTGACGATGAACTAATCTGAATTTGAAGTTGGATGGCCAACTTTGTATCTTTTCAAGGTTGGTGATTGTATAAATATAGAATGCACTAGCAATGAAAATAATACATAAGAAAAGAAGAAATATAAGTGAAAGAGAAGATGCGACTTCGGTACTATTCTAAAAGTGTGTGAGTTATGTGTGTGGTTGATCAGTGCGAAGCTTAACACTAAGTTTCTGGATGTAGTGAGCAAAAGGTGAACTCTATCATTCATGGAAGTTGATCAGTGATTGTGGTGGAATCCTTTATTGCATTGGGACTATTGTCTCTTTGTAACAAGTCTTCTTTGTCTTCTTTGTATCTTTGTGGTAGTGATCCCTTTGGGCTGTAGCCCTATGGATAGTGATTCTAGATAGTGTGTCCTTATTTCAGGTAGTGAGTCTTATCTTAGGTAGTGAGCCTGATTTCATGTAGTGACCCTCTTTGTAACTGGTTTTAATAGTATCTATAGTGTGAGTTAATCCTCATTGTGGATTTTTCGTCATTGGGTTTTCCACATAAATATGCTGTTATTGTGTTTTTGCATTGGCATTTGATGGTTAATCACTTAATTAGTTTATGTGTTAGTTCCAGTAATTGAATTTAAGGTTATAAGCTATGACAACTGATTCATCCCCCCTCTCAATTTTCCTATCCAACAATTGGTATCAGAGCTTGGTTCCTTGGTGAAGAGATTAACTACTTGAGGAAGGTCTAGGATGACTAATAAAATGGTCTTGGATTATCCGAGGTTTGATGGAACTAATTATGGTATCTAGAAAGTATTGATGGAAGAATATTTGGAGTATTGCAGATATGATGTAGAGAAAGCTTATAAGAAACCCTACACTCCTCCTGCTAATGGTCCAAGTACACCTAAATAAATTAGAGAACATGAAGTGAATAATAAGGCAATGGTCATCTTGAAGAATAGTTTGGTACATTTCAAATTGATTAAGGTCCAAAATTTGAAGACAGCTAAGGAAGTTTGGGATGATTTAGAAAGAGTGCACGATGGTGATGAGAGGGTAAAAGAGGAAACATAGTTTGATCTTATACATATTTCTGAAGATGATAATGTTAAATCCTATGTACAAAGATTGGATGAGGTAGTGGCTATAATGCGATCTATTGGCACTAATATAGATGAAACCAAAATTGTAAAGAAGATTCTAAAAACTCTTCCTAATGCCTATAGTGAAAAGATGAGTGCTATTGAGCAGACTATAGATTATAAGACTTGTACTAAGGATTTTTTGCTAGAATTTTTGACATCTTATGAGATGAGGAAGCTGAATCTAAGAACTAGAGATAAAAAAAAGACTTCTTTCAAAGCGACAAAAACTAAAGATCTGGATGAAGAAAATTTTGATGAAATCGAAGCTAAATTTGTAAGAAGAATGAGAAAAGGCTCTGGTAAGTATGAAGGTAAATTTACCTTCAATTTCTTTAGTTGTGGAGAAATTGGTCACTATGCTGCAAAGCGTATGGAAAGAGCTAGAAAGAATAAACAAAGATATGCAAAAGAAAACAAAGGGAAGAAGATTAATAGAGCTTACTATGTTAATGAGAATGCTAGTATTTTAGATGAAGATTCAGAATATGAAGATGCAGATGATAATGAATGCTTGTTCTTGGTGATTAAGGATGAATCCACTTCTACTAATCCAAAAAAATAGTCAAAGGAAAGTTCTTTGGAGAAGGAGAAGGAGAAAAATGAAGGTACGGTTATCTCTTATCAACATGCTAAACAAGAAAAGATTTTTTGGGTAGTTGATAGTGGTTGCTCACATCACATGACTAGTGATAAGAGTAAGTTTGTGAAACTTGAGAAATATGATGGAGGTCTAGTTTTACTATGTTAAGGGTTTAAGGCATAATTTGTTGAGCATTAGTTAGACGTGCAGAAAAGGATATGATCTTGTGTTTAAGGATGGGAAATGTGAGATCTAGAAAGGATCCAAAAAATTGATTGCTACAGGAAAGAAATGTGAAGGAAATATTTATCAACTTAAAGGTGCTGATGGATGATGTTTTATGACTCACTGATAGTTGGATATGGCATAGAAGAATGTGTCACATGAATTTTGATAATTTGCAAGGATTAGTATTGTTCAGACTATGAGAGATCTACTGAGAATTACAAAGCCTTTAAATTCTATTTGTAGGAACTGCATATTCAAGAAGCAAACAAGAAATAATTACAAATCAAGAGAAAAATCTACTACTAGATTACTAGATTTGGTTCATACAAATATTTGAGGTTCCATGAGAGTGTGAAGTCTACTTGGTGAAAGGTACTTTTTTCTTTTGATTGATGATTATTCTTGATATACCTGGGTTACATTTCTAAGAGAGAAATCAAATGCATTAGATAGATTCAAGGCATTCAAGGCTATGGTTGAAAACTAAGTGAATTTGAAGATAATATGTTTGAGATCTAATAGAGGTGGAGAATTCACCTCCCATGAGTTTAATGTGTTTTGTGAAGTGCATGGAATAAATAGATAGCTATCTTCTTCGAGAACCCCTTGACAAAATGGAGATGTTGAAAAAAAAATAGAATAGTTCAAGAAGCTACTAGGTTGAAATGATCACTGAAGCCACATTACCAAAAATTACTGGAAAGAATCTATTCACACTATTGCATATGTATTCAATCGAGTTTGAGAAAGAGAAAATAGTTTAAAGACTCCCTATGAAATATGTACAAAGGAATCATTTAGAAAGTGAGATTATCAGAGATAAGACAAAAGGTGTGATTATTCTATGAGATTGAGTTGAAGTCAGTAAGTGAAGCTTGTGAGGATGAACATTGGAAGAAAGCAATGAAAGAAAAACTTTTGCAGATTGAGAAGAATCAAACTTGGGAATTGGTCCCAAGATCGGTAGACAAAAATATCATTGGATCAAACTGGGTATTCAAAATTAAGCTGAATGAAAATGAGAAAGTTGTCAGAAACAAAGCGAGGCTTGTGTGTAAAGGCTACTCACAAGTGGAAGGTATAGATTTTCAGGAGAATTTTGTACCGGTAGAAAAAATGGAAACTATAAGGATGTTCTTGGTATTGGCTGCTTATAAAGATTTCAAAGTCTATTAGATGGATGTCAAGTCAACATTTTTGAATGGTGAACTAGAAGAAGAGGTCTACATGGAACAACTAGAAGGATTTTAGTTAATAGATCAACTAGATATGGTGTGCAGATTGAAGAAATCTTCATATAGATTTAAGCAAGCTCCTAGAGCCTGGTAAGCAAGGCTAGATAAGCATTTGAGTCGGAAAGGATTTAAGAAAGGTACGATAGACAATAATTTATATTTCAACACTAAAAATGACAAAATTTTGATTGTAGTTGTATATGTTGATGACATTATCTTTGGAGGAAATGAAAAGATGTGCAAAATATTTGTAGAAGAGATGCAAAAAGAATTTGAAATGTTTATGTTTGGTGAGATGAATTTCTTTCTTGGGCTACAAATTAATCAAACAAAGAAAAGAATTTTCATTTCACAATCTAAGTATGTGAGAGAGATGTTGAAAATATTTGGGATGGACGGTTCCAAAATGGTAAGTACTCATATGATGATTGGTTGCAACTTGGGTAAAGATGATGATTCACCTAAGGCTGATAAGAGAAAGTATATATCTATGATTGATGTACTACTATATTGGATTGCTACTAGACCAAATATTATGCATGCAGTTTGTCTTGTAGCTAGATTTCAAGAAGATCCAAAGGAAACACATGTTACTAGAGTTAAAATCATATTTAGATATTTGAAGGGCACTTCGGATTATGGATTATGGTATCCTAAAGACACATACTTTACACTTAGTGCTTATACAGATGCAAATTGGGCTAGAAGTATAGATGACATAAAGAGTACAAGTGGTGGTTCATTCTTTCTTAGATGTATATTGGTGGAATGGTTGTGTACTACCCCTCTGTTTTGCATTTTGGTTGAACAGTGTTCTGTTCTCTTTTGTTGTACTTTTTGTTAGTACCTTGACTATGGTACTCAGCTTCTATTTGGTCGCTATCTATAAAGCGATGTTAATGTTATCTTTTGGATGTGATGGTATTTTAATATGATGTTATCTTATGGCATGTTTTGGACTAACATAAATGGATATTCGAATTAATGATGTTTATGCTTTGGGTTATTTTAGTATGTTAGATTTGTCAGTAGTACTACTGTATTGGTGAAGAGGATGGTACTGCATCACTCGCTTGCGAGCACCCTGTGATTCCAAGATTTCCTCTTCACGGTGTGTATTTTATGTTGTTCATATTATATGTTGTTGTTTAATTGATTTATAGGTTCACAAGTACAGGACATTGACTCCAACTGGTTTCACAGGTTGGAGCGTTTTCAATGCCCAACAGTATTCGATTGGGAGATAGTAGCTAGAATTTTGTGCTAAGTCATCACCCTAGTCTTAGTGTGTCATCTGGTGTTGTTGGGTTATGAATGTTTTAACTTTGTTCAATTTGGCCTTGATTTTATTTAATTACAAGTTAAATGGGGCGATTTGTATGGCTTAATGTATTTAAGTTGTGGATTAATGTGTTCTAGAATTATGTTGAGACATAATTTACTTTATTATTAATTTAATTTAATTAATAAATAATTTAATTGTTGATTAAATTTATTTATTAATTAATTAAATTTATGGGGTTGAAAGATGTTAATTTATTTATGTTGAAGTTATTGTTGAATTTGTTGAAATTGAAAATAAAGAAAATACATAAAAGTCAATTTGAGAAATTTGGAATTGAAAAATAATAAAAAAAGCCAATTTGGAATTTGAAAATTCAAAAATTGAAAGAAAATAGATATTTTCTATTTTTCTGTTTTGAAGAATTTATGAGGGTGGTTGTAGGATTTTTAGGGTTTCAACCTTATGTTTGAATTTGGTTTCACAATTTTGGAGGTTCATAGAGTTTTTTGGAAAAGATTGAATTAATATAGGAAAAATTCTTCAATTTGGTGGGCTTTTGGATTTGAGTTCTGAAATCTTGTGGAACTAGATTTGGAAGCAAGGTGGAAAGCTAATCATCATTTGGACCTCCTCAAACTCAGAAACTACCAGGTTCTTGTCTTTTTTTTTCTTAAAATTGTTTTGAAAATTACATCTAAATGTGTTTGGTTGTTGAAAAAAAAAATCTTGTTGAAAAATATCTCAATACTCTGGTTGTGAATTGCAATGGAAAAACCCCTCTCAAATCTTGTTTTCAAATTTGTGAAAAATTTATTTAGAAATGAAGTTCTTTAAAAATAAAAATAGTGTTCTTGGTTAAAATGATCAGTTTATGTCTGGTCTTCTCAATTAATTTTGAAAATCCCTCTTGGAAATATAATATATATATATATTTATAAGGTATTAACTTTGTTATGAAATTAAAATGTGATGTTTTTTGGTCCCTGGTTTTATTTTTTTAATTTTTGGATTTACAAAATCCGTAGGGATTTTTATTGTTAAAAAAATATTTAAAAAAAATTTATGGGAGGCGGTGCTGGGGGCTCACCTCCCCACCGCGCCCCCCATGGGAGGTGCATGGGGAGGGAGCCGCACCCAGCGTGACCCACCCACTGTTCACCATTGTCGCTCCCGCTAGTGCGATGGTTGTTTACATAGCCACCGCCACCGACGCCGGTGGCCGACTGTGTACACATCCACCACCACCGGTGGCGGTGCCCCATCCAGTAGCACCGACTGTGCTTGCATAGTCAGCGGAAACCTAATCCGTGCGACCCTAAAAAATACTGTCACCACTTGTAAGAGCCACGACCGACGCCCTAACTGCCATCCTTAGCGCACAGTTCGAGGCTGGCCAGTTTTGGTATATAAAAAAAAATATATATTAAAATATATTTATTATAATATTTTAATTATTATATTTTATAATATTATAATATTAATGTATATTAATATTTTAATATTGTATTATATAATATTAAATATTATATATATATTGTATATATACATATATTTATATATTGTGTGTATATGTATGCTTAAATAATATTCTGTGGGCGAATAAGTTAAGTTTATTTGAGAAAATTGAAAACACAATAACTTTAGTAAATCATTATTTTATTTCTAAAGTATTTTCTTTTATGAGATGAGAAAATGTTGATTTAAATGTTGACAAGAATTAAGGGTAATCATGAAATTTTCGTATTAAACTGTATTAGGCAAAATATTACATGGATTTTAAAAGTTTAAATTTAATAAATCAGTATTAGTGTTTTAAGGGATATGTTTAAATAGAAGAAATAATTTTTTTGAAATAATTATGTCGAACAAGGGAAATGTCTATTTATTTATTTAACATTATTTCAAATGCAATTAGAAAATAAAATGTTGGTTTAGATTTCATCCCTTGTCTGGAAGAGACGTTATTGAATCAGTTTGTTGTGCAATAAATTATTGATTGTTCCTAAGGAAAATGGATTTAATATATCCAAAATTGGTTTATTTCTAAGCGCAATTGCTTTATGTGTTTATTTCCTCAATGTTTGTGTTTTGGGAATGGTTTTGGTGACTTTAATTTGTAAGCCTTCCAGTTGGCAATTTAAATGTATGGGTTGTCGTGTCATGTAGTCAACCTGTTTTGGTATCCCTTGGGTAGTGCATGAGAAATTACTAGTTAGTTACCCGGTTTCTACGAACAGGGATGTTTTGTACCTCCTTGGTTTAGGAGTGGATTACGTGAGTTGTGCCTCCTTGTCAAGAGCAACTTTGTTACCTTGTTACCTCCAATGTTTGGAGAGGGTTTGAACTTAGGTTGCCTCCTAAGAAAGGAGTGGTTGTAATACCTTGTCTATTGCACTTTGTACCCTTGATGCTTGGATGCTAGGTGTGTTGTCAAGTAGAAGAGTGGCTTCCATAGGGGCTAGAGCCCAGAAGAGGTAAGATTGGGTAACCTTTAGAAGTGGTGTAATTAAGTGATAACTAAATCAATATACTTAGAGTTTGGGTAGTACTTCACACTAAAAAGATAATTATGCCTCGCTCATAGACCCAAGTGCTCGGTTAGGCTTGAGATGGGTGGGAAGGCCGGTAATGGCAAGGTCATCTATCTTGTCTGTACAAAAGGTATTTTATTTTGCATTAGTAAGTATGAGGGCCAAGGATCAGTTTGGGGCCACCATCCTGACGATCCGCAGTGGGTAACTCATGATGAGTTGTGCGATGACACTCTGTCTAGGAAAACAATTTGTTTTGATTTTGAATTAGAAGTTATGAGGGCCAAGGATTGGTTTGGGGCCACCATCCTAATGATCCGTAGTGGGTAACTCATGATGTGCTGTGTGATGGTACTTTGTGTGACCATAGTTGGTACTTGTGTATTGTGGGTATGGTTTCCGTAACATACCTGATGTGACCATGGTATTTGAGTTGTACTGGTGTTGTACTTACATGGTATTTGGGTTGTACTTGAGTTGTACCTTGGGATGTACTTGTGTGGTTCATGTGATTGGTTGTTTCAGTATGGTTCATTCTTGTGTTAGCCTGTGTCTAGAGGTAGATGGATTTGGGCTAGGCTTCCTTGTTACTATCTCCTAGCATGGGGGGTGGGCCTTTGGGTTCCACTTGGTTGGGTGGTGTGTACCTAAATCCATTTGGATCTTTCTTCATGTTCTTGTGGATGAGATTTCCAGTTGGAGATCTCGTGGGTGCCAGTATCAATTCTTGCCTTATTGCATTTCAGTTGATCTTGTATCATTTTACCCATCAGTCATTATCAAGGTGGAAGTTGTAATTGTAATTATGTTTATTGGACTTACCTCATTCAGGGAATGAGAGTTGTAATCTTATTATTTAATTATGATTAATGAAATGGAAAGTTATCTTTATGCTTTGATGTAAGTCATCTTATTGGAATGTATGTGTTTATATAATTGTGTAAATGAATGACATTGTTTAAGTTGATGTTTTTGTTGAGGTTCTATATAACCTTTGTCTCATACCCTTAGAGGTTGTTGGAATTAGTTAATGAACTTTCATGTTAATTGTTCTTAACCAAAAAAAAAATTAGCATGGTTAAGTAGTTGTTTGCAACTTCCTCTAGGGTTGTGTGGCGAGGCATTATAGGTTCAGTAAGAAGCAATATTTAGTCTCTTTGTCTACTGTTGAAGCTGAGTATATTGCTATTGCATCTTGTTGTACACAAGTTTTATGGATGAAATATACAGTGAAGGATATCATAGTGTTGTATGATGATCCTATTTCTATCTTCTATGATAATACAAGTGCAATTAAAATTTTGAAGAATCCTGTAATGCACTTGAGAATGAAGCATATATATATCAGGTATCATTTATTGAGAGAGAAGGTCATGGAGAATGAAGTCAAGCTTGAGTATGTTTTGATAAATGATCCGATTATATATATATTTACACAGGATCTTCCTAAATATACTTCTGAGTATCTTCGGGATAAGCTAGGGGTTATTGCCCCTCATTTTAGAAACTAAGATGCATTTGGAGATGCATCAGTCTAGTGGATTCAAGGTTCTATCTTTTTGGACTGATATTTTGTTGGTGGCTACCTCTCAGGGTGAGAAAGAAGTTTTAAGTGTTGTCATTATGAGTATTATGTTGTCATGTCAAAGGAAGTTTCAATGAACGTATATTTTTCCTTTTCCATTGATGTCAAAGGGGGAGAGAGAGAGCATGTGAAAAATGAAGAGAGAGAGCATGTGAAAGAGATAGAGAGCATGTGAAAAGTAAAGAGAACTAATAAGAGAAAGTAGGTAATGAGGAAGATGATCTTCTAGGGGGTAGAAGCAAAAGGAAAAATCTTGAGAAGTATTTTCAAAACTGTTATGTTGTCTTTGATGTTTTTTCACATCATGTGTTGTCATCAATGAAAAAGGGGGAGATTGTTGCAAGAATGGAAAGAGGAATGAAAGTGTTGTCATTGATGTCAATCGATCAGTTGGTTATCTACTAGTTGATTTTGACTGTATATGTTGAGGATATTGATTAAAAAAAATTTAAAATAAGATTACATGTATTTAGCTCTTGAGGATGTTGATCTGGTACTTGTGAACTGTGTTTTTCTGTGTTTTGGCTGAGGTCTGAGAGAATTTTTGCTGGTCTGAATTTATCTTTGATGAAGTCTTATGACTTTTGGTTCTAGAGTTGTGTTGCCCTAGTTCTATTGAAGATGATTTTGACATTTGGAAGTATCAAGCTTTATTGATCTATGTGTTTTACACTGGTTTCGCCGACCGTGTGTCAAGCACTATCTTCGAAATTGATGAAGTGTGTTGGATCTATTATGGGTCCTGGTGAAGCGTGTGTTTGGGTTTCCCTCATTCTAATTCCACCCTAGGATGTTTGGCACCGACCTAATTTGAATTTGAATTTGGATGGCCGACTTTGTATATTTTCAAGGTTGGAGATGGTATAAATATAGAATGCACTAGCAATGGAAATAGTACATAAGAAAAGAAGGAAGATAAGTAAAGAGAAGATGCAACTTTGATGCTATTTTTAAAGTGTGAGTTATGTGTGTGGTTGATCAATGCAAAGCTTAATGCTGAGTTTTCAGATGCAGTGAGTAGAAGGAAAACTCTATCATTCATGGAAGCTGATCAGTGATTGTGGTGGAATCCTTTGTTGCATTGGGATTGTTGTCTCTTTGTAACAAGTATTATTTTCCTTCTTTGTATCTTTGTGGCAGTGAGCCCTCTGGGTTGTAGCCCTATGAATAGTGAGTCCGAATAGTGAGTCCTTATTTCTGGAAGTGAGCGTCATCTCGGGTAGTGAGCCTCATTCTAGGCAGTGTGCCTCTTTGTAATCGGTTTTGATATTCTCTATAGTGTGATTTAATCCTCATCATGGTTTTTCCCTCATTGGGTTTTCCACATAAATATGGTGTTATTGTATTTGTGCATTGGAATTTGACGGTTAATCACTTAATCAGTTTATGAGTTATTTCTAGTAATTGAATTTAAGGTTATAATATGTGACAACTGATTCACTCCCCCCTCTTAGTTGTCCTATCCAATAATTAATAGAATGAAAAATATAATTTGTGATATTTGTATTCTAGGAACCAATATAGATAATCATTTTCTACCAGAAATTCATTTCAAGCTCAAGGCCTTCTTGATATAGAATAATTTCAATTGGCTACAACCTATATTTCTTGATCATTATTAATCATTTAAATTGAAATACTTGGTTTTATTATCTAAAATATGAGTAAGAATTTTTTAGCATGTTTGAAGAGTTTAAAGCCATTATTAAAACAAAAAGTGATCATTCTATAAAATTATTTACAAGAGTATGTGTCATATAATTTCTTAACCTTTTTGTATGACACATAAAATTAAGAAATAATTTAGAAATGGATGTATACAAAATGAGAAAATGAAGTTACCAAATTGGAGAATAGAAAAAATAGGAAAACGGCTAAAGCAAGTTGGAGGCTAAGTATTTTTCAATAACATATTGGGTATAAATCATACCTTATGTAATATATATTTCGAATCCATGACGAAAAAGAAGTGTAAGAGAGAAAGAGTACCTTGGGGAAGTGTAGAATAGGAAGAAGCCTAATGTTTCTCATTAAAAGTACTCTAATTGTGTATAAAATACTCATGACATAGAGGAAAAAGGAGAAATTAAATGATAATTAATAAACATCTATTTTTGTTAGGTATATTGAGTGTCAAAAAAGATATGAATTATGGAATCCAAACAAAATGAAAGTGGTGTTAATGGAGATGTTGATTTTAATAAAGAAGAAGCATGGGATGGTACTAATGAAAAATATATAAGTATCCTAATAATTATAAATTAAAATAATAAAATAAAAAACATGTTGTGGATTACTCATCCCACTCCACATGAATGCTCTACAAAAGAATTCTACAAGTGGCAACCTTTTTCTTGAAAATATTGCCACAAAGATTCCTCATAATCCATAAAGAACTATCATATAGGTAAAATTTTCAAAGGTATTTTAACATATTATTAAAATAAGTATTAGCTCTTGAGGGAACATCAATTTCTTCAATCTATTTCATTAACAATGCCTTATATCTTACTCTAGAATTACTATTAAAGTTTATTTATTAATATTGATTTTATATTATTTTCTAAAAATGATCTTCTATGTTTGAAGAAAATTTTGAAAATAAAAATTTATTCAAATACATGGATGAGAAAATTAATCATATTGGGAAGAATATGTGGGATCTTATAAACCTTATAGAGGAAAACAATGTAATTTATGTGAAGTGGTTCTATAAGAAAAAATTTAGTGTAGATTTAAATGTTTAAACAATAAAGCATAGTTGTGTGGAAATGGTTTTTCAAATAACCTAGAATTTATTACAATGAGACTTTCCCTCTAATGTCTACAGTAGACATTATATGAAATATTTTAGCAATTAAAACTAAAAATAACTAGAAAAGATTTCAAATGAAATTTTTGAGTAGATTAAAATGGGAAGGGACTGTACCCATTATAAAATGGTCATAGAAGCCAAATGAGGGGCTCACAAGAAATGAAACACCCAGAAAGAAAAAATGAAAGAAACAACAACTAATCGACCAACAAGAGAAACAAAAAGAGCACATAGAACAAAGCAAACATGGGACCAAAACTGCTACTGGTCTCTCGAAAGCATGAGAACACTCATTTCCTACCACTCCTTAGCTAGGAAGTGGAGTTTATCATTAAATGAAAAGGGTCCCTTCTGAATAGGTTTGGACTCCTCAGTAGTGGCTTGAGATGAACTTCCCACCATCTTTCCTTTCTTTTTGTGCATGAATATCATCAAGACCAACCTCAACCACCCCTTTTCCATGGTTTTTACTAAGTTATTGTGGAAAGACCTAGATGGTCATGATGATATTATTCATAGTCTCCTTGCTATAAACAATAATCCCTTGGAGACATTGCATTATTTTGTCTTGGTTACTATGAATAGTGGAAATTTTCTCTTGCAATTTCATTTTTTCCTCCTTTGTACCCTCCAGGGCTCTGAGCTCCTCCACCTCCTTGTCCCAATTAACCCATCTATCAAAATGTTTGGTGAGTGAGGAAAGCATATCCTAATGGCCACAATACTCAACCTTGCTTGACCATGGAGCCTATTGATTGAGCACCCTGTATTCCAAAACCTATATTTTTTCCTTCGCAGTAATGGGTTGACCCATAAGCCACTTTAGGAGATCATTCTGGATGTTCATAGTTGTCAAAATTTCATTTATTTATGCCGAAGGGGAACATAGGAGGCACTAATATCACTACACAAATTAGGTTCAATACAAGTCCCTTCTAGATTATTGTTGAGTTTAGGGGATTCTGGGAGGCTAGAAGGGTTAATGACAGGAGGGTTATTGGGAACATTAAACACCTTAACATGAATAGGGGATTCCATGAAAGAGTTTCCAAGGGTAGGTTTCTAGGAATCATTGTTTGAGTTAGCCGAATTATCAGAGCCAGAGGTAGAAATAGGGGTGGTTTCAGGGAAACAAACACTTTTAATGGGGTCGAGAGAGGTTTCCTTGTTGACAGGGGTTTTTCCCCAAGCCTTGGTGATTCTACGAGTGTTGTTTTGAATGGATTGAAAGAAGAAGTATATAAGGCAACCACTTAAAAATGAAATATTGGGTGAAGAACAAAAAGTATATAGATTGAAGAAAGTCATCTATAGACTCAAGAAAGTGCCAAAATAAAAGTGACATGTTTAGGGAGCTAAATGGAATTCACATGTATTTTTCCTATGATACTTTCAATCAACAAAATATAAACATCAATATTATAGGAAACCTTTATAATTGTGGCATACTTATGATTTGAGAGTAGTCCAAAACATTAAATGTCTAGATGGAAACTAACTTCTCATATGTATCTCCCTTAGAAGGTTTATATAATTAAAAAATTATATAAAGATATCCCTAAATGAAACACATCGTCACAAACCATAACAAAATAAATTAGATGTTATTTATTGATCTTTAGATATAATTTTATATGCTAGAAACAACAAAAAAAAACTAGATAGGATTCCACAACTACCCTCGTAAGCTAAGAAAAAATCAAACCTAAACATGAAGTTGAGACCTCAATTTAATGGGTACAAACAAAAATAACATTTTGAGGCAGTAGTACAATTGATAAATCTTCATTAAAATAATCACTTGGTAACTTATATACTACAAGTTGTGTGCAAAAAAAAGATTTAATTTTTTTTATCTCTAATATTAGGTCTACAACTATTGAGAATATGTTTTCATTGATGTCAAAGGTGATCAGTAATGTAAAATGAGTAATGCCACTAGATCAGTTGGATTTAAATATAATCGTTTCTGTCATATCTGAGATTTTGAAATCAAGGTGCATTTTTATCATGGTCATGCCATGTTAGAACATTTGAGAAAAATGAAGGAGACTGCATGCAGTATGATTTAAATATCATGCATGTATCTATTCTAGGTGGTGGAAGTAGTTTGGAAGTTTTTGTGGAAGTATTATACAGATTGCTACTCATACACTAAAATATACCATAAGAGTGTTTTGCTCCACATTCTACAATAGTTGAATGCTATGTCCTATGGCTTGAACCTAAAGGAAAGCTACTCATTTTGCATTAGAATCTAGAGTTTTAGAGGTGGAGCCTTAGTAGAAAGAAAGTTGGATGTCACAAATTATTGTTTGTGTTGACTAGATTTAGGATGGAACACTTAGTGGCTCAAGAAGGATTGTCTTCAAATAAGAAACCACTATTTGGGGGATCTAATTATGCCTTTTGGAAAGTAATGATGGAATAATATGTGATGGTTCTAGGATTTGAGGTTTGGAAATTAGTTGTGGATGGATATGAGATACCTAAAAGTCCCCCAAGAGATCAAGAGGCAAAAAAATATTGTGAGAATAATTCCAAAGAAAGAATGCTATGGATATGTGCAGGATCATCATGGAAAAAATAGGCGCTTAAGTGGCAATGAAAACTCAGAAATCAGAGCTAGGCAAGTTGACGTAAAAATTTGAATAAGTTATCTATATTATATCAAAAATATGTAAGAATAGAATCTGTAGAAAATTGAATGTAGTTTCTAAACTACTAGGTTTATTTTTAAAAAAAATCTAATTGGTGAAAATTTGAAATTTCAATGAAGTAGTACTTAAATTTCAGGGAAAAAATAAGAAGTAGGAGTCTGTCTAACCACCCTAACCACAATAAAATGATAATATTTGTTTATATTATTTTAGATATAAGTAGAGGAATCATGTCCTGATGTGATGCATATTTTTTTGTAATTGTTTTCCAAATAAATAATTAATTATGAATTTTTTGTTGCAACTTTTAAAAAATATAAAAAA
Source organism: Sequoiadendron giganteum (assembly GCA_007115665.2). Taxonomy (NCBI): domain Eukaryota; kingdom Viridiplantae; phylum Streptophyta; class Pinopsida; order Cupressales; family Cupressaceae; genus Sequoiadendron; species Sequoiadendron giganteum. The sequence goes on along the minus strand of CM021106.1, from coordinate 566,624,134 downwards.
TAGTATGTCTAACCACCTTAACTTGGTCAAAACTTCATGAAATTCAATTTTTTTTATAATCCTATAGTATGTGAAGCATAGAATGCGACACATGTTTTGGATTCAAAAAATATGATACCTTTGAAAGATATAGATTTTTTTCAATTGGCCTATCAATCAGGACTTTAATCGTAATTCAAATAGAAAATGAATAATAATTATTTATTAAATTCAAAGTAAAGCATAAATTATATTGGTGGAAATTTGAGAATCTCCTTTAAAAACCCTTTTCATTTCATCAATTTTGGATAAAAAAGGGGTCGTCAGCCACATGGGCCATCATATCACTTACATATCACCACTTTTTGGCCCATCATGATCATGTATATACCCCTATTTGATATGGTTTATCTAGCTTTGATTTTGTAAAGGTCATGCATTGTAGGATAGTGAAAGAAGTATGGAGTAAGTTACACAACATCTATGAAGGTGATGACAAGGTCAAACAAGAAAAGCTTCAAACTCATCGAGGTCAATTTTAAAGTCTGAAAATGAGGGAAGAAGAAAATATTGCCATATTCCTTCTCGAGGTTGATGAGGTTTTCAAATTTATTAGAGGTATTGATGAAGAATAGAATGAAGGTATGATTGTGAAAAAGGTACTTAGATCCCTCCCCCAAAAATTTGATGCAAATTTTTTTGTTGTTGAGGAGGCTAAGGATTTGAATACTCTAACTATGGATGAGTTACATGGAATTTTGTCTACCTATGAAATGAGAATTGAGAATGACAAACTATAATGAAAGAGGCTACATTCAAAGTGTCCAAGAACCAAGATGGATTAGATCCTGAGGAAGAAAACTTTGTCAAAATGTTATAGAAAGGTTTTGGAAATTTTAAAGAAATATTCCTTTCAAAATTTTAACTATGGTATATTAGGGAATTTTATAGCTAAGTGTCCATACAAAGAGTCTAGAAATTATGAGAAGAAGACATTTTCAAAAGGGAAAACATTTAAAAAAACTAAAAAAATGTTTCTTTATCAATGAGGAAGGCTATTGATCTGATGATAATGGCCAAGCCACTTCTGAGAATGATGGAGAAAAGGCTATCTACATGCTATGGAAACATCTAAAGAAGATGTAGAAATGAAGTCTAGAATTGATGATGATGTTGATGTAGACCTTGTTGAAGAATTTCTCTATGGTGGCAAGGAAATTAAAAGGTTGATGAAAAGAATTACAAAGGATGTGAAAGTCCAACATAAATTACTATCAAGAGATGTGAAAGGCCATCTTGAGAAAGTGGAGAAGATGGCCATTGACCTAAATATTCAAGTGGAAGAGGAAAAGATGATTGAACAATTTTTGACTAAAAGATTACTATTAAGAGATAAGGATTGTGAAAAACTTGAAACAAAGATTGTGTCATTAAAGAAATACCCTGAAAAATTAAATCATCAGCTAAAGTTAAAGTTTGGGAAGAAAAATGAGATCTTGGATCAAATAATAGAAAGCTAGAGATCACCACACATCAAAATCACTCTTGTATTTACTGATATATAGAAGAACAAGGTGACGGATAATATTGTGAAGTCTATTATTGAGAATCCAGAAGAGAATAGATTTAGAAGTTCAAAGCCTGGGCAAGTAGCTGCAATCAATGAAAGAAAGGTCTAGAATGATGGTTTTGTTCAAGTACATAGACATAATATAAGATCTGGAAGATAAGCTTCAAGAGGACAAGGATACAATACCAGGTTCCATCATTCTTTTTCTAGTTACTTTTTTAGTTGCAAACATTTTGGTCATAAGAATGTGAATTTTAGAAAGGATTTGATAAGAATAAATTATTTTAAAAGTAGAAATTGATTTGCATATTTATATAATTTCAATATTATTTATCACAAATCAAACAATTTCAGATATATTATTAAAAACTGTAAGGCCCCACCTTGTGTACTATTCATTCTAGCCTATCTTCTATTGTGCATTTCATTAACCAATGGTTAGATAGATTGAAAGTGATAAATAAAGTGACTATGTGTTATCTTATTTGTGTATTATTAGTCGTATTGATAAACCCTATGGAAATCATTTACATATATCTCTCTAAAATATCATATTGAGAGTATTATTAAGACTAATGATATTATTAACAAAATAGTGACCTTATTGATATTAAGAGTAGTGTTAATATTAATAATTACCTTAACATCAATTTCAAACCTAGTAATAACATTGGAATTAAGAGGGAGGGCAATATTTTCATTGAGCAAATGACATTCATATGTGAGGTGATGCCGATATTGATAACAATATTATATTAATGCAAAGAAAGTGGTATCAAAATAAGCATCAATAGTAACTTAAGGAGTGGTTCTAATGAGTATAACAACAACGTTAATATTCTGTCATTTAATGATGTTCTAGGTGAAAATACAATGACTAAAAGAAATTTCAATATAGCAACAATAATAATGGTCTTGGGTTTTAAAAATAAAATAAAATAGAATATTAGTATTCATAATATTAATATTAATCATCTAGAAATAAAGATATTTTTATTAAGGCTAATAGCAATAATAGCAATTAAAATCAATATTTAAATAGTGGGTAACCTTCTACTTAGTACTAGGGTGGAATTCATAGTTGGTGCAAAGTTAAAAAAAATATATATATTCATTTAAGATAGTTGTCTTGTGGTCATAAAGGAGGTTAGTAACAATTTAAGTAATTTTGGAGTAAGGTAACTTTATCTTCCTGCAAATAACAATAATGAGGTTTGGTCTCTCTAATATTTATATTTTGCCATGATAAAAGTATATTTAGAGAAATTGAACTCCATTATTAACATTAATTCTAGAATTAGTACCTTTCTCTTCAATATACTTTAACTATAATTATTTTGAGGAATAATCTCCATAGAAATCCAGTTCCCCCTACTAACTTTAGTCAAATCACGTTTATACATTTGCCATCGATCTGTAGAGCAACTCTATCAAAATAGATTTGCTAAGATTTTCTTATCAGGCATTCAATTAATAGGTAGTTTGATAATAAATTCTTGGGTGGTTGTAACATAGAGTTAGATCCATAATTTATGATGGTCATGGAAGGAACAGTATGGGCAATAGTATTCAACACTCAATCAGTTATGGGTTGTAAGTGGTGGTGTGGAGGACATGGTCTGGATGGTTGGTGTTGTTTAACTTAATTGTTTTGAATACGTACTAGAGGAGAGCAAAGGAGCATCTCATTAATGATCGCTTGATGGGTGAGGAGAAGATATGGGGATTGAAAATTAGTTTCAGATGGAAGAGAGGGGGTTGGGTAAAAATTTTGTAGAATGTGGCATTGCACCTATCGAGTGCATTTAATTTGAAAGTTTCAAAATCCTTTTCAACAATCCATTTTTGGGTATACCCCTGCAATGATGGAATTTCACGACATTCTTTGAGGGATTTTGTCAAAAAGTTCATGTACCTTGTCTATGATTTCATATTTTGCATTCATGGCTACCGGGGGGCTTGCAGCTCCAGTATCTGACAAATACCCTTCATTTAACCTTTGGTGGATACCCATACTCCATTTTCCAAGCTCCCATTTTGGTACACGCAGAGTGTATGCTGGGGAAGAAGCATGACTCAAAATGTGCAAAATCTTGAGGTAAGTCATTGCCTTTGTTTCAGTGAATTTGTTGCATTTTTTGTTTGTGAAATCAATACATGCATCTAAACATTTATTCAAAACAATGTCAGAATAGCTGAAATAAAAATGAATCCATTATATGTAAAATGAGATTTATTTTGATTTGGTAATTTAAATGTGGTTGTGTATTATGCTTTCCCTACTCTTGAGATTACTTTTGTGATGATTTTCTTGACAACATTAGTTAGCATGGAATGTATAGCTACTTCTGCTAAAGCGGTAAAAGCAATGGTTGCCAGTGTTGTTTCCACCTAGAGTGACTAGTAGAGAGTGAACCATTCATGTGTTAAACTTAATACATCCTTCCTTGGAAAGCATACGTATTATATAGTAACTAGTTCTTCACAGTTTTATGTCATTATATACTGGTTCTTGTTAAGGAAAGTAAGGTATATGTTTGGGTGGAGAGGTTTTCTGCATTGGTTTGTTTCTTCCATATGCTAGTTAAAATTGATATTGGGTTCTCTTTGCGGCTTCTTGTATACAACCACCATTACAAATGCCTAAAATGCTCAAAGCTGCTTTTATGCTATTTTATATTCATTTCATTCCTTATTGTACATATTCTGAATTATATTTTGATAGCTATCTACACCAGTAATAGTTAGAATAGAAGATCAGTGTGGACCCAGTATAACATAAATCTTTCCAGTCTGGGAACTTAGGGCCTTTGCCTTTAAAAGAGAATCTTCAGCCTTCAAAAGAAAATCATCATTACAGTTATACACATATTTTAATGCTAAATAGAAAAATCATGCTTTGTCGATTCTATTGTTAAAAGTAAGACTAAGAAATGCATTTAAATAATATTAATTACGAATAAATCTTTGGGGGTGATGCAAATTAAATAGCCTTTGGACCGTTTCTTGAAACTATCTCCAAGCATTGCGGTGGTGTTCCCATTTCACCTCTTATATACGTAATGTCCTCTCTGCATTAATTTCATCACATTATATCACTTATATTACTTTTCATGAACTTGCATAATTTTTATATACCTAAAATCAAGGCATGCCATACGTTAGTAAATGAGGAGGCCTTCATGTTCCTAGGTAAATGAGTTCTAAAGTGAGTAAGATTCTAAAATACATTTATATTAGTGATAAAAAGAAGAGGAGGAGAATACATCCCCATATTTAAAAATAAATAAATAAAATTCTAATAACTTGAAAAGAGAAGAGAAGACCTTTTTAAAAGTTATAATAAATTAAAAAGAAAAGAGAAGACCTTACCAAAGATAGAAATTATAGGATTCTCCTTCATTTAAAGGAAAATAATATCAAGTATATAAAAGAGTTGATATATATATTTATTTGTATTTGTTATTCTTTAATTTTTATTGTTTTTAAAAGAAATCTTTTTTTTTTTTGTTTTATATATATATATAAATTATCTCATTATGGACAAGTAAATAATTGAAGGTAAATAAATAAATAAGGAAATTAATAAGCAAATAAATTTCAACTACTCTATTCACTCTCTAGTGAAAATTGCAAGACAAAATGTTAAATGCGGTTTTCAACAATACCATATCAAAGTAGGTAAAAAAAAAAAAAAAGTAGGGTTATCAAGGTAAATAAGGATCATCAATCAATCTTGAGGTCTTCTATCAATTAAGTTAGTATGGTTGTCATTTATTTATTTCCCTAACTAGTTCGTGTGAATATGAGGTCTTTATCATTGGATTGAAAAAGAAAAGGGGTAAATTATAAGAAAATTGCAATACAATTGCTCATCCATCTTGGATCCATCCATAGATATTTAAAAAAAAATAAAAAAATCTTTTTAGTGTTTACCATATAAGAATAATAAACACTCTAAATCCTTGTTATGACAAAAAAAAAAAAGAAAAAACACTAACCATAGAGAGGGTTGTAACCTTAATTTTTTTTTACCTAAAGTAAAGTTTCTTTGTAATCATCTTTTATAAGTGGTATTATAATTAAATGATTTCCACTCTTGATCATATAAAACAAATGTTGAATTAAGCAGGTATTGTTATAAAACAATAAGTAGACATTCTTTCCATAATTTGGAAATTGAAGTATGAAATCATAATACCATAATAATATCTTACAAAAATTTAAAAGATACATAAGTTATCTTGGAAATTTTATTTGGATAGTTATAGGTATAGATATGTAACTTGTGGAATTGTTTTCTTAGATGATAAGAATACTAGTTACAAGTATTGGTATAAAGATTATAAATTATTTTGGTTCATATCATTTGGTAGGTATTATCTTTTAATATGCATCACATGATTAGTCAATAGAATTTTCTTATATCGATAACTTTGCATGATGATATCCTAGCTATAGGGAATTTTAGCTATTGTTTGATAACTTAAACATTAAAGTGTTCATTAAGGAGCGAAGTGAAATATTTACAACTCTGGTCTATTTATGGTTATATATTGTTTATTTGTCAAAATTGTTGTGTGAGTTTATAATATGATGTAAATGCTTACTTGTCTTGAGCTGTTAAAATTAGATTATATGATGTAATTTTCTTTTACTACCTTGTTCTATCTTATTAATGCAAAGGGTATGTATTAAGGGTATGCTTTGACCATTTTATAAACTGCCTTGGAATGTGTGGACATTACTCATTTAATTATTGTCCCTCAACTAGTATGATTTAATGATTTATGTAAACCTTATATATATCCTAGGGAGTGAACAATAACATTTGTGTTCTTGGAAACCTAATCTCCTGAAGGTTAAATTCCTAGGAGTTGGGTATTCGTTACCCGATGGGGATAACTGGAAAACAAAGAGGCAAGAGGAGAAAACTAGGTTTTGAGTGAGGGATGTTTTTTTTATAACTTTATGAAATTGACCTTGGGGTGTTTTGTCTAGTACACCCCTACCCAAGTCTTCGATCCTAGGCTTCACCTGAGTGGGTGGCAGCCGCCTGTGAAACTATCTGGGGTAATGGACCATAGAAAGGATTGCGTACCCACTCTTTTAGTGTGTAACTTGTATGAGACTCATGATGCTTTGAGTAGAGGATTAAGTTTAGCATATATCAGTGTTGTGTTATGATTGTGATTAAGTCAGAGTCATATTTTGAAACCTTGCGGATAAACCCTGTAAGGGTGAGTCAAATGAGTTGGAGCAACTCAAGTTGTCAAACTATGATGCCCTTGCGAAATATATACATAGGCAAGGCCATCTGAGATGAGCCCCTGAGGACTAGGTCTGGCCCCTAGGATTTGTTCTCTTATTATTTTTTGATTACTACTGATATATATATATATATATGTTATTGTTGACATGTGTCTTATATAATGTTTCATATTTATTTTGGGTTGGTTGAATTATTTTAAGTCTACCTCAGAGATGTAGATTACATATCTCCTATCGAACTAACCATGATGATCTGAAATAATTAGTTATCTAACTGAAAGAATTATAGTTTATGATTGGTCAAAAGTCGTATGCCTTCCTATAGTGCTTTCCTTGGTAGCAAACTTTGAGAGTTTTGCAAGCGTAAGTGAATGGAATTTGAAATTAGTGTTTTGTTCTTAACTTTATTTTGGTGTAAAGTTTTGGGCATTACAGAAACTATAGAAGTAATTTTGTGATTCATCGTATACCAAAATCAAAAGGAAATAAGTTAGAATGTTAGGATAATGAAACAAGGTTTGGAAGAAGAAACCAAAAGAGAAAAGATCAGAGAAATCTATGGTGGCTCAGATTGCATTACATGCCCAGAAGGAGAAGAATCTATGGATCATTGACATCGGATGCTCAAGTCACATGAATAGAGACAAGAGCAAGTTCATGCACTTTAAGAAGTTTGATGAATGATTTGTAGCCCTTGGTAACAATTTTGTTGCTAAGATTACCGATAAGGGTATCTTGAGTCTTGATGGCGGAATTACAAAAAATCATGATGTTATATATGTAGAAGGATTGAAGCACAATATTTTGAGTGTATATCAAATGTGTGATAAAGGCTACAAGCTTAAATTCAATGCTAGAAGTTGTAAAAATTAGAAAGACTGGTACCAGTGAGTTAGTTGTGGAAGGAAGCAAGACTGACAATGATGCATATAGTACAAAATGAAGAGAGTTTGATCTGGCATAAAATATTGGGACACATCAGTTTTGATGATCTTGTAAGGATAAGTTGAAAGATAATGGTAATAGACATGCAAAATATCAAGAAGCCCCCTTCTACAAGTTTCAAACCATCCCATGAAGCAAAAAAGACTGTAAAGACTACATTTCCTACTAAGGAATATTCTAAAACAAAGCCATTAGACTTGATTTTCACTTATCTATTCAGACCAATTAAGAAAAATAGAATTCAAGGTGACAAGTATTTTATGATGCTTATTGATGATTACTCTATAATGAATTGGATTACTTTTTTGAAAGAAAAATTAGAGGCTTTTGAAAAGTTTAAAGAATTTAAGGTTATGGAAGACAATGAAAATGGAATAAAAATCACTTGTCTCTATGATTAGACAAAGGTGGAGAGTTAACTTCTAACAATTATGATGAATTGTATGAGTTGCATGGGATCGAAAGACATTTTTTTCTCCTAGAACTCCATAGAAGAATGGAGTAGCTGAGAAGAAGAACCATACTATATAGGAGATGGACAAAACAATGTTAAGTCAAGAAAATTTGTCAAATATATATTGGAGAGAGGCAATTTAGATCGTAGTTTATATTTTGAACAGAGCTCAAATCAAACAAAATACTTCTAAAACACCAAATATGAGTTGTGGAAAGGAAGATCGACTTTCATTAGACATCTTAGAACATTTGGAAGTAAATGCTACAACAAAAGGGATGAAGAACATTTGGGTAAGTTTGATTCTAGATCTGATGAAGGTATATATGATGCTATAACAAGAGATTGAAAAGGATTGTGAAAAGTGTCAATGTAAGTATTGATGAAACAATATAGCCTACTGATATTACAGATAAAAAAGATAATGAAGATCTAATTTGCAGTAGTGATGAAGACTCAAAAATTCACTCAAAGAATATAGTTACAAAGACTCTAGCTAGGTATGTTCACAAGAACCTTTTTGAAGATCAAATTATAGGAGATAAGGATATTGGAGTTCAAAATTAGAGAAGAATTGAGAAAGAAAATGAATAGGTACACTTTGTCTTATTATAAAAAATTGAGCCAAGTTCCTATGAGGAGGGAAGAAAAGAGAAAGGTTGGTTAAATACTATGGAGGAAGAATTGACTTAGATTAAGAAAAATGAAATTGGGAATTGGTTCAGAGACCTAAAGAAAAAAATATCATTGGTACCAAATGGGTCTTTAGAAATAAGTTGAATGAAGATGGAAAAGTGATATGGAACAAGGCCAAACTTGTATGCAATGATAGGATCAAGTTGAGGGAATTGATTTTCAATAAATATTTTCTCTGGTAGCAAGGTTGAAAGCAATCAAAATGTTTTTGGCTTTATCAACATTCAATAATTTCAAGGTATATCAAAGTTAAGAAGAAGTTGGATTATGTTTAGACTAAGGAGAAAATAACAAATATTTCACAAAACCTCAAGTCCTAAGGAGACATTTGAGTATCTCCAATAAAATTTAGGAGTTTTTGCTCCCTCCTCTTGAATCAAGAGGATGTATAGAGAAATGGGGAGTGTTGACTCCCTACCACAAGTGTTGAAGCTCAAAATGAAAAGATGAATGAATCTAGAATGATTTATAATGTTATATATTTGAGAAGGGTATTGTTGACCCTTCCATTGATGTCAAAGGGGGAGAAAGGAATCCAAAATGCTATATCTTCAAAAGCTAAAAAACTTGAGGTGTATCACATAAGGGACCGTGTTTCATATTAAGTTGTTGATATCCTTACAAAATTTTGTTGGTTTCCATCAATGACAAAGGGGGAGTTTATTGAGTATATATTGTCATTGATGTTGGAGGTGATCATTGATGTTAAAAGAGTAATGCTAGTAGATTAGTCAGAATCAAACCTAATTTTTTTTGTCATGTCCAGGCTTTTAAAATCAGGGTGTATTTCTATCATGATCATGTCATGTCAAAATATTTGAAAACAATGAAGAAGACTGCATGTAGTATGCTTGAAATATCATAGTTGTATCTATTCCAAGTGGTGGAAGTATTCTATGGATTGCTACTCATACACTCTAATGTACTGTAATAGTGTTTTGCTCTGCATTCTACTACTATTGAATACTATGCCCTATGGCTTGAAACTAAAATGAAGCTACTCATTTTGTATCAGATTCTAGTTTTAAAGATGGGGCCTTATTAGACATAAAGTTGTATGTAACAGAGTATTGTATGTGTTAAATGGCTATCTGTGAATATTGTTTAAGTGTTTGTGGCAAAGAAGCAAAGCATGCGCTAGCTAGAGGAAGCGTGTGTAGATGAAATAGGACCAGATTAAGATCTATGAAGGAAGTGCACAACATCATGTATTATTGACAACAACAAATGTGATTTATGACCAACCTGCTACACATTTCATATCAATTTGATTTTAGATCCACCTTAGCTGAATTGGCTAATTTTTGAAACATTCATGCAAATTTCATCTTTTTATGGCACTAAGTTTTTTCAGTTGATATGTTCTACAACTTGTATATAGTTTTTTATCATTGTCATTACGTATAAGCTTAACACCAACAATATTACAATAAAAGAAAATTGTATTGAAATTAAAGTGGTAGATTTTGTTCATATTTTTGAATAAGATAAAATTGTAGTAGAAAACATAGTGCTCAATGCGCAGGCTAGGGGAGAGGACCTAGTAGTTGAGCATGTTTCAATAGTTGTGATAGTAGTGATAGTAGTGATAGTAGTTGTTTATATAATGCTCAATTTTTTAATCAATATTGGACCAATAGTCGCGACATGACTATCCATAAATAAACAAAATGTATTCCTTTGATCTAAAAAGCAACCAATCATGTGATGCCACATCAGCGCTCAACTACCCATAATGTGAATGCACAAGTATTGGTCAACTACATCTCGACAAAAAACATGCTGATGTGGCATCATATTTGATGATGTAGCCCTGAAACGAAAGTTATAAAAAGGGGACTTGCCAAATAAGCTTCTGTAAAAAATTGGAAGTGCTTTGGAATTTTCACGTAGAATAATTAAAAGCATGAAGTTAGGATGCTCAGCTACTAGATCCTCTCCTCTAGATGAATTAGCAGAATGAAATCCAGTCGACTGGAATTGATATTATTTTGAATAATTCTTGCCCACGTCATCCCAAGAATTGTTCTGTATAATGTCGTGCTGGCTTTGTATTTAATATTCATTCCGTAGTCTTTCGTTACGGCAATTGTCCTTCTCAGAGTTATCTTCACTTCCTCGAGGTCTTTTTGAAAATGTCTTCATGCCGACTTGAACAACAAACCTACCAACATCTAATTTACTTCGTCAATTTTTCGTATGGGGGAAGAGTAGGCTCCATTTCCTTTTCATTATATATGCAAGTCTTTGTGGGGATAGTTGTGAGGCGTGACCAGTTGTCTACTTGAAGGAGAATACATAAAATTTCCGCCCAGGCATTTAAACCAAAAATAAATATATCACAGAACGATGTTACCTGTGAAATAGCTTTTGTTTTATCAATTCTCACATTTCATTATCATCTTCATTAGGTCATTATTTCGAAGTTTCGCCCTATCTTCCGAAACCAGGAAACTAGTAAAAAATCTAATTAGTCAATATTTCGTTTTGAAAAGTAATACGCTCCATTGTTTCTTTTAATGAGAATAGACTCCTATTCAACATCCGCTTTGAAAATTTCCGTTCTTTTTAAGCATGGTAAGAAGTTTTTTTAATAAATGCATTTTGAATCTTCTAATGGTCTTCTCACTTGCAGAAATAGAAGATTCTGAACGTGTTCTGAACTTGTAAATGTCTAAATGGTCTACTAGCGCGCAAAGATTTGGTCAGTTTTGGATGATGTCTTACACATTTTTTTTATCAATTTGATTTTGTTTGAAATAGTGTAATTTATATTAACTTTTTAAGGTTTCAAAAATATATGATAAAACAATAGGTAGAAAAGGTTATATTTCATAGTGTGTGCAAGATATTGTATTATATAAGATATTAAAAGAAAATATAATAACAAGTTTTGAAGTAGTACAGTTTATTGAACTAGTAGGAAGTAGGTTACAATTATTTGGTTTTCATATATTAGAATTTTTTTCATCTTTTTATATGGTCTCCTACCCAATAAGAGTACCATAATTACTTTGACAGTCTTATACATCCTTTGCCCATCCTATACATCCTCAATAGACTAAACAACTCTAGGAGGAGAAATGGTCAATGCACGTGGAGAAAACTTGCTACTATCTCATCAACCTATAGCACACTTGTCATAGTAGTATGAGGTAGTTAAAGGTCAATTGAAAGAAAATGGAACATCTATCGACAACACAACCATGAGCTATGTGTTAAGAAACTTGAGAATAATGTGTGTAGCATCGAAAAATTTCACCCTCGACAATTTCACACTAAGTTTTTCTTCCCCTATGTGCTTGAACCTATTATGCTTTAATTGCCCACTTTTATAAACATTATTGGAAAATTAAACATGTGAAACCAAAATATGTATTTAACATTTTCCTCAGACACTTTTGATCCCAAAAAAGGAGGGATCTAGTCTAGGGAATCCTACACCCTAGACCACTTAAGTTGGCCCCAATTTTGAATATGTTGGTGTCAATAATTTATTAATTTGATTTCCAATTTTAAATGTCCTCTATCAGTATTTATTTTTTGGGAAATTAGAAGAATTGCATGTATATACAAAGCATTTTCACCATTTTAATTCAAGCATTATTATGGAGAAAATTTAAAGTATCCTAAAAGCATTCAAGAGAAATCAAGAGAAGAATTATGAAAATTATTGCAATATTTCATCTTTCAAGCATCATGTCATATGTTATGTAAGTTTTTCATAATTTTACATGTATTTTGTTTATGAGTACTCACAATTGTAGGTCATCAAATCAAATCAAGCAATAATTGATCCTTGAAGGTGATGAGTATGATTTTAGTCCTTCAAGGAGATTAGATCTGGAGGCGAGTTGGAACAAGTTGTCAATTCATTGCTTATTTGTTAATTAACCTCTATCTGTCCAAGAATATGCTCTCTTCTTATCATAATTTACCATTGTGGAGGTAGAAATATGAACACAAGGTTGATTAAGGAAAGCCCCTATATGGCACAACCATTTCTCTCCTCTCATTTGTGCAAGTTGTAGCTTTGAAGTGAGTTGGAGGAAGATTGAAGGCTAATTATTCATTCATGCAATCCAACACTACAATTTGGAAAGTCACAAAATTTGTATTTGCTCATCAACACACAAAGTTTCGACAACAAATATCGAAATATAAAAGCTATAGACTAGTGTCTTGAAGCTTGAATTTTTAGATCTGAGAAAGGAAAAAGATAGTCTAGGGTTTCCTTGTGCCCTAGACCAACAAGATCTACCTCAAATTTATAGGATATTTACATGTCTATCTACATTTAGTTTGTCAAAAATCATAAAAGATTACAGCATTTGCATAGTTATCATAGTTAGATCATTCTATTTAAGAATTATTCATTCAAATTTATATCTACCACACACACGAACAATCCTAAAAAAAGGTATTAAATCTTTGATCTATCATTTTGGCTCTCCTTGAGAGGTTTGTAGCGAAGTGGCTCTTGAGGTCATTTTTAATCAAAATAATCCATTAGGGAAGAGGCTATTGCCACCTAAAATTGCAACCTCCTAAACACAAGGGTTAGAATTCCAATGACATAATTGAAACAACCTCAAGGTGTGGTGCCTTGTGTGTATAAGGTTGAATCTCTAGAGAATTTTGGCTTCCTCTTTTGATCCAAGTGCAATGTGTTGGTTCAACCCAACACATGAAATCTTACCACTACCCTACTCTAACAACTCATAGGGGAAAAGAGTTAGAAAGATTGCATGAAAGGGAAATGGGAGGTGGTACACCAAGATAGAAAAGTTATTTCTTCCTAACTTTTAGATTGCACAACAATACCATTGAAGAGGGACTATGGGACTCGTATAGATATCTTTTTGATCAATTCCAAGAGGAAAAAATTAAGGTTAGGGGTTCACAAGGTGTTGAAAGGAAAGATATATTCTCAAGCATTAATTGTAAGCAATTTAAATCAAAAATACATGCGTAGAAAGACAACACAAACTTAGATATGTAGGTAATGAACTTACAAAAACTTAAACAAGTTGAAAAGAGTGTAGGCTTAATTTATTTCATTGATGTAGAAGAAAAAGGCCAATCATTACAATTTCAAAGATGCAAAATGCATAAGTATGCAAAAGAAAAACCCTGGAGGAGCGAGAGAAAGAAACCTTAAAATAAATATAAATCTTGCCTTTATAGATCAGGAATAATGTAGATAACTACAAACCAAACCCTAAACCATCTAGGGTAAGCAATGAATTTTATGCATTAAAATTGGAGCCCTCCTGTGAAAATCATGATCAGGGCATGGATCCATCAGAATGGCTAATAAATAGCAATAAATGAGCATGGAAACATATAAAACCCACTTGCAAAAGCTAGGGGAGCAATACATGTCATCCTTGAATTCTAGAAATCAGAATAGGCCAATCAAAAAGGTGGATTGAGCATTAATGTTTTTGTCTAAAAACATGCCAAAATCCATGGAATGGTCAAGGCATCGGTCCTGAAAGGAAAACTTTGTTATGCCTTAAATGGTCTGAAGCCATGAAAAAGAGCACCAACATCAAGGATTAAGCATCAGGCCTGCTTCATACTTTATGCTTCATTGGTATCAGACCATCGAGGATCGAGCTTTAGGAATTCTCCATATTGCTTATAGAAGAAAGGAAGAGAGAAGGTTGAAGGAGCGAACCTCAAAGTCTAAAATGGTCACCCTTATTAGGTGTTGGAAATCAATGAGAAGGCCTACACCCTTCCGTAGATGTGAAAGGAGTAAAGGGGGAGACCAAAGCCTGATGTTTGAAGGGAGTTATCAGAGGTTAGATGGATGAGCTACCTCTTACCAAAAAGAAGTAAGAGGTAAAGGAGAAGCTCGACCCCTTAAACCCAAAAATGCAACATAGCCGAATTATTGTAGGGAGGATTCTAGGGAAGGAAATATGGAAGGAGAAGGCCTGATAAAAAAATTCCAAAAGAGATTTCAAAGATTGAGGTTTGGAAGGAAGCTCTACCTCCTACCATAGAAAGTAAGAGTTAAGAGGGAAGGACAATGCTCGAAGTCTAAAAAGTTAACACTTAGACATATATCAAAAGGTTCATCCACACTTCTAGGATCAGAGAAGGGATTTATGTCCTAACACAAAGATAAGACAAATGGTAAGAGGAAGGCTCGATATTTTAAATTCAAAGGGAACATAAGGGATTGGGGTTTGGGAGAAAAGCTTAATACCTAAGATAAAAATATGGAAAGAGATAAGAGGAAAGCTCAACCCTCGAAGTTCAAATATTCGAGATAGTCAAATTTTTGAGGATCCAAATTGGACTTTGGTGGTTAGGTGGGAGGCTTAATGTTTAAGAGGTAAGGTTGATGTTCGAAACCCAAAACAATTAGGGGAAAATTTTAGGCAAAAGGATGAAAGAGAAAAAGAGTGGGAGTGATGAAGAAGACATGCTTTTAGAGAGGTATGTGAAAATCTGAAATCACAAAACTTAGAACTTAGCCAATTTTAGGAACCTCTTCAAGGAGAATTCATGTAAAAATGACCAATATGAGATCTCTCAAATTGGTTATTAATGGTGGGCCATCTAAGGGCAGCATGAAATGTCAACATTTATGGTGGCTTATGTGTGATGATTGTCTGTCGATCATGGAATCCAGGGACTTATCAATCTATTGGGAACAAATTCATGGGGAATTTAAAACATGGACTCCTCAGAGTAGAACAAAACATGTATAGGTTGCACATGGAGAAAAGCATGGAAACTAGAAATATACATTCCCTTAAGGAGAATGCAGGGTGTGCAAAGGCACTTTATGGAAAGAAAAACAAGTAACTAATATGTACATAAAACTAATAGAAATAAAAAATGAAAGTTTTCCTTTGTCAAAGATGAACCTTTTGAGGGATCTGATCTCCCTTAGACCATAGTTCCAACCCCCTTCCAGCTACAACCACTAAAAACCACTACCAGAATGCATAGAACTACACAAGATGTCTGCAAGGTGAAGAATCACTTCACTATAAAATTTTCCTTTGAAGGGGAACCATATTGTGCATGTGTCAGACTCATATAAAATTGGTGCCTCAGGTTATTATATAGCAACAAGGGTGAAATTTTCTAGAGATAGTTCAACATTCAAAAAAAAACTTTATAGAGGAAAGAGAACTCTCCTCACAAACGGATAGGCCAATACCATGACCTCTAACCTCCCCAATGCTTGAATTGAAATAGGAAGGGAAAGTTTCTAGCTCACATGGGGATGCAAAATATTTTGATCATTTATTTTTATCTACATAAGGAATCTCTTCTTGATGCACCTCAAATGGAAAGCTTTGAAGCTCAGAAATAATATAAAATCTAGCAACATGAGCATCACTCTCTGGGTAGATGTTTCTCTACTCAATGGTGGACTTTTAGCATGTTAGTCCCATATGAAGTATTCTAACATGTTCATATTATCCCTAATATCAAAGGTCACATCCTTATCTTTAATGCAGACCTCATATTCAACATTTCTACATTAAGGGATAGAAAGAAACCAACATACATCATAACTACTTGTATTGATGCACACATCATCAATACATACCTCAGATTTGTGAGACATTTCAAGTGAATAACTAAATTCTTCAAAAATTCTCTCAGTGTCTATATTTCTTCTTGGAAACTTGTTGCAACAACATCCGACTCCTAGCATAGAATGGTTGTGACATCCTCTGTTGTCTCCTTACTCATATGTTGCCCATAAAACTCCTCTTTTAGGGATGAAGATTTAACATCTAAGATTGAACAAAATGTATCTAAATCATTTTAGAGGAGGTCCTCCACCTCAGAACTACAAACCTCAATGAATAGGGGTTTTTTCTCCACTATAATAGGGGCTAAACATGTTTTTTGTTGCTACTCCAAAATATTGGAGTTGTCTTCATCCATCAAGCCACACCCAAGCTACTCAAATTCCTCTACTAGTATAGGTATAGGTGATCTTTCCTCCTCAATTTCAACAAAATAAGGGAGGACATAAAATGAGAGGACTTATTCCTTTACTGCATCAATTATCTCTACTTATTTAGTGTCTTGTTACTATAATTGGTCTTCATCAACTATTTCTTGTAGTATATTAAGACACTCATTATCTAGAGCATAAGAAGGCTCTTTATGAATATGATCCCCACCCCTAAACTAGAACAACTCCAATATCTATTATTTTGACCAAATTGGACCCCATACAATTGGTCCACCATTGCAAAGTGAAATAGCAATGGGGAGAGAAAAATGGTCAGAAAGACTCATAATATTCTATTGAAGCTCTAGAGGGGGTTGTTTAATAGGAGAAAAATGATGAGCCTCCTCAGGGATATGTTCTTGTGAATAATGGAGGGCTCTCTAAACATGGGATCTCCAACCTAGGAGATCTTTTTCATGGCTTAGGAGGTTTAATAGGGGTTTCAAGAGGCTGATTGGGATTCTTGAAACCAAAAAACTTATGCTTGCATACCTCCCCCTTAGTAGGTTGCTCTAGAATTGATGGAGGTGTTTTCCTAAAACTAGGCACACAAAGGGCTGCTTGGGTCTAATAAATTTGTGCTAGAGCAAGAGAAAGTCTGAGTTTCTCTTTCTTAGTAGTAGTTTCCTTTTCTATATACTCCTCTTGTTGTTGCCTTCTTTGTACCTCCAACTATTGCTCATACCTACATTGATCTTCTGTCTCTTGTTTTTAAGGATAATGAAATTGATGGACAAACTCATCTTGTTGTGAGAAATAATCTTTCTACCCCTAATGGGATTGATTAGCACATTGCTCCTATTGTATTTCAAAATCTTTTTTCTTTCAAATATCATCCAGCCGCCTATTGAAATCTAGAAATATGTTTGTAATTTCACTTGCACTGATATTACTAGAATTTTGGGGCTAACGTGGAGACTAACAAGGCTAGTTTAGCGAATGATGTGTCTCTTGGGTTTGTTGAGAGGAATATGTGGGTGTCCAAGAAGAATAAATAGGGTGGTGGGTGGTAAGCATTTTGAGAAGATTGAAAACCCACAACAGTAGGGTTTTGTGAAATAAATGGGGAGGCATAACTAGCTTGATATTGTTGATTGGGAGGTATAAAGCTGGCACCTTAATGATAAGAGGAATCATACATATGATTTCCATAATAGGTTGTGAATAGGTGAAAATGGGTTCCACCAATATTGAAGGATAAAATGGGGATAATTTTCATGTCCCTTTTTCAAAATTTTCTAAAAATAACCATTGACTAAAAATAGTAAGTCGATAGGCCCAAAATAGAAAATCAGGAGCTCTCGATAGATTTGAAAATAAAATTATATTTGGTGACATGGAAATGAATAGAATACTATTTTATAACCAAATATATTTTATATTAATATTTATCTGTACTTTGGCATGGGATCTAATTCTTATTTTTTATTGGCATTTAGTGGCTTATGACAAGCTGGGACAGGTGGCAGCTTGCATTGAAGTGGAAGAAATCAATGGAAACTTGGCACCAAAGGTTATATGCATTACATGCAAAAGAGAATCTCTCCTTGGTCATGATTTTTGGGCTCCTAACTTGAAAATTGAAGATTTTTCAATAAGACACATGAATTTGGGCTTCATTTTGGAGGATTCTTGTTGCAAATTTTGGCCAAGTGTTTTCTCTTCTTTAAAGGATGGTAAACCGATGAAGAAAATATCTAAAAGATTGGTAAAATAAGGGGATTGAGGATCAAGGTCAATGGTTTCGAGGGTCTCCTGGTGCAATTTCATCCAAAGATTTCCATTGTGTTGAATGCTCTTTAGTTGGGTATTTTGTATTAATTTATTTGCAAGATTTGGGTGTAGTTTGGAGTGCATAGTGCAAATTTTTGAGTTTCAGATTGTATTGTTGTTGTGAGAAAAATATTTTTATGTTATAACAATATTCATATATGTAACTTGATGTTTAGAATATTTTATGAAGATTGGGGTAATTTTGTGTGAAGATTGTATAAATTTCAAAGGATTTTTGGGCTTCCAATTAAGGATCTCTTTGGGTATTTTTCTGAAGCTGTAGTTTTTTGTTACCAGATGTTTATGACAAAAAATTTATGATATTTTCATTTTATTACCAGTTTTATATCATTCTATAGCAGTTTAACATCTTTCTATGTTATTTCAGAATATTTTGGTGAAGTTTTTATCCTATCTGATTTGCATCTATTTTCAGTTTAATAAAAATAAAGATCTCCAAACTTTTCTAGATTTGTTGTTTCTATTCATTGATATCATATGATTTAATTATCAGATAAAATGATGTAATTCCATATGGAGATATATAATAATTTTTTTGGCTTCACTTACACATTTCCCGATTTCCATCTGGTGCATGTTGGTGTTTATTTCAGATTACCTAATTTATCCAACATCAAGTCTGGTAAGAATTAAGATTTCTAGATTTGAAATAATTTTTTTCTATATTATTAATTAGATTTATGGTTTATTTTAACTTGGGACATTACAGTGGTATCAAATATTTGATCTTGCCAATGTGTAGGGTAAATTAAGTTATATGATGATTGATGTGAATCATGGGTTTCTTCAAATCAATGTTTAAGAGTGGGAGACTGGTATAGTCAGACAATACAAAAGAGGTTTCCAAATGGTATAAACAGTACATATTTCTAACAACAAATGAAAAGATTTCTCTTACATATTTTGAGTATTTATAAGTCAAAGGAATAACTATCTGTCGAGATAAGATGATCAAAAAATTCTTTGAGGAGTTCAAGAGTTTTCTGAAGATTTCAAGACTAAACAATCATTTTATGAGTTCTTCATATGGGCTAGAGAGGAGGAAGAACTTGAGTAAGAGGAAATATTAAATTCAAAAGTCATCAAGGAGAAAAGAGTTGAACTAGAAGAACAAATTAAAGTTGAGATTTAGGACATATTTGATCCAAACAAGGAGGAAGAATAAACAAATTGCATCCATCAGATTGAAGGTAAAAATATCTTGGTTGAAAATATTTATTCAAATTATGATAACCATATATTTGAGTCTAATATTCTTGAAGATCAATATGGGAAAACCAATGGTAAGAAAATATAGAACTAGGAGATGAATAGATTTCCCTTTCTGAAGTTTTAGTAGAAGAGGTTGATGATTCCAAAAATGAAGACAAAATGTCTGCTTTGGACAACCCTAAGATTGAAGCTTGGAGTCACAAGAATGAAGGTATTGAGGTTGTTTTAACCATACCTCTAATGGGGAACATGGATGAACATATTTATTACATCCCAAGGTATGATTTTATTTATACTACTATGCCTCTATAAGATTTCTATCATTTTGGAAAATGTTCTAAAAATGAAGATAGGAACAAGGATGTGATTTGTAGCATAGAGAATATGAGTCCATTAATCTAAAGTCAAGATTATCTTTTTATATGGGATCCAAGTGATAGTCTACCCATGTATGATACAAATATTTTGACTTATTCATGCATGGTGGTATGAGACCCTAGTTCCTTTTCTATTGAATCACAAAGGGGTAACATTCAAATTTATTTGAAGGCTGAAATAATTGACAGGTTTTATATCATAGTCACAAATAGAATATCCATTCTATGTATATGGATAGATAAAGGGTTGATTATAACTTTGAACAAGGGTAAAGAATTCTATATTAAGGGTCTAGGAGCTGCAATGTTTTTGAGGTTGAAATATTTTTGGGTGATAGACCTTTCATGCTTAATAAGGATCCATATTCTTGATATGCATTGGAATGCAATACTTGTGGAAATTGATAGTTCTGTGGAGCTAATCAACTCATGTTTCGTTGTTTACATTTCTGATTTCTCACATCAATGTGCAAAAGAGAATGGTAATATAGGAGAATTTAAGTGGGAAGCAGATTGTTTGTTGATTAAGAGTATGCAAGTTCTGATTTTCTTTGATGGAAATCATAGATCTATATTCACCAATTCACTACTTCTAAATCAGCTAAAGGGAGTTTCCAAATATATGCTTCTAGGTTCATATTTAGAGTGGATGATCCAACATTCCATTGGCTTCAAACACTCTAAAATTTTCATATATTTTTATTTGGAAATATTCTACTCTTAGTCATCCATTTGCAAGAAGCATGTGAATTACAAGATCTTGCCTTACTATTTGATTTTGCAATTTATGGAGAATTGGGTGAGAAATTTCGATTTCATTGGTTATGATAATATTTTGACTTCCAATAAGCATTGGGAATATGATTTAGAAAATTTGGATAGATATATTGATTTATATCAACAACAATAGTTTTTTAAGAAGGATTGTTTTGGGAGATTGGCATCATACTCTTGACTCATGTTTTTGGTGCTCAAAGCATGCTCAAAGGGATTTATCAAGAGGAGTCGGAAGAAGATGAAAAGGTAACTAATTCTCTATATAAAGCTAATATTTCAGCTTTCTCACATGGATCTACTATACTCTGTGGTGTTGTATACATGAAAGAGAATTAATTGGATCTCAATACAAAGATGGGAATTTGAAGAAATTGATTATATGAAGTTCAAAGTTTCAGAGGATAGCTTGGTAAGGTATGATAAAAGGTCTCAAATTGGTCTTTCTTTGAAAATATTCAAACACCAATCAAATCTTGATAGTAATGTGAAGGAGTGCTTTGGATGGAGGATATTTTTTTTTTAGTATTATGGGTTTGATGAGCTACAAAAATGGGCATCACAAAAGATGGTGATAGATGAATTTTTCAGAATGATTGTTTCTTGGCATTCTCTAGCCTTCCACATAGGTAAAAGGATTATTCCCATGTTATATTTTTTTTATGATGCATTTATCTCTAACATTCTAAATGGATTTGTGAAGGAAGTCAAGTATAAGCCAATGAATAACTCACAAGAGTTCATCATCTTCTTATAAAATGAGTTTTTGTTTATATTTTGGGTACTTAGAGTACCATGGAATAGTTTTTGCTGCATTTTGGATCCTATAGACCAACCCAAGAGGTTGAACAAGACTTCTCTCAGATTGAGGTAATGTTTGGGTCTTTGGTTATGCATTTTCATCATATGAATCTCAACAATGTAGATGTGAATGGAAGAAATTTCTCAAAGGGATGTATTTATTGTGGTAGAAGATACAATGGATATTATAAAATTATTGTTAGCAAAAAAAATTAGATTCATAACATTATCAATTGTATCAAAAGTCTCAAGTACAAGTTTTTTATTGACAGTGCATTTCTTGCTAGAGAATTTAGGCACTATCTATCATGAAGAGAGAGGGTATGTGTAGGATCATGATGGGCCAAAAAGTGGCGATATGTAAGTGATATGATGGCCCATGTGGCTGATGAGTTTTTTTACCAAAAATTGATGAAACGAAAGTGTTTTTAAAGGAGATTCTCAGCTTTCCACCAATATAAATTTTGCTTTACTTCAAATTTATTAAATACTTATTATTCATTTTATATTTGAATTATGACTAAAGTCCTGATTGATAAGCTGATTGAAAAACATCTGTAGCTTTCAAATGGTATCACATTTTTTGAATCTAAAACGTGTCACATTCTATGCTTCACATGCTATAGGATTAATTTTTTTAAAAAAATTCATGAAGTTTTGACCAAGTTAAGGTGGTCAGACATACGTGTTTTTATATTTTTTAAAATTTATAATAAAAAGTCATAATTAATGAAATTGTTTAAAAAAAAATATGTATCACATTGAGACATGATTCCTCTACTTATATCTAAAATATTATAAAAAAATATTGTCATTTTATTGTGGTTAGGGTGGTCAGACAAAAACCTACTTCTTAATTTTTCCTTGAGATTTAAGTACTACTGCTTTGAAATTTCAAATTTTCACCAAATAGATTTTTTTTATAAAATAAACGCAGTAGTTTAGAAACTACATTCAATTTGATACAGATTATATTCTTACATATTTTTAAAATAATATAGATAACTTATTCAAAATTTTACTTCAAGTTGCCTAACTATGATTTTCTAAATTTTCATCTCCACTTAAGGGCTTGTTTTTTCCATGATGATCCTGCACATACCCGAGAGATTGATTTGGAAGTGTTTCATGGTGGATACATTCAATAAAATAAATAAAACACTTCATTTATTATAAGATTCAATAAGATTATTTTCTACTAAAATTTTGAATACTTCATTGACTGATCAGTGTATGCTAGCTAGAGGACTCAAGTAGTTCATAGATTACCATCAAAAGGGCTTGTGGTTTGCAATATCAATGTTCAGTTTTTGGTGGAGTATTTGGTGTTGTTACATGATGATTTTTTTTTTATTCATATGATCTACTATTGTTCCAAATTAGATCCTAAAGTTTCATCAATCAACCTTCTAGTAGAGGCAAAGTTTAAAGTAGTTTGTGATGTATCCTGCAAGGAATGTCCCCATAACTCCAAAGTAAAAGAGGTAATTGATTTTGAATTGTTTATTAAATTTAATGAAGGGTTTATTTTCTATTTAAACTCTCTTATATGCTACAATAATAATATTTATATATTTGATAAAGATTGCATGAGCTTTTGGTCTAGTTTCCTTGGTGCCCGAGCACATACATAGTTCCAAAAAGGAGTTGAAAAGAGAAGGTTATTGATTCAAAAATATGGGAGTAATATTACAAGATATTAATTGATATGGAATAATAGGTTACAAAATACATAAAAATATTCATAATATTCTAGAGAAAAGGTATTCTTTCTCGGATATTTTTCAGCATGCTTGAGACAAAGATGCAATTTCACACAAGCACAAGATCACACTATGTTTTGCAGAATGAAATGTTTGGTCATATTGGGAATAATTATTTTGGAGAATCATTGTTACAATTTCTTAAGGACAAGAAATTTTTTTAAGGGAGGACTTGACATGTCCCTTTTTTAATTTTTTTGAAAAATAACCATTTACTAAAAATAGTAAGTCGACAGGCCCAAAATAGCAAATCAGGAGCTCTCGATGGATTTGAAAATAAAATTATATCTAGTAACTTGGTCATGAATAGAATATTATTTTATAAACAAATATATTTTATTTTAATATTTATCTCTACTTGGGCATGGGATCTTCTTCTTGCTCGTTTTTGGTATTTAGTGGCTTATGACAAGCTGCGATAAGTGGTAACTTATATTGAAGTGGAAAAAATAAATGGACACTTGGCACTAGAGGTTACATGAATTAAATGAAATAAGGAATATATTATTGGTTGTGATTTTTGGGTTTCTAACTTGGAAATTGAATATTTTTTGATAAAACATTAATTTCGGCTTCATTTTGGAGGATTCTTATTGTAGATTTTGGCTAAGCATTTGCTCTTCTTTAGAGCCTAGTAAACCAATGAAGAAAAAATCAATAAGGATGGTAAAACAAGGGTATTGATGATAAATGATAGTGGTTTCAAGGGTATCCAAGTGAAATTTCATCCAAATATTTCCATTGTGTTGAATGCTCTTCAGTTTGGTATTTTGTATTAGTTTATTTATAGGATTTTGGTGTAGTTTGGAGTGCATAGTGTAGATTTTTGAGTTTCAGATTGTATTACTTTTGTGAGAAGAATATTTTGATGTTTTTATAGTATTCATATATGTATCTTTCTGTTCGATTTTTTTTTGTGAAGATTAGGGTAATTTTGTGTGAAGATTACATAAATTTCGGAGGAGTTTTGGGCTTCTAGTTGAGGATATCTTTGGGGATTTTGTTATAGTTTTAGTTTTCTGTTACCAGATATTTATGATATAAAATTTATGTTATTTTTGTGTTATTATCATTTTTATATCATTCTATAGTAGATGAACATCTTTCTGTGTTATTTTAGAACATTTTGGTGAAGTTTTTATCCTACCCGATTTGCATCTATTTTCAGTTTAATAGAAACAAAGATCTCCAAACTTTCAAAATTAGTTGTTGTTTTTCATTGATATTATGTAATATATTTATCATAAAAAATGATGTAATTCCATATGGAGATATATAATAAATCATTTGGCTTCAGTTGCATATTTCCCAATTTCCATTTGGTGCATGTTGGTGTTTATTTCAGATTACCCAATTTGTCCAACATCAAGTTTGGTAAAAATTAAGATTTCGAGATTTGATATAATTATTTATATTATTAATCATATTTAAGGTTTATTTTAATTAGGGACATTGCTATTATGATGGACCTATGTCTCACTAATTCATTAGGAAATGAGATCCCCCAAAATAATTGACTAACAACCCTTAGGTGAATCAACTCAATGTGAGAATCTTTAGATTTACTTTATGCTTTAGGAAGATGATCAAGTTCAAACAACACTTTCTGGGAGAAAAAATAAAAATAGTAAATCAACCTAATCATGCCAATTCAAACTTTAAACATTAATATGAAACTCAATATTAGCATAAACAAAAAAGTGATTACAGATTTGAAAAGGGCATAATGAGGTGTACCAGTCACCAAAAGTCACTTTCTAGAAGCTCTCAGGGACTCATTTATGAATGAGTGAATGGGTCTTTTGTAGGTATTTTTAACCAACTTTCAGGAGCCTCTGATATTAATATGTAGCTTTTGATTTATCTAGGTTTCAGTGTCAAAAAGTCAAAAACTAGATTTGTAGGTTAGATTCCATGATTTGATGACAACTTTAACAAATTTTAAAACTTTGATAGCTTTTCCAAATTTTCACTTCAAAATGTTTTTAATTCTTCTTCAAACTAAATGTACAACAAAAACACAAGAGGGGAAAAATTGGATTTTTTTGGTGAATGGGGGTTTTCCTTGGTCTAACACCGTTTGACTAATCAAACCTTGAACTAAAACAAAATAGGAAAGAGGGAATGAAGAATGAACAATGATATGTTAGCACTCAACAAACCCTTGAATAAACCTTGGTAGTGGAGATATTATAAGGTTTTCAACTTGCATGAAATGGCTTCAATGGATGTGGATCTTGATACTTGAATTAATACCTTGAATACTTGAACTTGATCTTGAAACCTACATCACAATGTTAGCTCCAAAAACATACATGATGTAAGAAGACTTTGAGATGATGAAGATATATTTAATGCTGCAAGAAATCTCTAATAAATCTAATTTTGAATGCTCTTGATCATCGAATTTTATCTTGTGGAATTTCTCTTGAAGCTCTTTAAAAATTCTAGGGTTCTTAGATGTTTATTGGATGAAATAACCTTGTATTTATAGGTATATATCCTTAATTTTCCAAAATTCAAATATCACAAGTTGACATTGAAATATGGATTCAAGGACCTTAAAATACCACCTAAAAAATATTTTAAATTTAGTTTCAAAGGCCTAGGGAGGACCCATTCACCCATGGGTGAATAGGTCCTAGGTCCCTATTCCCTGAACACACATTTCTCAAGGTAAAATGTTATGTATTGGCATTAATTATTTTTAGGTTTCCCCTTCAGAAAATATAATTTATTAGGCTTGCAAATGAATAATAGGGGTCTATTAAGGCATAATTAAGTTCAATTCAATTAAGAGGGCCCAAACAAGAGTGGAAATTTAAAGGGATACATTTTTCAACACTAAATTAAGGCATTACTAAGTCAATTTTAATTAGGAGGGCCCAAAAAAGTGTGAAAATGTAAAGGGATGCATTTTTCTACACTACATTTACCCCCCACTTTAGTGAGAGGATAACCCTACATAAAAGACACTAAATCAGACAATCAAGAGAGGTCTAATTGTACAATTTTTGGAGAGATAAGAGGGAAAAGACAAAGGAGGATGATCAAGAACCCAAGATCTAAGATCTCATGGGAAACCAACAAAGGCACAAGGAGACACATGCCTATGTTAAACATATATATCCAACAATGACAAGATACTCAATCATACAATGCCAAAGACTAGAAGAAAAAGAAAAATAAAAAGAAAAAGGGGTGGATCAAGCCTTGACTGTTTGCCCAAATCGACATGGATCAAGCCTTATTTATTTGTCCAAAATTTTTTACAAGTGGAACTTGTTGTCCACTTTGTAAACAATAATGCGCATTCACACAGGCTAGTGTAATCCATTGTCCACTAGGTGAGCCCCCAAAAGTGGAAAATGAGAGAATTTTATTAGGCTCCCATAACCATACCAAAGTTATGCCTCTAATAACTTTGATAAGGCTCTACACAATATGAACTTTGAGCTTCATAAGGCTTAGCAAGCTATGTTATGCTAATGACCTATGCAGAAAAATGACTGCACTGGAAAGCAAGGTGTGTTATGCTTGGTGTGTTGGTAACTTACAACTTCACAAGGTTAGAAAGTTGGGTAAGTGCATGGATCTGTGACACAAATTTGGCTCTTAAGATGACATTTTTTTTTTGAATCAGAAAAATCTGATTTGCATGAGAAAATGAAGATGGTTACGCTCAAAATTTCAAGATGCAACAAAAAAAAGAGTTGAAGTGCTCTGAGTCTAGTTTCTAAGCTACCAATTCTTTTTGAAAATAATGAAGATTAAGGGTCTCAAAAATGGGGGCCCCAAAACAAGTCTTATTTTTGTCAAAAAATAGCATAGTGCGTGAGGGCTCCCTCCTTTTTGATTAACTTTTTTTTTAGAATTTCAAAAATACGAACAGCGGAAAATTAGCTAACACCATGTAGTTTATCCTCATTCTTTCAGATAATTTTTTTAATGAATATATAGTATTTTATGAAAAGCTGAAATTTGAGTGTGCTCCCCCTAAATTGTTTGAAAAAAAATTGAAGATTGATTTTTTTTCATCATGTGTAGAATGGAGTCTAGTTTAAGAAAATGTAATTTGTTTCATGTTTTGATAAATGAGTAAAAATCTATCCTAAAACTAGCACATGTTGGTTTTTGACAAAAAACGAAGGCATTTAGATAGCTAAGAGAGAGGTTAACACCATCACAATTTTAAAATAAAATTGCATTGAAATATGTGCAAATGTGATGATGAACACAGACAAAAATATGAGGAAATTTTATAAATCCTATCAATTCACTCATCCAATGTAGGTCAATTAGCAAGAGACAAATTTGTTGCTTGCCAAATGACACATCACATTTGGTGAGCGCCAAATTTGGCATGCACCAAATTTTGTGTGCACCAAATTTGGTGTGTACCAAATGTGATGTGTCATTTGGTGAGCAACAAATTTGGCACTCACCAAATGACCTACTTTGAACAAAATCTAACTCTCCCCTCTCTTTGGTCGACCAATTTGATAATGCGGAGAGTGCATGGTTTATGATCGTAGATGGATAGTTGAGCTTTTACTTTTCATATGCTAATTTTCCTCCTTAACCTAACTCAATAACTCTCTATCCCTCTAAATTATCTCTCTCTCAAGTCTCACTCCCTCCCATGCTACCTAGAATACTCTCACTCCAATCTCCTCTCTCAGATCTCGTTCCTTCCCACCCTACCTAGATAAATCTATCTCACTCCAACCCCCTTTCTCACTCCCTCTCTCCCACTCTCGTATTTTTATCTCTCTCACTCCATCTCCCTGTCTTACATCATTATATTTATCTGGGTATGTGCAGGATCATGATGGGCCAAAAAGTGGCGATATGTAAGCCATATGATGACCCATGTGGCTGACGACTTTTTTCACCCAAAATTGATGAAACGAAAAGGGTTTTTAGAGGAGATTATTAGCTTTCCACCAATATAAATTATACTTTACTTTGAATTTAATAAATAATTATTATTCATTTTCTATTAGAATTACAAATAAACTCCTGATTGATAGGTTGATTGAAAAACATCTATAACTTTCAAACTGTATCACATTTTTTGAATACGAAACATGCGTCACATTATATGCTTTGCATACTATAGGATTAAAAAATATATATATGAATTTCATTAATTTTTGACCAAGTTAATGTGGTTAGACAGACGAGCTTTCATATTTTTAAAAAGTTGTAATAAAAAAATCATAATTAATTATTTAATTGGAAAAAAACTATAAAAAAATATGCATCATATCGAGAAATGAGTCCTCTACTTATATAAAATCTTATTAAAAAATATTATCATTTTATTATGGTTAGGGTGGTCAGGCAAACACCTACTTCTTATTTTTACCCTGAAATTTAAATACTACTGCATTAAAATTTAAATTTTTCACCAAATAAATTTTTTTTTTTAAATAAAGGTCTAGTAGTTTAGAAACTACATTCAATTTGCTACAGATTCTATTTTTACATTTTTTTGAAACAATATAGATAACTTATTCAATTTTTTTACGTCAAGTTGTCTAACTTTGATTTTCTATCTTTTAATTGCCACTTAAGGGCCTGTTTTTTCCATGATGATCCTACACATACCCATCTCTCTATCTCTCTCTATCAAGTCTCTCCCTCCTACCCCCTCTCCCTCTCTCAATTCTCTCACTCACTCCCTCTATCTCTCTACCACTCGCTCTCTCTCACTCACTTCCTCTATCTCTCTCCCTCTCTCTCTCTCTCTCACACACACAAAAATCCTCTCTCTCTCTCCCAGTCCCACTCCCTCTATCTCTCTCCCACTCTCTCTCTTCCACTCACACTCCCTCTCTCTCTCTCCCTCTGTATCAGGTCTCCCCCTCCCACCCCTCTCCCTCTATCTTTCTCTAGCAAGTATCTCCCTCCTACCCCCTCTCTCTCTATCTTAGGTATCTCACTCCCACCCCTCCCTCCCTCTCTCTAAGCTATCTCTTTCTCTCTTTGGATGTTTCTCTCTCTCCCATCCCTTTATCTCACACTCCCTCTCACCCTCTCTCCATCTCCCTCTCTCTCAATTTTCTCCCTCCCACCCTGATGGAACTTCAATTTTCTAAGAAAATTGAGTTGGGGTTTTAAGGTTTTAAAGCTACTCAGGGTAACTTTGATTATCGACCTTTTGTAACCCTCTTGTTATGTTTTAACGGTGACCTACTACCTAGGGGGACCGGTCATTTAAGTAAGGTTTTATCCCTCTCGGTTCGTGCTTTACCATCCCCATCTCACCTGATTCACCGGTCTTTTGGCATGATGGCTTATGTTCTACACCACCGGGAATTTCAATGCAGGCCCCAGTTGGATATTCTATTTGAAGTCTGATGAACCGTCCAATCACAGGATTGGATCCTAGCCACTTCTCGCTAACATCACAGGTTTTCCTGCCGGCATCACCAAAGTGGTGCGAGGCTCGAGAGATGTCGCCATCTGGCGTGAACAAATGAGTGGGTTTTCTTCCCGAGGTGTTGGATATGACGTGGGCCATCTTTTCACTAGTAATAGCCCTTAATAATAGGGTAATTATGGTTTCTCGCACACCTCGCACGAGCAGAGTAAATATCCTGGAGGGTGTTGCGAGGTCTGCGAGGGCGTGGCATGTGGCTTTTCTTTTCTTGCCAATGGGACTATATGGGTCCCACTATGCGGTTTGGATCTACTATTTTTTAGGGTTTTGATTGGATATGTTTTTTGAGGGCATCAAGGTGGATTTTCAACATCCATTGACTTGATCTCCGCCCTCCGTATTGCTATAGGGTGGTCTAAATCGGCGGTTCAATTTCAAAAATGGGTGTGTGAGTTGTCTGCATGTCATATATTGCTTGGTTGTTGCTCATGTCATTAATGGAATGAGTTTTCCTTCTCTAGAGGATCTCCACCTGATTTCCTCCGACGTGTGGACATTGTCGTCCTACTAAGAGTGTTCATGGTTATCTTGGTCACTAGTTGTTCGAATGCTTGAATTGTCTTCAAGTAATTGTACCCTACATGCTGGGCTATTCTATGAATGATGACTAAGTTGTATGCGATCAACATTGCATCTTCTTGTATCTGTGTGCAGGAAGGTTTCTTCTCCTGTGTGTTGTAGAGCTCTGTTTCTTTCATGGATAAATCAATTAAGTGCAGGACTATGAGGCTGAGATCCCAAGGGTTGCCAATCATGATGGAGCCTATGACACCCACTGTGTCTAGGGGTGCTACAAGAAACACTAGAAAGCAGCTAGTGCACTATTCATCCTCGGTGATCATTTCAGATTCTGAGGAATCCGACACTGATTCAGACTATCGGTGTTATTTGGCCACTTTAACTAAACTCTTGGGTGTTGACGAGGGGGTTTTGGCAATTGAACTAATAACTGCACTGGCACCGGGTTCAGTTGTTAGGGTTGATGCTCGCATGGCTGGTAAAAGAGAGGTGGTTTCGTCGCTATCGCAGGCACAGACTCGAAGTGGTCGCCTATACTGGGGTCGTATGTTCTCTTGATGATGAGTGGTGGCGGGTTGGTTGGACGTGTTTGCTCCTACTTTTTTCTCCTGTGGACGTGGACGTGTGTGTGCTTTGCACGAATTTTGTTCTTCGGCTAGTTACTGTGTAACTGTTTTCGATTCCTTCGATCATCCATGATGTTATCTAATGATAAGGAATGTAAATTTGAATTTCACTTTGAGTTGAAATTCAATTTTGAATCGACAATGTAGCCTAATGCTTGTTGCTCTCCTGTTATATAAAGGAGATTTTACGGCTCATTGTAGGGTCAGATGTTTTGGGTCTGTAGCTTTGAAGTTTGTACAGTCAATCTTATGGTTGAAATGTTATGAACATTTTGTTCAGGAAATCATCCCGAGGGGAAATTTGTATACAAATTAGTATGATATTCTTTTTTAATTACTGATATCGAAAGAAATCTATAAAATTAAGATGGTTTACTCTCCTGTGTGTGTGTCATGGATTATGAGTGGAGTTATCAAAGGTTCCTCCATTCAGTTTCAACAATTAATTGAAAGTGTAGTTAGTTTTCTTGCTTTAACTTAAGGAGTTAATCAAATGCTTGAAGAGTCAATTAGATGTTCATGGTTGCATATGCTCAGGATTCTTGAAGAAGTACTGTCTTAGTGCATTGAAATATCTCATGATAGTAATGCTATATGAAGATAAGTTCATAGTATCAGGATTTTATTTTGTGTTACTCCGTTGCCTAATGGATGAGGCACTGAACAATGTTTGTAGCATTCTTTTTTTGGTTTAAGATTGTAAGCTCTAAGCATGGTAACCCAAATACTGAACATAAACACTTGTCAAAACCTTGTCTTCCTTTAGGAGGTATTTCCTTATAGTAAGTGGGTCAATTCCATTGCTCTTCGGCACTGGTAATCATTCTCTGGTCTGCCAATACCATGAAATGATGACTATCCCTCTGAGTGTGTAGGAATTGTGATATGTATACAGGAAGTGTTCTTACTAGTCATGAAGCATTCGTATGAACACATTTAGGTTTACCCACCTTGGTCCTACAGAGCCAAAAGTGTATGAGAGTTCAGTCCACAACTGACTCTCGTTAGTTGGCCACTAGTTATTGTAGTTGTCCTTGATAGGGGTTGGCTACCTCTTAGAGATCTGCAATTTTTATGTGAAAAAAAAAACACCAGTAGAATGGCGACTCTATTGGGGAAAAACTCAGTAAGTTTTTGTTGCAGACACTGCTGATATAGAGTCATATCAAACAATATGTTGTTCTAAATTTACACAGTGAATGTTTTCAAACTAAGCAAAAGGAGGTAGTTCAAAATAATCCTAATATTTTTGTGGTCTATGGTATCTTGTAAGCAATGGATTTTGGAGTTCTAGAGTTATTCATTGAAGGATGGTTTTGTTTGGGGAGAACTTCTGAGAAATTTAAAGAAAAAGAGGAGGAAAGAAGACAAAGGAACCATAGGGATGGGAGGTGCTTATCTAGATCTTGTTGTTCAAAGTAAAGATAAGTGATAAACTTCGATGGTAATGGGTTATGACTCTGAGAGATACTACTGGTGGTATGGTGCAACTCTGTAATGGGTAATGAAACCCATAATTTGACAAAACCTAGAAAATGGGCTCTCAAAGTTCTTTGAAATATCGTCCTCTGAAAGGAGGTGGCGACTCTGACTGAAGAACCAATGAATAAATGAAGAAATAGTCCCAGATTTGTGCTATTTACAGTTTGGAAAAGAGGTTGATACATGTTGCAGACAACTACTAGGTATTTCACCAAAACTAAAACAGTTCACTACTTTTAATGATAATGGGTGTTTTGATTAAAGATAAAAATGGTTCCAAATTTATATGTCAAGCATATACAAGGGAACACGGATTTGTTTTACCACACCTCTAGTAATACATATCTAAAAGGATTTATGAAACACATTTGCATTGCATTAAATCTTGGAAAATAAGGAATACTTTTGTCAATCATTAACAAACTCTTGGTTGAGCTAACAAGTGATGTGCCTGATAGTTATATGCTATTGAATAGTATACCATGTGTAAGGTCAAACATAAATATGCCAGAAGAGCATAAATATGCTGGAAGAACAAGGTATATTAAGCCCTTTTGGGAGTTTTGTAACCCAAAGGTATATGCCTTTTATGTTTAGTGATATCAATAATTACCCTAATTCAATTCCCAGGAAAATTAGGAAGTATTTACCTCAATATATAGGGCAAGTTGCAAAATCAACTTCAAAAAGCTTACAACATTTTGTAGATGTAATGGGTGATTATGAAATTGATTATGAGGATGTTGTCATGAAATTATTTGTGCAAACCTTAAAAGGTGATGCTAGGGACTGGTTCTCCTATCTGCCTGCTTTCTCTGTTAACTCATGGAACCATTTGGTGATTGTTTTTATGGAACAATTCGGTGAAAGAGTCAATCCCAACACATTGAGAAAAGGATTTATGGGAATTCACATACAAGAGGATGAATTAGTTCCGCATTTTAATCTCAGGTTTTCAAGAGAATTAAGGGAGACCCCTAAAGAAATAAGACCAAATGAGGCTAAAAGCTTGGTTATGTACTTAGGTGCTTTCAACAAGAGGATGAGTTTTTTATTAAGGGATAAAGAACCTACTACTCTACATCAAGCATACCAGCTAGCTATGGAAATTGAAAATAATATGAAATATTCAATGATGAAGAGATATCTGGCTGCAGGTATTGGTTACCCTTGCCCAACCAATGCTAATATAATATTTGAGCCGACTATTCAAAAAATTGATGATAAAATTCTTTCTAGAAGTGTTATATGTCCAGAAATGCAGTTTGATGATAATGAGATCCAAGTTGAAGCCCAGCCTAATTTAAATGAAGATGATCAGGTTTTTTGTGTATCAGAACTATATGATATGAGAAGGCAAGAAAATGAATCATCATATGAGTTCTTTTTGAGATTTTTGGAAATCTTAATACAAATTCCCATAGAGCAAAGACCTATTGATTATGATTGCATTGATTTTTTTTGTGAACTATATGAGTCGGGACTGAGCTCCTTACCAGAGGAATTGAAACTTGCTAATTTGGCCCAGGTGATTCAATGGATAGAGATTGAAGAGTTTGTCAGGAATGCATCTACCCAACATAAAGGTAGTGCTCATTCATGACAAAATATTTGCACAAGTAATGACAAAATTGAGACACAAAATGATGCAAGATTGTATGAGACACCTATTGTGTTTCTTAATCCTAATTATGATTCTAATATTACTGAGATTTTGTTGCAAGCTAGTGATTATGATTTAGGG
Source organism: Sequoiadendron giganteum (assembly GCA_007115665.2). NCBI lineage: Eukaryota > Viridiplantae > Streptophyta > Pinopsida > Cupressales > Cupressaceae > Sequoiadendron > Sequoiadendron giganteum. The sequence continues at coordinate 566,589,680 of CM021106.1, read as the reverse complement.
CTAATGATTGTAGTACTAAGAATGTAGAAGAAGTGTTATTTTTACCAGAGTTGTGTGAGGATGAAGAGCCCCATGTTTGTTCCCAAGTGAAGAAAAAATTATCAGATGGTGTATATCTGGAGTGTACCTCAGATATATTATCATTGGAACAGGGGAGTTATATAAATGATAAACACTTTAAGGATATTGATATCTATGATTAGAAGAATACAATCAGAGGTAGCCAATATTGTGGTGAATACACTGGCCCTATGGTTTACCCAGACTATCTATATAAAGTAGAGATGGAGGTGTTACTGCCCTCTAGCATTAATGTAGTCAGTAAGGGATTTTTAGATTGTGCTGAATTATTCACTTATAGATCAACATATTCAATAGATAGTACTGAGTACAATAAAGCCAGTATGTATTGCTCTATCTTTTCTGATCAAAGTGAAGTTGATGTTTTTAAACCTGTCTCTGAGGGTTTTCATATTGAGATGAACGAAGAGGTACAAGAAAGGATGTGCCAGGAGAAAATTTCCTCGAGCTATGTATCGTCTTGGTTAGATAATGGAAATAAGGGTACTTTGCATACTGTTATGTATGATAACTTTCAGTTCAATATGCAAACCGAGGATAACAAAATGGATGATGTTGCAAACCAGGTAAGTTATGAGATTTTTCATTTCCTGGAACAGGTGAGCCAACACCCTATAAAATATGACCAGGAGTAGGATAAGGTGAAATGTTATCATGGTCATATATTGCTCTTAAATTGGTGGGGTAGAGCATTGATTAAATCAATACAGGGGCCGAGTGGGGATAGCCTCCATAACAGTCACAAAGGTATTGGTTATCCCATGCACTTCAAAATGTCAAATGGTGAATGTTGCAAGTTCTTTTTCTGTCAGGAAACGAAAAGTTTTGTTTTTTATAGAGGTAAGCCTTGATTTCTCTTGTTTGGTAGCCTGGGGCTACCATGTTTGTATACACAGGTCCAGTTGGTAGAACAAGGCAATATATCTGCTTAAAGGGCTTGTGCAATTCAGGAATCCGGTCTGCGAAACCAAAAATTCTGGATTCTTGCTATGCCCACAGGGGGCATACATCCCCAGTTGGAGCCACTGATGGAACTTCAATTTTCTAAGAAAATTGAGTTGGGGTTTTAAGGTTTTAAAGCTACTCAGGGTAACTTTGATTATCGACCTTTTGTAACCCTCTTGTTATGTTTTAACGATGACCTGCTGCCTGGGGAAATTGGTCATTTAAGTGAGGTTTTATCCCTCACGATTTGTGCTTTACCGGCCCCGTCTCACCTGATTCACCGGTCTTTTGGCATGATGGCTTATGTTCTACACCGTCATGAATTTCAATGCAGGCCCCACTTGGCTATTATATTTGAAGTTTGATGAACCGTCAGATCATAGGATTGGATCCTGGCCCATTCTCGCCGACCTCACAAGTTTTCCTGCTGGCGTCACCAAAGTGGTACGAGGCTCATGAGATGTTTCCATCTGGCGTGAATGGATGAGTGATTTTTCTTCCCGAGGTGTTGGATATGACATGGGGCCATCTTTTCACTGGTAATAGCCCTTAATAGCAGGGTTATTATGATTTCTCGCACACCTCACACGAGTGGAGTAAATATCCATGAGGGTGTTGTGAGGTCTGCGCGGGCGTGGCACGTGGCTTTTCTTTTCTTTCCAATGGGACTATATGGGTCCCATTGTGTGGTTCAGATCTACTATTTTTGAGGGTTTTTATTGGATATGTTTTTTGAGGGCGTCGCGGTGGATTGTCAACATCCATTGACTTGATCTCTGCCCTCTATATTGCTACAGGGTGGTCCGAATCGGTGGTTGAATTTCAAAAATGGGTGTGTGAGTTGTCTGCATGTCATATATTGCTTGGTTGTTGCTCATGTCATTAATGGCACGGGTTTTCCTTCTCCAAAGTATCTCCACCTGATTTCCTCCGACATGCGAATAGTGCTGTCCTACTAAGAGTATTCATGGTTATCTTGGTCAGTAATTGTTCGAATGTTTGAATTGTCTTCAAGTAATTGTACCCTGCATGCAGGGATATTCTATAAATGTTGATTGAGTTGAATGTGATCAGCATTGCATCTTCTTGTATCTATGTGGAGGAAGGTTTCTTGTCCTGTGTGTTGCAGAGCTCTGTTTCTTTCATGGATAAATCAATTAAGCGCAGGACTATGAGGCTGAGATCCCAAGGGTCCCCAATCATGATGGAGCCTATGAAACCCACTATGTCCAAGGGTGCTACAAGAAACACTGGAAAATAGCTAATGCATTGTTCGTCCCCGATGATCATTTCAGATTCTGAGGAATCCGACACTGATTCAGACTATTAGTGTTATTTTGGCAACTTTAACTGAACTCTTGGGATTTGACGAGGAGGTTCTGGCAATTGAACCAATAACTGCACTGGCACCGGGTCCAGTTGTTAGGGGTGATGCTCGCATGGCTGGTAAAAGAGAGGTGGTTTCGTTGCTATTGCAGGCATGGACTCGAAGCAGTTGCCTATACCGGGGCTATGTGTTCTCTTGATGATGAGTGGTGGTGGGTTGGTTGGACATGTTTTCTCCTACTTTTTTCTCTTGTGGACATGGACGTGCATGTGCTTTGCACGAATTTTTTTCTTCAGTTGGTTACTATGTAACCGTTTTTGATTCCTTCGATCATGCATGATGTTATCTAATGATAAGGAATGTAAATTTGAATTTCACTTTGAGTTGAAATTCAATTTTGTATCGACAATGTAGCCTAATGCTTGTTGCTCTCTTGTTATATAAAAGGAGATTTTATGGCTCATTGTAGGGTCAGATGTTTTGGGTCTGTAGCTTTGAAGTTTGTACAGTTAGTCTTACAGTTGAAATGTTATGAACATTTTGTTCAAGAAATCATCCCAAAGGGAAATTTGTATACAAATTAGTATGATATGCTTTTTTTAATTATTGATATCGAAAGAAATCTATAAAATTAAGATGGTTTACTCTCCTGTGTGTGTGCCATGGATTATGAGTGGAGTTATCAAAGGTTCCTCCATTCAGTCTCAACAATTAATTGAAAGTGTAGTTAGTTTTCTTGCTTTAACTTAAGGAGTTAATCAAATGCTTGAAGAGTCAATTACATGTTCATGGTTGTATATACTCAAGATTCTTGAAGAAGTATTGTCTTAGTGTATTGAAATATCTCATGATAGTAATGCTATATGAAGATAAGCTCATAGTATCAGGATTTTATTCTGTGTTACTCCATTGCCCAATGGATGAGGCACTGAACAATGTATATAGCATTCATTTTTGGGTTTAAGACTAAATTTGTTTTTACCTTGAAATGGTAAAATAGGGGTTGACCCCATGATTCAGGCTCACATATCTCTGTATTTGTCTAGTTCAATGCTTTATCCAACTTAGAAACACCTTTTTTATGCATTTGACTCCCTGTTGTACCAATCTATGCTTGATCCATCACCTTTTTTCCACCTATTTGCATGCTAGATAGTGTAGAAGGAAATTTTGAAGTTTCTACATCATTTTACATTATCTCATGTAATATATTCATTTTGGTAATATTTAAATGTTTTTATTTAGTATATTTGTTTGTTTTTGACAATATAAACTAAATTCATTTCATGATTTTATTAATCATAACAATTGGACGTAGAATTCAACATTGAATTAGATGGGAGTTGCATAAAAAAGTTTAATTTTTATGATTTCAAGAAAAAAATGAAAAACATGACATAATTTAGATGAGTTCATGTTTAAAATTATATAAATGAAATCAACTTAACACAAATTTTCTTATGAATTCTATTTTCATTACTTATAGTAGTCTATTTCCAACATGGCCAGTTGAATTCACTCTATTTCATTTTAGGTAGATGTTTATATTGAGTTTTTTTAGATTTTTTGACAATATATAGACCATTCATTTGATGATTTTATTAATCTTCATTGTTACACATACAATTCAAAAATAAATTAGATGGATCTTGCATGTAAAAGTTTAATGTTTAGGATCTTGAAGATAAAAATGGAAAAAATGACATAATAGATTCAAATTTATTATTAGTGATGGTTGTGGGAAAACTTTTATTTTCAACTAATTTGGAAAGATATCATCAATGTTAATGCTATTTTCCTTTAATTCTTTTGAGCGATAAAAAATTCACCTTCATCATGTGCTCAGATAAATTCAAGTTGCATGACATATTTGTTAATGCAAGTTTCCATTCATTCATACCATTTACCTTTCTAAGAAATAAAAAGGGAAACGTTTGTGAAATTGAAAATTCTTTTTGTCTTTCTACCTCATTTCCAAATGAATAGTGAATAATTCCAAGATATAGCATCACAAAACCCTATTTGAATTCATGTTCTTCATGGCTTGGCTGAAAATCACAATGTGGTTTTGAAAAACAATAAGCACAAGATTATCTAGTTTCCAAAGGTGACAGCAATTTATACCCTAGGTTTGAAACTTCTTTGCTCCTAAGAACTTGTCAACACTCCAAATACTCCCCTCAAAACCAAGTTTTAACATTGATCAATTCTTACATGAAGCAATTTTGTACAAATCCCTCAAAGTACTAGGTTTTCCACATTATAGTTGTAAAAAGAAACAGAATGTCCTCAATAACTCACACAAAATGATGATTTAGCAACCCTCATTTTGTCAGCACATGCATATAGGCTTAAAAAAATTAGTACCAAGTTTCATATATTTTCACCAGATGCATCAAAATTTATGGGTTTTTTGAAGCTCACTATAAACCCTAGGTTGCGGACATCAATGTTTGATAAGATATGAAATATTTGATAAGTTGAATTAGTTATGAAATGTAAAGTAATGCTTGGTGTTTTAAAGATATGCAATGCAATTTAATCAATGATATCAATATGTTTCATAAAATACAATGTAATCAGTGGTATGGATATATTTGAAATTTATGCATTACTTACTTTTCTTGTAGTATGGAGGTAGACATGTATGAAAAATGTTGTAGCTCTATATGTTTGATGCATTGGTAGACATGTTCGAAAAATTGACCTAGCATAGAATAAGGCAGTGAACTATTTGAAAGAATGCCTCAAAGAAATGTGGTCCCATGTTGATATCCATCACCATGAGACCAAATTTCTCGAAGGCATATTTTGAAATAGCTCGCTACCTTATTTCATAAAATGCTTTGGGTTGTTCTATAAAATGCAATGTAATCGACGATATCAATATGTTTCATAAAATGTATTACTTTTTTTCTATGTGTGTTTGTGAACATGTAGCATTCAACCTCATGCCAAGGAAACAACCAAAGGATATAACACCAGAAGAGCGTAGCATTAAAAATGAAAGGAGAAGAGAATAAAAAATGAAAGCTCATGAAGCAAAGGAATTGTAGCCCATATAGCGATACATTCTTGCAAAATTGAAGAGAGATGTCCAATCGGAAAAACAAAGGGCATGGATGAACAAATTTCATGGAAGGACACAAATGGATCCTGAAGTTGGGGGCACATCATCAACCATAGGTGAAGTTAAATGCACATCTCTAGTTGAAGACACACTAGTAACAACATCACAAATCACATGAATAGTGGGGGTAGAAATGTTTCCATACCCTCCAACACCTTTGACAACTCCCAAACATTCTTCAAACAACCAATCTCTTCAAATAGTCTCTTGGCATTTGGTGCTCTTGTCAACTTTGGCAACATAGTCACATGGCGAATAACACAAACAAAGGATGGAAAAAAATGAGAACATACCCTAGCTTGTCTCGGGTTATTACAAATATATTATGATGATTCCCAACCCTTTTTGGACTCAAAATTCCATGATAGAACATTTCAAGGCATAAATCAGCATTATGGTTTATTGACACAATGCATAAATGATGCACTATTATTGAGCCAAACTCAAAAATAAAAGATGAAAATTAATCTCTTTTCACTCATGCACATGAATGTCATGAAAATAATCCCCATAAAATAATTAAAAAACCTTTTCAATGCTTTTTTCATAAAATAAAAGACCTTTGACTTAAATACTTTACAGTTGTTCTCTGAGTATTTCCTTTTCCTCTGTGTATAATTTGATGATCCTTTGCATACTTTATGGTGGTTGTCTATTTATTACTATTAAAACTGAAGTTTAAACAACAAACTTCAAACAACAAAACTTAAGTGATGGAAAAGTTAACTTATGGTGGTTGTCTATTTATTGCATTATATAATTTCTCTCCATGAAAATGAGTTTGTTAAAGTGAAGTTGAAACAAAAAAGTTAAGTGATGAAAAATTGGTCAACTCATTAAAAGTGTGTGTTTTTGCAATTAGAGCCAAAAGGTCAATGGAGTGGACTTTCAAGTGAATGTTTCCAAGACACTCTATTTAAAGAAAGGAGATTTCAATATTTTCCAAGCATTTACACGTGTGGTATAAATAGTTTTTTAGTAGCTTTTAGCTTATTTGGGTGAGGTATTGGTTTTCACTCTGAGCTATGTTCAACCGACAAAATCCCTTATGAGTACAAAGTGCAAAATAGCTATAGTCTTTGATAGGATATTACTCAGACATCATGATGCTGAGAAACTTCTTGTATGAGCCTACAGGATTACATTGGGCCCCTCTACAATACTTTCTCTCGACTTTCACTAACTCAGAGGAATTTTTTAGTGGTGATGACTTTTCATTTGGGAAAAAAGTTGTCAAATGCAAGTAGTGTAAATATGCAAAGTGGTGCAACTTTTATTTTTCAACTTGCATGACCAAACGAATTGTTCCAACACATCTGGGTGGGTACGTTTACACTAGACATGGTCCTCTTTCACACCGAAACATGCCAAATCACTCTGAGCTACATTCAACCGACTAAATCCCTTAAGAGTCTAAAGTGCAAAATGGTTGCAATCTTCGATGGGCTATTACTCGGATATTGTGACACTTAGAAAATTCTAGTCTAAGGCTATGGGATTGCATTGGGCACCTCTAAAATAAAATCTCTTTATTTTCACTATTTCAGAGGTGTTTTCCCATTGTGGTGACTTTTCGCTTGGGGAAAAAGTTGTCAAATGCAAGTAGTGCAAAGTTGTAAAGTGGTGCAACTTTTTTTTTTCAATCTGTGTGACCAAATGAGCTATTCCAACACATATGAGTGGGTACATTTAGGCTAGGAATGGTCCTCTTTTGCACCTAAACACGTTGAATCATTCCAATCTATGTTCAACTGCTTGAATCTCTTAAAAGTCCAAAGTGCAAAATGGCTGCAATCTTCAACAGGGTATTACTCAAACACCGTGATCCTTAGTAAATTATTTTCTGATCCTATAGGATTTTGTTGGGCCCCTCTACAATAACCTCTCTCAGTTTTTTCTATCTCTGAGGCTATGTCCTGTGGTGGTGAATTTTCACTTGGGGAAAAAGTTGCCAAATGCAAGCAGTGTAAAGTTGCAAAGTGGTGTAGCCTTTATTCTGCAACTCATGTGACCAAAATAATTATTCCAATCCATTTGTATGGGTGATTTTATAGTAGGCATTTTCTTGTTTTTCACCCAAACACGATGCATCTCTTTGAGCTACGTTTAACCGAGAAAATCCCTTATGGGTCGAAAGTGCAAAATGGTTGCAATCTTTGATGGGATTTTACTCAAACACCATGAAACTTAAAAAATTATTGCCTGAGCCTACAAGATCATGTTGGAAACCTCTATAATAAAGTCTCTTAGGTTTTGCTAACTCGGAGGTGTTTTCTAGTTGTGGTGACTTTTCACTTGGGGAAAAAATTATCAAATGCAAGTAGTGTAAAGTTGCAATGTGGTGCAACTTTTGTTCTGCAACTCGCATGAAAAAATGAACTATTTCAATGCATTTGGGTGGGTAATTTTATGCTAGGGATGGTCCTCCTTTGCACCCAAACACACTAAATCACTACGAGCTACGTTCAACCAACAAAACCCTTATGAGTCCAAAGTGAAAAATGTCTGCAATCTTTCATGGGTTGTTACTCAGACACCATGATGCTTACAGAATTTTCATCTAAGCCTATGGGATTGTGTTGTCACCATCAACAATAACCTCTCTCTACTTTCACTAACTCGGAGGTGTTTTCTCGTGGTGGTGACTTTTCACTTGGGAAAGAAGTTAAATGCAAGCAATGTAAAGTTACAAACTGGTGCAACTTTAGTTCTACAACTTGCATGACCAAAAAAATTGTTCCAATGCACTTGATTGGGTACTTTTATGATATTAATGGTCCTATTTTTCACCTAAACATACGTAATCACTCTGATCTATGTTCAACCGACAGAAACCCTTATGAGTCCAAAGTGCAAAATGGTTGCAATCTTCAACAGGTTGTTACTCGGACACCGTGATGCTTAGAAACTTCTCATATGATCCTACAAGATTGAGTTAGGTTCCTGCACAATAATTTATCTTTTTTTTTTCTAACTCGAAGGTTTTTTCCCATGGCGGTGACTTTTCACTTGGGAAAAAAGTTCTCAAATGCAAGCAGTGTAAAGTAGCAAAGTGGTGCAACTTTCATTTTGCAACTTGCATGACCAAATGAACTATTCCATTGTTTCTAGGTGGGTAATTTTACACTAGCCATGGTCCTCTTTTTCACCAAAACATGTCGAATCGCTTTGAGCTATGTTCAACCGACTGAATCCCTTAAGAGTCTAAAGTGCAAAATGGCTGCAATCTTCGACAGGTTGTTACTCGAACACCATGACACTTAGAAACTTATCTTCTAAGGATATGGGACCATGTGGGGAATATCTACAATAACCTCTCTCTATTTTTTCTATCTTGGAGACATTTTCCCATGGTGGTGACTTTTTGTTTGAGGAAAAAGTTGTTAAATGGAAGTAGTGCAAAGTTGCAAAGTGGTGTAAATTTCATTTTGCAACTCATTTGACCAAAAAAATTGTTCCTATGTATCAGAGTGGGTACATTTACACTAGTAATGGTCCTCTTTTGCACCAAACCACATTGAATTGCTCTGAGTTATGTTCGACGAGTTGAATCCCTTAAGAGTTCAAAGTGAAAAATGGCTACAATCTTTAACATGTTGTTATTTGGACACCATTGACACTTAGAGACTAATCATATGAGGCTGTGGGATCACATTTGGATCTTCTACAATAACCTCTCTTGTATTTTTCTATTTCGGAGGCATTTTCCCGTGGTGGGAACTTTTCAGTTAGGGAAAAAGTTGTCAAATGCAAGTAGTGCAAAGTAGCAAAGTGGTGAAATTTTATTCTACAACTTGTGTGACCAAAAGATTTAATCCAACACATCCATATGGGTACTTTTACTCTAAGAATGGTCCTCTTTTTCACCCAAACACATTGAATCGCTGTGAGTTACGTTCAACTGGTTGAATCCCTTAAGAGTCCAAAGTGAAAAATGGTTGCAATCTTTGACAAGTTGCTACTCAGACACCGTGACTCTTAGAAAATTTTCATCTGAGGCTATGGGATTTTTTTGGGAACCTCTACAATAATATCTCTCATTTTCCACTATCTTGGAGGATTTTTCCTGTGGTAGTGACTTTTCGCTTGGGGAAAAAGTCAAAAGCAAGTAGTGCAAAGTTGCAAAGTGGTGCAAATTTCATTCTACAACTCGTGTGACCAAATGAACTATTCCAACATTTCTAAGTGAGAAATTTTACACTATGAATAGTCCTATTTCATACCTAGACCTGTCAAATTTCTCTGAGCTATGTTCAATCGATTGAATCCCTTAAGAGTTCAAAGTATAAAAGTGTTACAATCTTCGACGAGATATTACTTAGGCACCAAGATGCTTATAATTTTTTTTTCTAATCCTATCTTATCATTTTGGGACTCTCTACAATAACCTCTTTCTTTTTTTTCTATTTTGGAGGCTTTTTCCCGTGGTAGTGACATTTCGCTCGAGGAAAAAGTTGTCAAATGCAAGTAGTGCAAAGTTGCAAAGTGATGCAACTTTACTTCTGCAACTCGTGTGACAAAATAAAATATTCTAACACATCTAGGTGGGTATTTTTATGTTATTCATGTTCCTCTTTCACACCCAAACACGTCGAATCGCTCTGAGCTACGTTCAACTTGCTAAATCCCTTAAGAGTCCAAAGTGCAAAATAGTTGCAATCTTTGACGGGTTGTTATTCAGACAAGGTGATGCTTAAAAAATTCTCATCTAATCTTATGGTATCAGGTTGGGCCTCTCTACAATAACCTCTCTCGATTTTTTCTAACTCAGAGGCATTTTGCTATGGTGGTAAATTTTCACTTGGGGAAAAAGTTGTCAAATGCAAGCAGTGTAAAGTTGCAAAGTGGTGCAAGTTTCATTCTACAACTCACGTGACCAAAAAAACTATTTCAATTCCTCTGAGTGAGTACATTTATGCTAGGCATGGTCCTCTTTTTCTCCCAAACATTCTGAATCACTGACCGAGCTATGTTCAACCGGTAGAATTGCTTATGAGTCTAAAGTGAAAAATGGTTATAATCTTCAAAGGGTTGTTACTTAGACATCGTGATGCTTAGAATTTTTTTTTCTAAGCCTAAAATATTGTATTGGGTTCCTCTACAATAACCTCTCTCAGTTTTTTCTAACTCGGAGGCGTTTTCCCATGGTGGCAACTTTTTACTTGGGAAAAAAGTTGTCAAATGCAAGCAGTGTAAAGTTTCAAACTGATGCAACTTTTGTTCTGCAACTCGCGTGAGCAAAAAAAAAATTCCATGTGTTTAGGTGGGTATATTTACACTAGGCATGGTCCTCTTTCACACCTAAACATGCCGAATAGCTTTGAGCTACGTTTAACCAACATAATCCCTTATGAGTCCAAAGTGCAAAATGATTTCAATATTCAATAGGATGTTACTCAAACACCATGATGCTTAAAAAATTCTTGTTTGAGTCTAAGGGATCAAGTTGGGATCTTATACAATAACCTCTCTCAGTTTTTTCTAAATCAAAGGTGTTTTCTCGTGGTGTTGTCTTTTCGCTTAGGGAAAAAGTTGTCAAATGCAAGCAATGTAAAATTAGAAAGTGGGGAAACTTTCATTTTGTAACTTGCATGACCAAACGAACTGTTCCAATGCATTCGATTGAGTATTTTTATGCTATTAATGGTCTTCTTTCACACCCAAACATGTCAAATCTCTCTGAGATACGTTCAAATGACTGAATCCCTTAAGAGTCCAAAGTGGAAAATGGTTGCAATCTTCGATGGGCTATTACTTAGACATCGTGATTCTTAGAAACCTCTCGTCTAAGGCTATGGGATTATGTTGGGACCCTCTACAATAACCTCAATTTTTGTTGTGTCAGAGGTGTTTTCCCATGGTGGGAAATTTTCGCTTGGGGAAAAATTTATCAAATGCAAGTAGTACAAAGTTACAAAGTGGTGCAACTTTCGTTCTACAACTCGTTTGACCAAATGAACTATTGAAATGCATCCGAGTGGGTATGTTTACACTAGGAATGGTCATATTTGTAGATGAAAATAAATTTAGGTGGTTGGATCAACAAATATCATGTGTTTTGATGCATGTTCATACAAGTTTGAATAGAGGTATATATGCCTGTGAGGTGTGAAACATCCACTTGTTCTATAGATGAAAATGCAATGATTGTTAAGATTTAGAAACAAAACCTTTAGTTGTTTGATGCTAGCCTCAGCCATGAATTAAAAGCAATAAATTTTTCTATAATATTTTTTTATGGGAAGGAGCTCTTATAGTTCATTTGAAACCTTTCGGTGTTAAAATCCTTGCCACTAGACAACAATAGAACTCAAGAATCATGGAGCATACATGAAAATACATGAAGTATACATATGAATTATTCATTAGAAGCATAAAGCATACATTCGAATAAGCGAAGCACAAGTAATTGAAGCATTGCAAAGGATACAAACCACTAAGAATGAAGCTTATTGAGAAATCAATAGTAATTATTTAAGCATTATATGTTAATAAAATCCATGCCTATGACATTCAAGCATACAATTTACACAATACGGGTGATAACAACATTCAAGAATGGTAGTGGTAAAGTCAGATTTTTTTTCTATCAAAAAATTGTAAGGCTATAAAATGATATATATTGATAAAAGTATATACAATATATCCAAAAAATTCATACAGGCATACTAAAAAAGAGCCATATGGACATAAAATGTCAAATATATATCGATAGTACAAAACATATGTTCCAAAATGACACATAGGCATACAATAAATAACCCTAATACATAGTCATTTCCCTCTAGGGGATGGAAAAAGATCTCGTGCTTCCTTCAAAATTCAACTGGATGGAGTGCCTATTGGTTCTCTTGTCTATCGAACATACTCAGTAGTCCTCCTCTCTTCACTCCGGACCTTCAAATGATACAATAAAAGGTAAAGATTTTAATACATAGAAATTGAATTGTAGAATGACATAACAAAATATAACCACTTACCACATAAATATAGTCATCATGCACATTTACAACATTACCATGTCCACAATCTTGAGTGACAACCACCTATAGCAACCATCAAGATAGACATTAAACTACATAAAAGTACCGTGAAAATTTTCTATAATAGACCATAAAACAAAAAATATTTTGTCAAATCGACTAATCTGTTGCATACCTCTCTTAAAGGATTAGAGCTGGCTATTGTTGTAGAAAATACATGTTCCATTGTGCCACGAAAATTACTAGGGATATTTGATATCAACAACTACAAATGAAACAACATATCTAGTAGTCATATAAAGAAGTTTAGGTAGTCCCTTTATAACTATCATAAATGAAAGAGTAAATGGTTGGCCTCAATTGAGACTATAGTATAGTGCTTATAGATCATAGAATGGTGAAAGTAATATGTCCATTGGGATAGTCCAAACTATTACAAATGCCAAATTTCAGTGCTCATTGAGATTCAAATTGCATATGTTGATGAACTAATGTTAATGAGGGCATGTTGTCAACATAGTGATAATGCCATAATGAATTTCACATGAATGAAGTGAGGATTAATATGTTCTAGTAACTTTCAAAGGAATAATGGAACATACAATGAATTAGGATGTGTCTAGGGTTTTACTATATCAGATGAAGTTGGTTGTTGAGGTGTGCAGCAATAATGGAGAAGACAACTTTGGTCAATAATGAGTCGAAGGAAATATTTCTTCTAATTGTGTATAGGATAAGATTTGGATGGAGGTGATATACCATAGAAGGGATAAAGAGACAAGACCAAGAGGGGATAATGGAACATATGGTGAAATAATAGAGGGTATAATGGCATGGGATAGGATGGGATAACAAAATATAGCATGAACTATTAGAGGTTAATGGGATGGGATTGGGACGGAATAAAGGAACATAGGGTGAATTAGGGAAAGATAGTGGGAAAAGACTAAGAGGGGATAATGGAACAATAGGTAAAATAAGAGAGGGTAATAGGATGGGAATATAAGGGGTTAATGGAACATAGGATGGACTAGTACACATTGCTGGGATGGGCTAGGATGGGATAAAAAAATATAGGGTGGAAAATTAGAGGTTAATAGGGTGAGATTAGTAGGGAATAATGGAACATAGGGTGAATTAGGAGGTGTATAGGGTTTGACTATAGTACATGAAGTGGTAACTTGACCTGTGTGTAGTAATAATAGAGAAGAGTTATCTAGGATGAAATGAGGATAAAGGTAGTATAACATAGAATGGATAAAGGAATATAGGGTGGAACATAGGGGATCACAGAACATCTAGGGTAAAATAATAACGAGTACAATAATATGGGAGTAGAAGGGCATAATGACACATAGGATGGACTAGAAGATATCAGTTGGATGGGCTAGGAGGGGATCATGGAAAATAGGGTGAACTATTAAATGTTAATGGGATGGGAGTAGGAAGGGATAAAGGAACAAAAAGTGAATTAGGAGAAGATAATGTGACACAATCAAGATGGAATGATGGAACATAGAATGGACTAGTAGAGATTAATTAGATGAGCTAGGATGGGATATTAAAACATTTTAAGGTGATCTATACTAAAGGTTAATGGGAAGTAATTAGGTGGTGTTTAAGGTTCTAATATAGGACATGAAGTGGGAACTTGAGGTGTGTAGTAATAATGTAAATTAGAGATTTCATCAATAATGAGTAGAAGGAAAGGTTTCTTGTAATGATATGTGTATAAGATGAAATATGGAGGAAGGTGGGATAATATATAAGGTGTTAAAGATTGGGATATGTGATATAAAATGGTTAAAATATTTGTGATGAAAGGAATGAAAGAATGAGATGGAAATTCAATGGTAAATATAATTAGGATCTCACAAGACCAACCAATGTTTGAGTTTCTCATCATTTTTTTAGATTTGTATTCACAAAATTATGAAAACTAGCTAACATTGTTTTACAACACCATTAATGAATAAAGGTTACCTAAGTGAAAGTTGTTTGAGGAAATGAATTGTGAGGCATGGAGATTGAAGTTCCATAAAGAAACTCTTTGACATCCAAATCATGTTATGATACAAACATTCAAATATAATAATCAACTGTTCAAATGCAATAATAATATCTCTAATACTAGTTGCATACTTGTGGACTCAACATCGAGAACGAATAAGGTTATGTAGGAATGAAGCACATCTCATGAACTCTCCAACCCTGAAATTTAATCATATTGATTCTACTAACTTAGTTATTCTTAAATTTTAAAATATAATTTAATAAATTAAATTAAATGAACTTGTTGAATTTTACCTAAATATCAATGCCAAATGTATTATTTAGAAATTCATTTGTCATAGCCATCACCTCTGAAACTGATATAGGTTGCATAGATGCATCTTGAGCACTCTAATAATCTTACATACAAACAACATCGCAAGTGCCACAATGGTGGGGTGTAGCTTGGGGCATACACGTCTCCTCTAAATCAGGCTCTACAAGAGGCCTCACACACTGTATAATGGTCTGGGTGAGTGAGCTAATTGACTCTAGCATGTCCACCTCTATGTTGTCCTTAAAGATGGAAGGAATAGCAACATGCTCAACCATGGGTTTGGCCAAGGGTCTCGGTGCCAACTGTGGATTACATCATGCACTAGGTCTATCATGTGTGGAGCCCTCACCTGTAACTTAAAAGTATAAGATATCAAAATAATTTGGCATATTATTGAGGAAAAAATCACAATAGAGTTTCCTCAAAAAGTATTGTGGTACCTCATGGTTATTGCATGGACATTGGTCAAATACCATCCACCATGGCTCCTAGATTTTATTTTTAATTAATTCATGGAGGCACCAATTGATGGGGAACCTCTTGCATGCATGAGACAAAGGTGTGTTGGTTCTCAGGTCTGTGGATAGGGCACACAAGTCATCTTTGCTAAATTTTTTATTTTTCACATCTACATATGAGAAACCACTAGCATAAAATTATCTCAACTCATGCCTCTTATTTGACCAAAAAATTATTTTTTCACTCATTCTTCCTACATGAGATACAATTGAATTTAATGATTCAAAAATCCCTCTCCTATAAGGGTGGGTTTTTCCATGCTCGGTTAATCTTCCAATTAATTGTTCAATGTCTCTTTTATTGTACTCAATTTGATTTAGGATATTTTCTTATGTTCCTTGAGGATGCCTATGAATTGATTGATGGGTTTGAGGTTGTTCTTGTGTGGGAAGCTCTTCGTGAGGGGGTGATTTTGAATTATTAATGTTTGGAGGTGGAGATTCATTCCCTGAGAATTAGAAAAAAAATTATTTAAAAAGCATATTTCAATCTACATTCTAAATCAAATTCAAAATAAAAAAAATTAAAATACATACCTCTTCACAATCTTCAACCTCTTTGATGTGTTGGTTGAATCCTCATGAAGAATTCCAAGCTAAGAGTGCAAAAAATGGAAGAGATTTGGTGAGCATGAGTTGTAGAGATGAAAACCTCCAAGCCAAGTTGTGAGTGAATAGAAAATAAGGTTCCAAATGCATTTTTTTGGTTTAAAACAAATTTTCTATTTGGTGCACATAAAATGAGAAATTCATTTGGTGCATGCCAAATTTGGAATGCACCAAATGAATTTCTTATTCGGTGTGCACCAATTTTGGCATGCACCAAATGCTCTTTTTTGGATCTTTTTTCAATTTAGCATCAAAATTGTCATAAATCCATGCACTTACCCAACTATGTTATGCTAAAAACTTATGAAAAAAATTAAAATAGGATAGGACATGTTCAAAGGGATTTTTCTTAGTTCATGTAAGGTCTCCGCTTAGGGAACATCATGCATAATGTCTCCAAGAGAGGACAAGTCAAGGATAAAATATTGACAACTTAGGGAATGTACTGTGTAGCATCACCACTAAGAAGAATGTCATATGCAAAGAAAGGTCACACTCTTGGAAGACATCAAACCCAATTGCACCACAAAGAAGAATTCACATCACAAGAAGTAAGAAGAAAACACATGAAATATAAGATATATTCCAAAAAAAATCAAAATGATAATGCAAATGTATGCCCCCACTTTAAAGAAATTACTAACATAATGCCATGAAAAATTACTTTAAAGTAGAAAATGATCAATACTAAAAAAGACATGAGAGCTTACTTGGAAATACCTATGTCAAGCATATGTTTCCAAATGAAGGTATGCAATGAAAAGGAAGGGGTTGCCCCTAATGTGAAATCCCAAAATCACACATAAGGGATCCATGGATTTGTAGATAGCATATGTCTTTGATACAATAATATTATAGAGCTCGAAAACATCATCATTCCCCAAATAACTTATGGAATGGGAAGAATGGCATATAGAGAGTGAAAATAAAGAAAGGATTTTGGGTCAACATGGAAGAGACCTAAATGTCTTGATGCTTTGTGTCATCCCCAAAAGGAAAACACAAGACAAAAGATATTTTTTTATGACATATAGAAGAATACAGATAGAAACAGAGGAATGACCATAAAGACATGTCAAACAAAATATTATGAGGGATCACATTACACACATGCAATCACACAAAGAACATGAAAGTAAAAACAAATAGAAAACTAGTAAGGAACATACGAGTCAACCTATAGAAGGTCATTTGTATCCCAGTCATGTTCATCATATGCAATAGGCAAGAAACTAGCCAAAGGGACAACATCAAGTGCCAAACTAGGACAATCACCAAGTTTAACGATATGAAACTCAATATTAGTAGAAATAGAAAATTGATTGTAGATCTAAGAATGGAAGAATGATGTTTACCAGTCACCAAAATGAGTGGGTGAAAAATGGGTTCCACCAATATGGAAGGATAACAAGGGGGTTATGATGGAACTATTTCTCACCAATTCATTTGGAAATAAGATTCCCACAAATAATTGACTATCAACCCTTAGATTTCCTTTATGCTTTAGGAAAAGGGTCAATTTCAAACAAAAATTTTGGGATAAAAAATAGAAATAGAAATTAAAACTAATCATACCAATTCAAACTTGAAACAAAATATATGAAACTCAATATTAGCATAAATAGAAAATTGATTGCAAATCAGAGAAGAGAAAAATGATATTTACTAGTCACCAAAAGTCACTTTCTAGAAGCTATCAAGAACTCATTTGCCCATGGGAAAATGGGTCTTTTGTCAAGGTTTTTTTTTTTAAATTAGGAGCCTCTGATATTGATTCATAGCTTTTAATTTGTCTAGGTTTTAGTTTTGAAAATTCAAAAATTAGATGTGAAGGTTAGATTCTATGATTTGATGACAACTTTAATTTTTTTTGCAACTTTGACAACTTTTCCAATCCTACACTTCAAAATTGCTTCAATTCTTCTTCAACCTAAATCTACAACACAAACAAAAGAGGGGAAAATTTGTTTTTTTTTGGTGAATGGGGGTTTGTGTTGGTCAAACCTTGAATTAAAATAAATCATGAAAGAGGGAATGAACAATGAAGAATTCTATGTTACCACTCAAAAAAATCTTGAATAAACATTGATAATGGAGAAATTACAAGGTCTTAAACTTGTATGAAATGACTTCAATGGATGTGCATCTTGATACTTGAAATAATACTTTTAATGCTTGAACTTGATCTTGAAACCTAGATCACAATGTTAGCTACAAAAACATGCTTGATGCAAGAAGACTTTGAAATCATGAATAAATCTTGAATGGTGCAATAAATATCTAATAAATGTGCTCTTAAATTATCTTGATCATCAAATTTTTGTTGAAGTTCTTGAAAAATTCTAGGTTCTTAGATGTTGATTTCATGAAATAACGTTGTATTTATGGGTACGTATCCTTAATTTCCCAAAATTAAAATATCACAAGATGAAATAGCAATATGGATTTGGGGACCTTAAAATACCACCAAAAACATATTTTAAATTTAGGTTCAAAGGCCTAGGGAGGACCCATTTTCCGATGGGAAAATGGGTCCCAGGTCCCTATTCTTGGAACACACATTGCTCAAGGTAAATTGTTATGTATTTGCATTAATTATTGTTGGGTTTCCCCTTCATAAAATACAATTTATTAGGCTTGAAAATGAATAATAGGGATTATTAAGGCATAATTAAGTTCAATTTGATTAAGAGGGCCCAAAAACATGTGAAAATGTAAAGGGATGCATTTTTCAACACTAAATTAAGGCATTATTAAGTCCATTTTAATTAGGAGGGCCCAAACAAGTGTGAAAATGTAAAGGGATACATTTTTATACACTATAGGTTGACATTATTTAAGTATGGGAAGAATAGGAAACACTTTGATCATTACAAGATAAGAGTAGAGGATTTCCCAACCAAATATCTTGGGTACATACCCATAAAGTCACCCAAAATGGATGTTTACAATGTTTCAAGGTGTTTGAAGAACTACCTTCGAAGGATGAAATGTTGAAGAAATCACCACTTCCTCAATAGAATGAAGTAAAACCAAAAATGTTTGAACAAGTAGATTTAAATGGAGTTTCTATGGTGTTTGAACATATTCCTTCAAAGGAAAAACACCAAATTCTTCAGTGGAGAGAAAGTGGTCCCACTGATCATGCCAAAAACTGTTGTCACATGAAATTGCACCTTGCTAGACATGTAGGGGAAAACAATTAGAAGGAATGCATGAAAGGGAAATGGGAGGTGGTACACTAAAAGTTTGTTTCTTCTTGGCTGAGATTGCACAATAATACCATTGAAGAGGAACTAGGGAACTCACAAAAATCTATATTTGGTTGATTCCCAAAGGAAAACATGTAGGTTAGGGTTTAACATGGTGTTGGAAGGATAGAGATATTCTCAAGAAGAAACTTTAAATAATTTAAATCAAACATACAAGCATAGAAATAGAGAAAAACACTTAGATATGTAAGTAATGAACTTACACAAACATAAACAAGTTGAGAAGAGGCAAGCTTAATGGATTTCATTAATGTAGAGAAAAAAGGCCAATATTTGCAATTTTAAAGATATAAAATGCATAATTCTATCAAATAAAAACCTTGGAGGAGCCAGAGGAAGAAGCCATAAATTTTCCTTTATAAATCTAGCATAACTTAGATAACTACAAACCAAACCCTAACTAGGTTAGGGTTAGCAATGAAGTCTATGTGTGAAAGAATGGATCTCTCGTGTGAAAATCATGATCAAGGCATGGATCTGTTAGGATGGCCAACAATTAGTAATAAATGAGCATAGGTGCCCATTAAATCCACCTACAGATGCTAGGGGAGCAATAAATATCATCCTTGAAGTTGAGAAATAAAAAAAATCCACCAAAAAAGGTGGTTCGAGCATTTAATATCATTGCCTAGAAAACACACCAAAATACATAGAAAGGTTGGCACATTGGGCCCGAAAGTAAACCTTTTCTATCCATTAAATGTTTTGGAGCTGTGAAAAAAGAGCACCTTCATCAAGGACTGGGTGTTGGGTTTTCTTCTTTATTATGCTTCATTAGTAGCAAACCATTGGGGATTGGGCCTCGGGAATTTTCCATACCGCTTGTAGAAGGAAGGAAGAGAGAAGGTCAAAGGAGAAAACCACGAAGTTGAAAAAGGTTACCCTCTTTGAGCATCAGATGTTAGGGATGTTGGTATTTTTTAAATAAAAGTCTGATCTCACATATAACCTATGGACTTTTCCATTTCCAATGATCAATTATATGGAGCTATTGGCCAACTAACATGTGAAACTTTTCTAAAATTTCCCTCTACACTTTGGGATCTGCAAAACCTAGGAGGGTGATCCCTGCAATGTATCTTTTAGATACTCTTATGCCAACTTATCTCATACATTACAATATTAATAGATATACTCTCTAAAAATTTGTTTAATAAATGAAAAAATTAAATATGTGGCGATTCTTACAACATATATCAATCTAGAACATGAGAATATGATGAAATACTTTTCAAGACATATTTTATTCTGACTGAAAGTAAATATTTAAGTTGATTTTTGAATGTAAATTTTGTTAGAGACTAGAATATGTAATATAGACATATCTTATGGAATAGTGCCTTGTCCAAAGGTATGGAGTCTTAAATAATTCAATTAGAAACCTACAACAACATTCTATCTATCATAGCATATCTATTAAACAATGCATTACATGATTTAAATCAGAAATCCAAACCAATATTACTTAATTATCCTTGCATGCATTCACATAAACCTTCATTCATGTTAAAGAAAATTTAACTTATTCTTTGAATAAGAGCATTAAAAATGAACTAAAATTCAATGGAAATACAACGAAGATGAATTAAATGATCTTTGATTTATTTCCTTCATGATTCATAAGAAATATACAATGTAGAACAATGGACTTGAAAATATGCCAACTACATTCAAAAGTGATAGTACTCGTATACAATGTTAACAATCAAAAGAATCAAAACTTCAAAACCTAGAAAATACTTGGATGAAATTGTATCTGCCTATGTATTACAACTTCTCTTCAAAATCAATCAACAACAACCTATGTAAATGGCCTTTAATTCCCCTTTATAAGACAAGGGAGCAACAAGCTTTGAGCCATTACACGTGTCACATTTTTATTTGACATTCACTTTAGATTTTAAAATTACATAACCAACTACTAGCTCATGGAGAGAATATTCAGAGTACAAGGAAGTTATAAAGTTTGTTACATCCATAGAGCTTTTCCAAAATATATGAAATGATTATTTGATACCTTTTCCACTTCGTGTCTTCAACCTTCAAATGGTGGACCCAGGAAAATTGATCTGGTAGGAGGAACACAATACTAGTGTGAAAAATGACCAAAACTTTTTCTAATGCCCCTTGAAAGCTTTATAGACTGTTGGAGATGCCAAGTAGACAAAAAATGTTGTTATATTAGTGTTGGAAAAGATTAAAAGTCTAGAATATTATTGTACTTATTTTCCCAGGTTGTATAGTCCTCCTTAGTATACCAATTGAAGGCCATGAATTCATCTAGATTGCTTCTATAAGGATAATATTTTACCATTATTTTGGTGGCATCTTTGTCAAAATCCTCGAAGAATGTATTGGTATCTGAAAACTTGTTCATATTGTCTTTTAACATAGCCCTTTTCATACCTCCTTCTTCACAAATTAGGATTGCCTTAGCATTGATGACTACATCCATATGACCTCTACCCTCCTCATAGGTGTAACACCTCCTTCAGTCTTGAGAATGCCTGGAAGGAAGCCCAAATCACTCTCATCAAACTTTTCCAGTAGTGTTTTGATCCTTTTCTCCATTGGGTCAACCAATCCCCTATAATCAATCATCTCCTTTACTTCCTTGTACATTAGAGCTATTTTCGGTGGCTTATTTTGGTCATGGGTGGATCCAATAACCATGTTCTTCAATACACCCAATTTGCAGACCCAAGTCTACATCAATGGGAGAGAAATGTCTCTATACCTCTCAAGCACACTTATTGATTAGAACATTACAAAATATTAGAGTGGACACTTCTCACTCTTTTTGTTTCTTTAGATAAATAATGTTCCAATACATTTGTGACAATAAATTTTATTTATTTAAAGCAAAAGGCATGGAAGCTTATATATATTATAAAATAGATATTTTACATATTTTTGAAGAGTCCCAATTCAGAAAACATATGAAAAGTGTGTTGATAGTTCAAAATTCAGTTATTAATATCCAAAAATTCTAATTTTATGAGCACCCATATGCCTAGTACTATTAATTTCTAAACAGATAGATTTAACTAGCTGTAATATAATCCCTTTAACAAAACAAAAAAGAGGACTTCATTCTAACTAAAATTCCCTAGAAACCACATAAACTATTCTTCCATGAAGTCACCCTGGACTTAATTTTCATCCTGACTTCCCAAACCCTCTATCAGTTGAAATCCCCTCTCCTAAATGCTTCGTCCACCAACAATAACACTAAAAAAATGCACTGGATGAACCAACCTTTCACAAGTAGAATTGGCATTCACTTGGAAATTTCTTGGTGGCTGAGTGTTGTGAATAGGCTATGTTTTTGTTCATCATGAACTGTCGAAGGAACCCTAAATTGTAGATCTAATTGTAGGATATATTTTGAAGCTTGTGGAACATATTCCCTCAAGAAAGCTAGGGAGAAATATTTTTCTTTTATATCTTTCTCCATTATTGTGCACATGCAACGACGGTTCTTCCACAATGCTTGTAGCAGGATATTGTGATTCTTTTATTGCAATTCCAACTTGATAGCTTCAAATATTTCTTCAAATCCTTGGGGACATTGCACAAATTACCTAAGGAATAGACCATCAATTTACCCATCTCCACTAAAAAAATTATATGCTTGCATTGCTTTAAGAAGAACATTATCCAACAGATATTGAAAATTGACAAATTTCCTAGCAATTTCCTCAATTTCGCCCAAGGATTAAACAAAATCCATTGCATTAGAGAGGAAAATTGATATCAACTGGGACAAGAAAAGAAAACACCATGCCCTCGGACTTGTAATATCAAACCCCAACATTGTATGAATGCAATCTTCTACTCTACCTCTGTCAACCTTGAACATGAGCTTGAGAGAATCGTGAGATAGGTACCCTTCAAAAGGTCAATCCCATGACTTGATTGGTAAGAGAACTCAAAGTTTCCATAGGTGGAAGGCCATTTCGCAACTATCTCAACTGGTGACTACCTAACTTCAATTTACTGTGCATAGAGAATCCTTCCAATGGCCTCCACTTTATAAAATGTGAATGTGATAGAACCGTTATGTAGCTTCTTTTTAAATCCCACATAAACTAATGACATCATAAGTTGCCATGATGAGAAATAGTGTGAAGGGCTAAGCATTAAAATCCACTCTTTCATAAATGTTGGCTTGTGCTTCTTGGCTATTCGAACCTTTGATGTGGAATAGATCACCTCAAAATATAATTATCATGTACATGCAACACAAATAAAGCATTAGGCAAGATAAAAATTAGATTGATATGATTGGCTTGGAATATTTTCTTGATTTCCAGCATCATTAGGTGAATGCTAGGTGTCCTTTCAACTTGAGGCGTATACCCATATGAACATCAGTGAATCATTACAGTGAAGTCCCCTAGGGCACATGTGTGATAGTTGAGCTCATCTTGCTGATGCTTGCTGAAAAGAATTACCACTTGTTTAGTGAGTTGTAATTGTTAATCACATTATTCTCTGGATAACAAAGGAGGTGATGAGACATTTCAAGCAAGAAGACATATAACTCCACCAAATAATGTCAACATTGATCTACATGCCTCCTCTATCCAACTAGATTGAAACCTTTCGACCATGTGCTAAAATACATGGACACTTGTTGTCATGTCAGTTAAATGCCACCAAACAACTAGTAACCACTTTAAAACCAATATTCAAAAGATGATGTGATGAAAACAAAAGGTTATATATAATTCCCATTGCACTTGTAATTCTTGAAGAACAAACACCACCAACCTTTTGATGAAAATAGTTTTTCACCACTTTTGACCCAATAGAATTAGGTTGAAAGAGATGGCTCAGTCTAAACTATCTCTTGCATATAAGGAAACCTTGACAAATCTTCACTATTTTTTATGATAGTCAAATCTTGTTGATCACAAGCCAAATTGGAAAGACCACCTGCTAATATGTTACCCTCTTTGTATGTATGGGAAAGGCGAATGTCTTGAAAGGATGATAACGAATCCTAAATTTTTTGAAGAACATATCTTATTTTCCAATCGAAGATTCTCTTTGACTTACATGCATTGATTATCAGAATTGAATCACCCTCAACATGAAGTCTTTTGATGTTGAGATCCTTTTCGAAAGATACACTTTCTATCAGTGCCTGAACTTCTACCATATTACTTGTACATGAATTCAAATGAACTACTTTGGCTACAATCGAAGAGCCCCTCGATTCCTGAATACAACAACCAGTACCTAATGCACTAGGATTTCCTTGTGCAACTCCATCAAAATTAAGTTTGAAGAAAGATGGACTTGGAGGTATCCATTTCACCTTATTTCTATCCACTTTTACAGAATTTGAATGCATTGGGACCCCCTGAAGTGGCAAGACAATATGCTTCCAGTGGTTTAAAATAAAATTATCCCAATTGGAGTATAAGGAGGAAACCAACTTGAAGTTGGAAACATAAGAATTACAGAATTTAGAGATTTCCTTCTCTAGCTTCACTTTAATTCTTTCAATTGAGACAATTTGGTTTTTGAAAATACATCTGTTTCTTTCCAACCAAATTGACCAAATTACCAAAGTAGGGGTAACTAACCAAATACAAGAAAACATAGCAGAATTATGAAGAATTGGCCAGCTAGAAAACATATCCCAAAGAGACTTAGGCATTAGGAAGAAAATACTCAATTTTCCCATTATGAAAATCCATGCCTCATAGGCCACTGGACAAGAGACAAAAAGATGGTCAACCATTTCATCTTCCTCTTTACATAGAACACATCTAAAAATTTTTGTTATTACAAACTTCTCCAATTGGTCACTTGTGAGAATCCTTTTCTTCAATGCTAACCAAGGAAAACTACCTACCTTTGGTGACTATGTTGAATTCCAATAAAAGGAAAAATATTTTTGAGATTGAAATTGAGATGTTTGAGCAATGATTTACTTATACCCTTGTTTGACTATGCATAAACCATTCTTGGAGGGTGCCCACAATAGTTTTTTTGGGGAATGGCAAAGATAAGCATTCCTACTCTTCAAAATATCTATTAAAATGTTCTTCTGAATATTTGGTATAGGGATAGTTGTTAAATCCTTCCACTGAACCAAGCCTATTATTGGATGAGAAGAAAACATAATCCTTTAAAAATATTATTATCATTATACAATGTAAATAATTCATTAAAAACCTCCATCTATATTATCAATTATTCCTTGGTTACTTCCTTTGGAGGGGCTGCAACTGATCTATTTGGAGTAAGGTGTGTAATAGGTACATTATTTGCATTATATACAACCAATTCTGTAAATTCAGAGGAGGAGAATGGGAAAGAGATAGTGATTGTACTGGAGAAGCTAGTGCGGATGAGTCCTGCACTTGTGTCACTGTTGGGCCTTCCATTATTGATGGCCTAGAATGAACTTCTTGCAATTGTTTCTTCAATAGTGCATTCTCAAGTTTTAACTCTACAAACTTTTGTTCATCCTTGTATACAATCACCAAATCATTATACTCTTTATTTTTGGCTTCAAACTGCTCCTGCAAGGATTCAATAGTATCCTTGCTAAATTGGGCTACATTTATAGCCAATATGTTTCCTCCAAAGCTAAAGTATCAGAAACTATTTTGATAATGAATCCATCCCTAAGGTCTGATTTTGGCTCTACCACTTCTGGATTTTTTTTATTTGGGGTGTATGCCAAGATAGCCAAAGTGTCACATTGAGGATTGAATGTTGATCATTGTAATGAAATTGTTTCCTTTTCTATGGAAAATATCGAAGTGTATTTCCTTCTCACCATGTCGAATGATATGGCTAAATCTAAGTCCCATTCTGGAAATAGGAGCACTCCACTTTTTTTGACTAACTACCTACCCTCAGTTGGTGCTATGTCCTTATACTTAGCCTTTATTTCTACAAGGACCTTGGACTCAATGAATTCTCTTGGTATCTCTAGGATTTCAATTATCTTCATTATTATACTTTTATATATTCATCCCTTCTAGCCCTCCAAACAAATTCCTTAAAACCCTTTGTCTTCACAAAATAATTTTCATCCATAAAATCATTGTAGGATTTCTCCCTGACATCATCTACACTATTGATCCCACTCAAATAAACCTTACTCAATGTAAGGCTTATTTTTGGTGGAATCATCTCTCTTGTGGGCAAGGGCATACCCTACATCATTTAATCCTTAGTGACAATTATCCCTCATCCAAATCAATAGATTAATCAACAAGGCCAACTGATTCAACCCTTCTCTTGGGTGGGGGTTCTATTTAGTGGTGATGATTCTCTAGGTGGAGAATCAAGCTCAATAATTTGTGGAGTAATTGATCTTGAAGCTAAAAGTGGTGCCAATTTTGGTGTAGGAGAAGATGCCCTTGGTCCCTATGATTGAGTAGGAGTAGCAATTGTATATTGCTTTCTCACTATGCTCTTGTTCTTGGAAAACACATGTAGATTCTTGGGAGGTTGATATGTTTGTCTATCTTCCAACATGGGGGCTTTCCCTTTACCTTGTTCCTCATTTATTTTATCCTTTCCTCTATCATGTATTATTCTTTCATCTTTGATTTTCCCCACTAATTTATCAAAATTCTGAAGCATAGTTTCCACCCTCAACATCTCATCATTTATGTCTAGGAGAGCCTTGAAATTAGGATCCTTGTCTTTTTTTTCCTTCTCCAACTTATTGAAGGCTAACCATTTCATATTTCACTCTTATTGCAATCTTACATCAATTTCTTTTACATCTTTAGGGAAATACAAGTTGTAATAGAATTTTCCCCTTTGATTATGTCCTTCAAGGTAATCATGGCAACCTTTAGACCATGGTTCCTTTCTCCACAAAATTTCATCCCTAAAGGCTTGAACTTTGGAATAAATTTCTTCCCCCCATCCTTAACCATAAAAAAATATTAAAATGTAGTCTATGTAGGAAAGAGAGTTCCTTTCCCAATTCCAACTAGGTGGAACTTGTCTTCAACATCTCCCAATTGCCACATAACTTCAAGGAAATCAATCCTTAATGGCACATATCTTGGTAAAACATGAGGTATTACAATTATGCCATGTACTTAGAGGATAGTATAATCAAGATATGGGATAAAATCTCCCCAATTATGCTCAATTCTTAATTTAGACCCTCTCTCCCTAGGTTTTAAGAAATCATGCAAATCCTTTGGAATCCTAAGTCGATTCATTAGCAAGGCTCTTTTCAACTTTGAGGTAAACACATTGGAAAACATGAAACAAAACTAGATTCTTGTTCATCCCTATCCAAAATATGAGTCCACACTTGAATAGGCAGATCCTCACCATTCTCCTTCTTCTTATCCAATTCCATGTCTTCTTTGAAATAGCCAGATTCCATGGACAAGAACATATGCATAAACAAAGAGTACCAAAAACACCTTACTCTGGTTTCACCTTTTCAAGAGAAACCATGCCCTTATGGATCTCATTTGATAAATAAGATGCAAAATCATAGGACATATCAAGCATCACATGTTGGATGTTTGCAGCCATGTACATGAAAGAAGTTGGCATCCTTGTAGCAAGATCAAACCCAAGAAATCTTACATAGGTGTAGAAGGTCCTCTAGAAGTAGTGTTCAAATAGGTCAATCTGATAGGGCTCCTTATCAAAGAGATTTAGTCTAATTTTTTTCCTCCCTTCCCTCTTCCCATAATGTTTTTCATTATAGAGAACTTGAAGGTTATCTTAACCTTCTCATTTTCCTCCTCTAGTTTCCTCTCATCAATTGGCACCATCTCAGCATGCCAAGGATTCAATTTGAAAATATCATTCAAACTTTCCATTGTAAGATCCACTATCTTTATGCTAGAATGTGTCCTCAAAACCCTAATATTAGGGTCATAATTGGATTCTATGGCTTTCATGAGATCAACATCTAGGTATACATTGAGAACAACCAATCTACCCAAGTCCAACATCCATCCATTGCACATGTGAATGCTCAGAAACCTCTTCCCAAACCAATGCTTGAATAGGGTCCATCTAGTGACTAGGACTATAATATCTCTAATGGCATGTTGTTCATCAACAATTCCATCTTTTGATCTAGGGACTTGGAACACTGTTTAGCCATCATACTTTTTATTTGTATTAATTGGTCCAATATGTCTTGGTATAGGGGTTATGTCTTGGACTTAGAATCAGAAGGTTGGGATTTTGGGAGTGCCATTGCAATAAACGAAAATGAGGGATAGGGTTTAAAATTGATGTAGGAAACAAAAGTAAATTTGACGTAATTGAAGCACTATTCATGAATACCAAACCTTAAAATATTCTCAGTTTGCAATTTGACACAAAAAACTAGCACCTACATCCAAATTTTATGGAAATTCAGCACAGGGAGGAGCAAATTTTACTTACAAGTGTTTGAATCTTGAAAACCCTAATTTTATATGTGAAGAGCTTGAGAAATTCTACTACAAATCTCTAAATGCTTTAAAATGCTTTGAACATAAGAATAATACTTTCCTTCTTGATTTTATGGTGATAAAACTCTTTAATTTGGTTGTTGAAAATCATCTTCGCCATTATTGTTCACTCACGTGAACTAGAATGGCTCCTTCAACTTTGTTGGTAATTTTGAATTATAGCCATCGATCTTTTAGTGAGTTGGATCAATGGATGGCCCGGATGGAGTTGCAAAATTTTGAAATTTTGACTTCCTTTGACTTCAACATCCGACCAATTAGAAATTTCCATGTGGAATCCTTTCCTTGCTCTCACCATGGGCTCCACCACACCTTATGAGCCTTGAGAATGTCCATGTGTCATTAGCTCACTATTCCTCAAGATTTTATAGGGATAGTTATCAATGGTCATGGGCTAGCAGGAAATGGCCTAGATCAAACTAGTATAATCCAACTTGTGTATAGTTTAACACCTAGGTTTATGCCCATGTGTTTAACATCTATATTCTATGAAAAAGTGAGATTAAAACATCTTACTTTACTTTTGACCACATGAATCAAAATTCCTTTTAGTAGCTCGATCATTAATGCTTCTAAAGGGTATGTGCAAGATCATGATGGGCCAAAAAGTAGCGATATGTAAGTGATATGATGGCCCATGTGGTTGACAATTTTTTTTTACCCAAAATTGATGAAACGAAAAGGGTTTTTAAAGGAGATTCTCAACTTTCCACCAATATAAATTATTCTTTACTTTGAATTTAATAAATAATTAGTATTCATTTTCTATTTGAATTATGACTAAAGTCTTGATTGATATGTTGGTTGAAAAATATCTATAGCTTTCAAACAATATCACATTTTTTGAATCTGAAACATGCGCCACATTCTATACTTCACATATTATAGGATTTAAAGAAAAATAATAATTTCATGAAGCTTTTACCAAGTTAAGGTGGTCATACATACAAGTTTTTATATTTTTAAAAATTTGTAATAAAAAATTCATAATTAATTATTTACATAAAAAAAACTACAAAAAAATATGCATCACATCGCAACATGAGTCCTCTACTTATATCTTAAATCTTATAAGAAAATATTATCATTTTATTGTGGTTAGGGTGGTTAGATAGAAACCAACTTATTTTTTCCCTGAAATTTAAGTAATACTGCATTGAAATTTCAAATTTTCACCAAATAGATTTTTTGGTTTTTTAAATAAACCCATTAGTTTAGAAACTACATTCAATTTTTTATAGATTCTACTCTTACATATTGTTGATATAATATAGATAAATTATTCAAATTTTTATGTCAAGCTACCTAACTCTGATTTTATGAATTTTCATCACCACTTAAGGGCCTTTTTTTTCTATGATGATCCTGCACATAACCTAAAGTCATATTGAAATATTTAACTTCTTTACTAGTCCTTTGAATGCTCTAGATGAAGCCACATAGTGGGCTCTTGGTATCCCTTAGAGCATCAACATCTTGAAAAGATTCCCCATGGGTTGTTGGGGAATGACTAAAATTAAATCATCATAATCAGTCACACCCCTTACATCTTGGGCCCACCATCACTGCTGTCCTAGAAGTTGTCAAGCCTACAAAAGAGATGGGACATGTGGCACACACTCTCTACCCCTCATGATATTTTGTGGGATTATTTTAATAGCATGGGCTAGCGGGCAATGGTTGAGATTAAATCTATGGGCCCACACCACTTATTTAACCACTTTTAACTACACGAGCTTCAAGTTGTAACTTAAAAAGGGGACCTTGCTAGGTTGATGCATAACATAAGACTTAGGTATTTTAATGAAATATTTTGACCTCGACAAAAATTTAGATAAAGGTATTAATATTTTGACCCACTCGAACTTAGGATATAAGCCAAAATTTTAAAAGATGCATGTGACAATTTTTTTTCTTAGGAATAAAAGGGGCCACCTGACCAACACTACTAATGACTTAAGTCATGGCTTAATCGACTAGGAAAAATAGAATCTATATCAATGGGAAATTAAAAGATAATTAGGGCTTTTACATAGGTGAGGGTTTTAGGAGGGTTTTAACCCTAAGACTAAACCCTAGCGACTAGAAAAAAAACCCTAACACTCAAAGAACCCATGGATGACCAATTTTTTTGAAATGCAACCATAGAACCAAAACAAATTTCAATCCCATCAAGGGAGAATGGTGACACCTTTCCATAGATGTGAAAAGAGTAAAGGGGGAGAATGAGGACTAATGTCTGAAGCGATTCATCAAATTTTTGATGGACGAGCTACCTCTTAACAAAGAGATCTAAGTGGTAAAGGAGAAGCGTGACTCCCATTCACCTAATTTTTTAAGGAAGGAGTCAAGGGAAGGAAAGATGGAAGGAAAAGGCTTGATCACTGAAGGCCAAAAGAAGTTTTGAGGATTATAGTTCAGGAGGAAGATCTACCTCTTACCATAGAAAGTAATATTTAAGAGGGAAGGATGATGCCCAAAGTTTACAAAGTTGACACTTAGAAAAATCTTGAAAGGTCCATCGGGACTTTGGGCATTAGAGAAGGGGTTTATGTCCTGTCACCAAGATAATAAAAATAGTGGAAGGAAGGCTTGATCTATAAAATTTTAATAGAAGATCAAGGATGAGGGTTCAAGAGAAAGGCTTAATTCTTGAATTGAAAATATGGAAAGAGATAAGTGGGAAGCTTGACCCCCAAAGTCCAACAATTTGAGACTTAGTCAAATTTTCAAGGATCCAAATAAAACTTCAATGGTTAGG
The DNA here is from genome assembly GCA_007115665.2 of Sequoiadendron giganteum. NCBI lineage: Eukaryota > Viridiplantae > Streptophyta > Pinopsida > Cupressales > Cupressaceae > Sequoiadendron > Sequoiadendron giganteum. The sequence goes on along the minus strand of CM021106.1, from coordinate 566,558,249 downwards.
TGGGAGGCTTAAGGTTTAAGAAGAATGGATGGTAAGGTTTAAAGGGTAAGCATGATGCTCAAAATTTGAAACTGTTAGGGTAAAATAGCAAGTAGAGGGTCAAAGAGATAAGGATAGGGAACGATGAAGAAGGCATGTCATCATATTCATAATGTTTCATAAAAATGCAATGTATAACTTAAACCCTAATCTTATGTGATAACCATACCTTTTATACCTTTAATGTGAATTATGATAGCTTAGTTACATCACCTTTGACACAATCATGTTCATCATGTTTCATAAAATGCAACACGGTAGCCTATTTTTCACTCACTCTAGTTTACCCTATTCAACAAACTCTCAAAATAAGTCACCCCAACAATCATGGGATAAACCAACTATTACAAAATGTGAAATTACTTCAACAAAAAATTTCAACATTGAATCAAAATGAAAATGGTAAACCTCCACAATATCTTACATGGAATCCTTTGTCAAGTGTTATCTTAGAGATGCCTATACCTCAAAGCATTGAGATACCTTGATTTTAAAAGTACAATGGTAAGGGAGATCCTAACAAACATGTATTATCTTTTATTGCATTGTGTAGTCACTTCATGATTGAGCACAATATCCTAGCGAAACTGTTTCCAGATCATTGAAAGATATGGCCTTGAAATGATTTTTATCATTCCTAAATAAATCCATAGACTCATTCACCCAACTTGTTAGTGCATTTATCCATTGTTTTTAAGAAAAAATTGCTTCTCAATTGGCATTAATTGACTTAGATTATTGTAAACAAGGAGCTAAGAAAAATATAATCTTTATAGGATAATATCAATTATGCTACTCACAAATCTCATGTAGTCTTCTTGATGTTGATATTCAAAGGGTGTTTATAGGAAATTTTCAACCTAAAATTCTAGACAAGATATTGTTGGTGAAGTGTCCATTATTTCAACACTTGTGTAGTGATCTTCATGATTACCAAATACTAGTTAGTCAATATGAAAAAAAACCTTCATCAACCCCTACTAGTTAATCCGCATCCCTAATTAAAAACATTGACCAATCATTCAAAAAAATAATAATCATTAAAATAAACACTCAAACTTCCAATTACATTGAAACACAAGTTTCCACCACAAGTAACACTCCTTTCAATTTAAATTAAGAGAGAAAATTCAAACAATTTCACGATTCTTTTCATGTGATAATTATGTTACATATATTATGAAAGAATATAATTCAACTCCTTGTAATTGGGACAATTTAAATAAGTAAACCTTTACCACCATACATTAATGAAAAATCATTCTTTTAGTATCATCATTCACCTGGACACAATATGGAACAATGTATCTGTCTTAAGCACCTGGTGCAATACCTCATTGATTCTAATGAAATATAGTTGGCTAGTGTCAATGATAAATGAAATAAAACAATCTAGTCACCTAGCCAAACCTTGTAAATATTCACCAATCCATGAATAATTCATTCATCCAACTTTGCACAATGTAGTGATAATATTTAAGAAGATTATGATATATCCAACATTATAAATATAATTTAATTTTAACCTTGTAGCGATATAGTCACTTTGTCTTAAGAAATTACTTTTACTTGTAGTGATGCATACATACAAGAACTTGATAGTCCCCTCTACATCACCAATCATATTTATGATAAACTCACAAGGGGAATACTCATTTATCATTTTTTTTTAGAGAACATGATCACTTAAGAATTTAATTTGTGTATAAACTTTACAAAGACTATTACGAGTAATCAAAAGCATGGTTGAAGACTAATGATGGTTATGTTCGCCCTATGATAGGTTTGATAACTTTCCCACTCAAATTTGGACCAAAACAATTGGATGTCTCATCCACCATTATCCTAATATCAAACTAATTTCATTTGAAGTTAATCTATTCATAGGTGCGCCCAATGAATGTGGTCTCGTTGTTATACATAAATGCATAAAATTTTCATTTAAAAATGAAATACATACAGTTTTTCATTGTAGATTCTAACCTTTATGTTCTCAAGGAAATTTTTCAATAGATTATTTTTGGCCTCAACCTAGTTAACCTATAAAACCTTGACAATTTGTATTTTCATAGCATATCAAAAATGTAAAGCTAAACATATATTGGTAGAGTTGTGTCTTAGTAATATCCCACTTGAGGTTCCTTGATCTACTAAGACTTTAATGTATGTTTCTCCTACCCCAAAGGTAGTGGAGGAACCGAAGTCTAAATCAATTTTCCTCCCTTGATCACCTAGCATGTATGATGTAGTTCCACCTCCACCATCATATAAAAGGACAAGGGATAATCATATAATCAATTTTGTCACTTTGAAAGAAAAAAATGTTTATCTACCTAAGAGCACGGTGATCTCCTAACCCATAGGGGTCCCTTTCATTCCTCTTATAAATGAAGAAAAGATACCTATGTTGAAAGATACCTTGGTAATCCTTTGAAATATGAAACTCGTGCGAGAAGAAATAGAAGTGCTAAGGAGCATAAGCGTATATGTTATGCCATAGCTCAAAATCTTTCTAAAAATAATAAAAATCAACAACCATAGATCCAAACCAACTTAGATGAATTACCTCCTACCCATGCACCCTCATCATCACCTAAATCCACTCTGCCACCCACAAAACCATACAATTAAACCTTATATTTCTCAACCTACACAAATAATGAAGAGTAATTATATGGATGATATTATTCATAAGCCACCTATTATGATAAACATGGATAGTGGAGATGAAGAAGCTAAGATAGAGGAACAAGTGCATAATGAATCTCTTTTTTTCTCCAAATCTATGGATTTAGATGGGGGCAACAATGATAATCATCTTGAGGAGAGGGATCTACCATGTGTTGAACTTGGCAATACTCCTTGTATAACACTTGTTATAGTCCCTTTAGAATAGTGTGTGCCTTCCATTTATGATGAGAAAGATTGGGATGTAGATGATTTTATTTAGATCAGATCACATGTGTATTAGCCTTTTGTGTTTGTTTTTTGTATTTATTTATATTTTCTTACACATTATGTAATCTCTCGTGATATGCTTCTTAATTTTTCTTTATGTTTGTGAGTTTTCTTTGGATGGAACTTGTTTTTCTTGTTGGCACAAGAATAGAAATAATATAAATCTTTCATAAAATCCATCTATTTGTCTCTCCATGCTTCATTATTTCATAAGCATTTATTATATTCTTGTGTCTTCCTTTTTGGGAAAATGTAAGACATTGAGATATTTAGGTCTCATACATATTGAACCAAAAGGTTTGTTTTGTCATCTCTATGTGTATTTCCTCCATCATTTTTGTAGTTCCACGAGTATCTATTGGAATGATGCCAATTTTGAGCTTAACCATATTATATTTTAATAAATAATTATACTAACCCTAGATCTATGGATCCCTTATGTCATTTTTTTTTTGTTATGTGAATTTATCTTGGGGGCAACCCCTTGTCATCAGTTAACTTTATTGGTAACAAATCATTAGCATTGGGTTTTCAAATAAGATCTCATAACTTTTCTTTTCATATTGCATTTGTGATCCTACTTCTACCTTAAATAAATTTCTCGCAGTTGAGGTTTAGAAATTAATTTAAGCTGGGGGCATGCATTCCATTATGTGCTTCACTTTTTCCACACACGCTAGAGTTAGTGATGTGTTGGCTTGGCATTTTGATAATATTTGTGTAGCTATTAGAGCTATTGGGACTATAAATCATGGTGTGGATGACATGGGATCACACCTAGTGAAAACTAGTCCTCACTAGCCCTTTTATATTTCCCATTTTTCTACTTTTAGAAATCTCACCTACTAAATATTGAACTTCACTAGACTATGGTGCTTTGGTTCATGGTTAACCTAGAAAATACCAAAATTTATTAGCATGTGAATCATGAATTCCTTGGGTATGGATCTTAGTAAGAATTATGTGAAGCTTAATAGTCCATGATTTCCATACCCTCATTTGAATAGGTGCATTGTGTTTATATCTCATTTTCATTGTGTTTGCATCTACTTTTCAAATTTTATTCATTTATTTTATATTTTGTGTTGTATTTTCTCTATACATATTTTTTTTTGTTGCATCACATTTCAAACATATGTGTTCCTTTTTCCTTATGTTTTATTTCCATAATATTTTAAATCCTTTGGGCTAGCACATCCCCTAGATTTAATGTCATCCTATCTTGTCAGTATTTGGAAATTTGAACCCCTCTTGACATATCCATACTTTAATTTTAGTCACAACATAAGTTCACACACTCACTAAAGTGGGGGATAAATGTAGCATCAAAAATTGCCACCATTGAAAATTTCACACTAGGTTTTTCTCTCCCCTATTTTCTTGGACATATTATGATTTCATTTTCCACTTTTATAAATATTATTGGAAAATAAAACATAACAATCAAACTATATATTAAATATTTTTTCCTCGACACTTTTGATCCCCAAAAAGGAGGCATCTAGTCCAAGGAATCCTATGCCCTAGACCACTTAAGTTGGACCAAAATTTGAATATGTTGTTGTTGGTAATTTATTTTTTTGATTTCTAAATAGAAATATCATTTATTGGTATTTGATTTTAGATAAATTAGAAGAATTTCATATAAATACAATTTATTTTCACCATTTTAATTCAAGCATGATTATTGAGAAAAATTGAAGTGTCCTAAAAGAATTCAAGATCAGTCAAGATATGAATTATAAAGATTATTGCAGCATTTCATCAGTCAAACATCACGTCATTTTTTATGTAAGTTTTTCATAATTTTTGTATGTGTTTTTTTATGAGTAGTAACACTTATAGGTCATCAAATTAAATCAAATCAAGAAACAATTGATCCTTGAAGGTGATGAGTGTGACTTTAGTCCATCAAGGAGGTTGGATCTTAGTGGTGAGTTGTAGCAAGTTCTCAATTCATTGTTTATTTGTAATGTGGTATCTAGTCTAGGTTTCCCTATACTCTAGACCACTTAAGTTGGACCCAAATTTAAATATGTTTCTATTGGTAATTTACGATTTTCATTTCTAATTTGAAATATAGGTTATTAGTATTCGATTTTTGAGAAATTAGAAGAATTACATATAAATACAATTTATTTTCACCATTTTAATTCAAGCATGAATATTGAGAAAATTTGAAGTTTCCTAAAAGAATTCAAGAGAATTCAAGAGATGAATTATCAAGATTATTGCAACATTTCATCATTCAAGTATCATGTCATTTTTATGTAACTTTTTCATAGGTCATTAAATCAAATCAAATCAAATCAAGAAACAATTGATTCCTAAAGGTGGGGTGATCCCACAATACTAGTTTAAATTTTTTCGCCAAAATGGACACTGAACTAATTTTTTCTAGCTCAATCTTCACTTTTAGACACCTATAGTGGCTAAACCGTGAGGAATTTGAAGATGATGCAAACTAGTGATTTTTGACAATTTGTTTGTAGATTATAAATATATTTTTTTCAAAAAAATTGGAATCAGATTGAACTTGTTTCCATCTCCTTCAAAAACTAGTTTTTTTTCAGTGAACACCATTTTTGAGTGATGCTCACCGTATAACACATAACTTTTTCTCCATGAATGATAAAATTCTTATTTTTTGAATTTAGATTTGTAACTATGATATCTAGTGATTCTATTTGGTTTCATGGCATTTTATTGAATATTTTTTCCTTAATCAAGTTTCAAAGTCAAACCAATTACAATTTAGACATAGGCGAACCGTATAACACAACTTTTTTTGTATGTATCAACATTCATTTTTTTTTGTTGGATCAAGGACTTCAATATCTGGTGCACTCATATTTTTTTCTTTTTTTATAATATTCTATTTTTCCACATGTGCATAATAGAGAGCTTGATTTTTGGTGAAAAACCTACATTCACAAAAAATAAAAAATAAATATAATAATAAAATTAAATTTATTTAAAATTATACTTTTGGGAAGCTTATAATAAGGACTACATACTTACAGAAAAAAAAGTTAAATGAATTCATTTGATCCCCCAAAAGGTAAATCAAAAGTTGTTTTTTATTAGCATTTTGATAGGTGTAAAGGAGACTTCGTTATAGGTATGGTTTAAAACTAGTGGGTTTCTATCCAAGGGGGTTTGATCTAAGGCGGTTTGATCAAATCCTCTTCAATTGGAATCCTTAAAATGGAAATTTTCAAGGCTTAAATCATTATATTTTCTAAAAATACATAATTTCAAAAAAAAAGAGAATCTCCTGGAAATTGTAAACCAGCATTGTGGGATCACCCGGTGATGAACTTGCAACTTCAGTCCATCAAGGAGGTCGAATCTAAGTGGTTAGTTGTAGAAAATTATCAATTCGTTGTTTATTTGTATGGTGGGATCTAGTCTAGGGTGCCCTACACCCTAAACCACTTAAGTTGGAGCCAAATTTGAATATTTTTTGTTGGTAATTTATTATTTTGATTTTCAATTTAAAATATGGGTTATTGGTAATTGATTCTTGAGAAATTAGAATAATTACATATAAATATAATTTATTTTCACCATTTTCATTCAACCATGATTAATGAGAAAATTCAAAGTGTCCTAAAAGCATTCAAGAGCAGTCAAAAGATGAATTATCAAGATTATTGGAGAATTTCATCATTCATGTCATTTATTATGTATGTTTTTCATATGTTTTGTATGTATTCTTTAATGAGTAGTAACACTTGTAGGTCTTCAAATCAAATAAAATCAAGAAACAATTCATCCATGAAGGTGATGAGGGGTAAATGCAAGAAGACGAGTCAAATTCTACTGGAAGTTTTAAACTTAGAAGAAAACATGAAATTGGGAAAAACAAAACGGGATCTCGCTATTTAGAAAATGGGATATCGTTTCGCTTTGGGTCCCAATGCCAAAAATGGGATCACATTTTGAAATAGGATCCCATTTAGTAAAGGCTTAAATTTAAAAAAAAAAAAACTGGATCCCATTTTGTAAAGGATTAAATTTAAAAAAGAAAAAGGGGATTCCATTTTGAAATGAGATCTCTTCGGAAAGGCTTAAATTTTTTTTTTAAAAAACAAAACAAGATCTCATTTATAAAAAAATAAAAAAAATTCCTAGTTTTTGCTATGAGTCTTGGGTAAAAAAAAAGGCTTCAGGAGCTAACCCTTAGCTTTGCACCTATTTTGACCTATAACTTGAAGTTCATGCCAATTTTTTAGTGGAAAAGAGTGACTTTGGACATATGTCTGAAGACATTTTTTGCAGAATTTTTTGACAAAATTAAAACCCATTATAGATGGGATTGTGTAGATTCCAAATATGTATTTTTTTAATAATTGTATGTTAATAGAAAAAGTATCCCCTTTTCCTACATTTAGGAATGATTAACAATAAATGAACCTAATATGACTTTGATTTAGTGTTGTAATGTGTTTTACACATTCACATTGAGTCTAAGGCCCTTTTTAATAAAATAAACTTAGTGGTGCCTTATTTAGGGTGTTGTAAAGTGTTTTCTTACACTTTCACACTAATCTAGAGCTTTTTTAATTAATTGAGGTTAATTAGAGCTTGAAACCTCAGAAATAGTGTTCTATTTTTTGAGAAATGGAACTTAAGGGGAATTAGGGTTCCTCCACCTATTTCACTTATGTTTCATTAAAGGAAACCAAGATCCCTCAACCAATTGGCTTGATTGAGGGAAGAGTTGGATGGATAAGAATGGTTTCCTTGGGTGATTGAAGATAAAAGGGGGTTCACCACTAAGAAAATGCTAAGAAAGAAATGGAATGAAAGCAATGTGCCAATCTAGCTATGATACCTAGAGAATTGAGAACCTAAAATCAAGTTGACAAAAGAGAATGAAACATAAACGTACCTAGAAGAAAGATATGATCAAAAAAGGATCTGAAACCCTAAAATTCTAACTTTTAATGCTCATTGGGACTTATATGTAAGACTAGGCGATTTAGTCCCAAACTAGGATTTATGGGCAGGATATGGGAACTCTCAGTAACTGATCTGAATCTTCTAAAAACTAGCAGAAGTGTTGTACTAGGACTCATACAACCAAGGTGGAAATTTAGTCCCAGTATTAGGTTTTGGCTAAAATTCTGGTATCCTCTAGTGATATGTTGTAGCTTCTCTCCTCCCATATATTCAAGTCTAAAAGCTTGAATTCTAGCCTATAGGTGACTTTCCGTGAAGATGACAATCTTGTGACAACTTGAAAACTTTCCTCAATTTTGCAAGTTAGTTTTCAAAGCATCTTCAAGCTCTGAAACACCTAGATCTACAATCACACATGTAGAGAGAGAGAGAGAGAGAGAGAGAGAGAGAGAGAGAGAGAGAGAGAGTTGTTGATTGTTAGGGAATATGGTTTTTCCTTGGTCAAACCCCATTTAGGTAATTAAAACTTGTGATGAAACAATGAAACATGAACATGAATATGAAACATGAACAATGATACCTTGAATGATGTCTTGAAATGTAAATTTGCAATTTAACATGAAGTGGCCATGAATAATGTAGATCATGATCTTGAATCAGATGTGGAATTTTTTTTAGCTTGGATCTTGAATGCTACATCAGAACACTAGCTCAACAACATGATTGATGCATTATTCCATTGAAATGATGATGGATCTTGAATTGCTGCAATAATCTTTTACAAATTTTCCCTTGAACGCTCTTGAAATGCTCTTGAATACTCTATAATGCTCTTGTAAAGTCTTAGGATGATCAATTATTTATTGCTAGGTCTTGTAACTCTTGTTAGCTCTTGTTAGGAAAACAAATGTGAAATAACCTTGTATTTATACTTGTTTATGTCAAATTTCTTGAAATTACAATAGTACAAGTTGAAATCAGATCTAGGAGAATAAAATCCTACCAAGAATTTGATTGAAATTAGGTCCTAGTTAAAGTGTGAATCATACACCAGTTGTGGCTCTATGAGTCGTAGTAGCTAAAACCGAGGACAAAAATTTCTAGGAGTGTCTTGTAGAGTGTGCAATTTGAAATTAGGTCCCAAGATCTAGGTGGGACTCATATGCCCAAGGTGGCGTATGAGTTCTAGATCACCAGATATGGAACACACAACCTCAAACATTGAATTATGATTGGTTATTTGCTAAGTGTCGGGATTATCCTCAGAAAGATGCATTAAATAAGGCTTGTGGATGCAAAATAGGCCAATTAAGATATTAAAGAAGCCAAATTTTAGCAGGGAGAGCCCAAACAAGTGTGAAAATTTAAAGGGATACATTTTTCTACACTACATTTAGCCCACACTTTAGTGGGAGAAAGAACTTGCTTCAAACTCACACTAAATTAGACATTCAAGATGGGTCAACATGTACCCATGTGGATGGCATAGGAAAAAAAAGATCAAAGGAGGTGGCCAAGCCCCTAGGATCCAAGATCCTATGTCAGACCAATATAAGAACAAAAGGACACACACAAGGTGTATGATATGCAACATAAAGATATACAAACATACAATGTCAATGACATAAGGAAGAAAGAAAAACTAAAATAAAAAAGGGACGGATCAAGATTCAACCATTTTTCCAATACGATGTGGATCAAATCTAAGCTATTTATCCCAAAATGTATGCTCACTCTAAGGAAAAAAAACTTTAGGCTGTCCACTGGGTGAGTATCCAAAGGGGGTGGCTTAGTGAGAAATTCATGCCTTTGTATTGACTTCTCACCGTATAATGAGAAATTCATGCCCACATTTAAGCTTCTTATCCTACACTAACCATACCAAATCTATACTTTCCAATAAATTTTATAAGTTGCCACATAACATGAACAATAGGATCCACGAGGCAAGCAAACTTTGTATGGTTGAAACCCATGAACAAACATGATGGCTCCATAGGCAAGCAAAAGTGTGCTATGGAAGGTGTCCATATAATAGTTATTTGTAAGGTACATTCAAAGGGATTTTGCTTACTTCATGTAGGGTATATTCTTAGGGAACATTGTGCCTAATGTCTCTAAGAGAGGACAAGTCAAATAAATATCACACTCTCAGAGGAAATCAATCCCAATGTTACCACCAATAAAAGGATGCATCATAAGAAGAAATAAAAAAACATAGTGAAATGTGAGTGTCAATGTATGCCCCCACTTTAAAGTGGTTTCTAACACCATTGTTGTTAGAAATTGCTTTAAAGTAGAAGAAGACATGAAAGATTATTCAGAAAGCCCTATGCCAAGTCATATTCTCTTGAATGAACTACGTCATTAAGGGGTATGCCACATGTAAGCCAACTTAAGGCATGTCTTCCACATCCCAAGCTTGCTCTTATATATACCATGGAAGGCGGTCAACTAGCCAAAAGAGACAATGACAAGTTGCATATGAGGACAAGTCTACCTTACCCTTTTCCCCCACTTAATGCAGGATAAGGATGAGATAGGATGATTGATGAGAAGCTTAAAATTTAGTATCAATTAGGGGAGCTAGGTGCTTCAACACAAGTAAGAGAACTACAATCCTTAAGATATTTAATTTTTTCACTTAAAGCCTTATACTCATTAGTAGAATGACCATGAACTCTATGATAAGCACAAAATAAAATCTTATAGTAAAATTTATTTTGTATTCTTGGAGGGAGAGATATCAAACAATCTTGGAGGATTCTTGACAAGATACTCTCTTGATCAATAGTAGAAGAAGTTCCTTTGTTTTACGAAAAAATATCTCTTGCTTAGTATAAGATGTCATACTTACACAAGGCTCTTTAGATTGTGAGGCTTTGTACCTTTCTTTAAAGGAAGGTGTACAATAATTTCTATATTTCTTTTTTTTATTTTGAAGAACAATAACCAAGACCACTTGTGTCTATCAATTCAAGTATGTTAGAGTTGGCTTAGGAGAATATTTAGTAAGAGTGTTGATATTAAGTGATTTTATGTTTGTTTCTTTTTAGGGACAATAACCAAGAGAATTAGTTGCTCCTTGCATGTTAGGCTCTATAGGGACATGGATACCTTGTTCTCTAGCACCACATCCTTTTCCACTATATCCAAGTTGTTTCATAATTTCATAACCTTTTCCATAAATCTTTTTCATTTCTTTTTGATTCGGTGGTTGTTCATAATCAACTTCATCAAATTTTGTTGTGTAATTTGTTGTCTTTTGTTCTAAACTATGGTTGAGGTGGATGCTTTCAAAGGATCATCTAAGTTTTGTGTCGACATTACCACTTTTTATTTATCATTTTCATTTTTTTTGTTTATGATCTTGTATTCTCCCTTGAATGTTGTGAAATATAAGGAACCCTAATCATTTTCTAATAGTTTTGTGAAGTTTCATCAATATTTTTTTGTTTATATATTTTTTGCACGGGTTCCATTTGTCTAGTTTTTTTAATATTTTCAAAGGATTCTCCTTGTATTTTTCAAGTTGTAAAACATTGTAAGGCTCATGATCAACATTGAGTGTGTTCACTTCATTGTTGTAGACATATTTTATTTTACAATGAAGGGTAAAAGGAATCTTATGCATCTCATGAATCCAATGAATCCATGGTATTATTAAAAGTAGGTTGTATGAAAGATCATCAAGAATAACATGGATCGGGGTTTGAAATGTTACCTTCCCAGCTATAATAGGTAATATGATCACCTCAACTGATCATTTTCCCATGTTATAAAACTCATTAATAGATAAAGAGGTAGGTTGTATTTAGATTTTTTCTACTTTAATCTTGTCCAATAGGTTTATGCTACACATGTTAGGGGTGGAACCATTGTCAAAAGAGGACCTCTTTATCCCTATCCTATTATATTGAGCTATTATCATGAAAGCTTCATTTTATTTTTTCACTTCTAGTGAGGGTAACTCATCTTGATGGAAAGTAATGTTTAAGTTATTTGGTGTTATAGCTTGAATTTGGGTTGCTACATCATTTGATTGCACATTAGGTGGGGTAGGAACTATTTGTAAGGAAATTTGAATCATGTTATGATAACGAGGGGAGGCTTGAATAAGATCTCATAATGATATCTTAGCAAGAGTGTTCTTAAGTTGTTCAACAAGATCATACTCCTTTCCACTTTGTGAAGGAAAATGAGGAGGACCAAGAAAGATAGGGTAAGGCAATAGGAGGGATGTTAAAGGTGTTTGTCTTTTTTGTTCACTATTTATATTTTTACATGCATGAGAAACAATGTGATAATTTGATTGCTAAAAAACATTATTCTTAGGTGGTTCAAGGATGAGGACAAGTGTTTTTTGAGTTTGTGGTCATTGTGAGGGTGGGTAGAGAATTAGATGATTCTTAGGATGTCCCATAGGGTATTTAGGGGGTCCAATAATCAAGGGGGATCTAATGGACACTTGTGCATTCATAACCTTAGCATTTTTGGTTCTATGTCTTTCTAATGAAGGGGAGTCTAGTGTCATCTTTTCACCATCATCTAAGGAAGTCATGTTTCTATTGTTAATGTTTTCATTTTCATGCACCATAATATATTCCCTAGTAGGGGATTTTTTAGGAGAACTACAAACTAGATGTTCATGAAATTTAGAGATTGGTTCTTCTAAAATGACTTCATCACAAGTGAGTGGGTTATCAATGGTTGGATTATCTTTGTTATCAATGATGGAATTCTCTTGTTCAATATTTTTTTCTGTAGGGGAAGAGAGACACATAATATTCTCATGACTTTCATTGGTGTGATCCTCTAACATCAAAATATCTTCTTCACAACTAGGAGAGATACTAGGAGATGAAAAAGTATGATTATCATGGTCATCTATGGGTGTATTCCTTTGTCCCATTATGTCTTCCAAAATAGGAGAGATAAGAGAAGAAAAATAAATAGGGTTTTCATATATCTTAAATATTTTATCTAACACCAACATATCCTCCTCACAAATATGTTTGTCATGATCGCTCACGCTTGTATCATCTTTTAGTATAGTGCATTCTCACAAGTAGGGGAGGTGTTGGTAGATGAATGAAGACTAGGTAAAGTAATGTTAAGGAGTGTTTCAATGATTTTATCTTCATGTGTCATAATATCTTCCCAAGAGGGAAGAGGAGAGAGATAGTCAAGACTTTGATGATTCTCAATGATTCCATGTTCTTTCACCAAGATACCTTCATCACTATTAGGAAAGGTATTGAGAGAAGAACAATTATGGTTTCCATGATCATCTATGCTTGTGTGTTCTTGTATCATATCATCCACATGAATGGGAGAGATAGTAGGGTTTGAGTGAGTTATGAGAAATTTGATATTAAGGATTGTGTCAATGGATTGTTTCTCTTGTTCTAAGATGTTCTCATAACTAGAAAAGATAGTAGAAGGATGGATAACATGTTTCTTAATGACCTCATCTCTATGCTCTATATTGAAATCATAAGAGGGGATGTTGTAATTATACAATCCATTCTTAACCATTTAAAAAACCACATCTCTTAAAAGAAAACATGTTAACATGAAAAAGTAAGCTATCTAATCTATCCAATGTTTCAAAAATGTAAACAAATGTCCTACAAATCTGAAGATTTTCACTACTAAAATAAGTTTTTGAATGATTTTTTTTTTTAAAAATGACTACATTAAATGGATGATTTGACCTAGATACATGAAACAATAATTCCAAAAACTTTATAGACTAATATAGTGGGTTACCCCCAAGCCTAAAAAGTAAAAATATCACCAAAAATCTCCAAAAATTTAATTTGTATAGCCCTCTAGGGACTCATTCGCCCAGCTGGGCATATGAGTCCAACTTAGGGCATTTGACAGGTTCAGATAGTGAAAAATAGAGAGCAAACAATACTCAAAATTCTTGCAAAAATACCTGTATAGGGATTAAATCACCTAAGTGGGATTAGGGTATTTAAACCAAATTAAGTAAATTCTAGGTTGATTTGAAGGTTTCTAACTTTAATGTTGATTCTACTATTTTTCAATTACAATTTTTTAGTGAAATTCAATGATGCAAGATGCAAAATTGCAACCTATATGTACTTTCACTAATGCAATATTTAGAAACCCGAGATGCAAATTAACTAATACAATACCTAATGAGAAGTTAATGTAAGCTAGATCTAGGACTATGATGCACTCCAAATTATAAAATAAGGTGTCTAAAGGCTAGGTTCACCAAAATGAAACCTCAAAAATAGTGTTCTATCTTTTGAGAGATGGACCTAAAGGGGGATTAGGGTTCCTCCACCTATTTCACTTATGTTTCATTAAAGGAAACCAAGATCCCTCAACCATTTTGATTGATTGAAGGAAGGGTTGGATGGTTTAGAATGGTTTCCATGGGTGTGATTAAAGATAAAAGGGGGTTCACCACTAAGAAAATTCTTAGAAATAAATGGAATGAAAGAAATAAGCCAATCTAGCTATGAAATATAGAGAATTGAGAACCTAAAATTAGACTGATAAAAGAGAATGAAATAGAAAGGTAAATGGAAGAAATATATGATCAAAAAAATCTTCAAAACCCAAAAATTTTGACTTTTAATTCTCACTAGGACTCATATGTTAGATTAGGTGATTTAGTCCTACACTAGGGTTTCTAGGTAAGATTTGGAATCTCTCAATGATTGATCTGGATCTTCTAAAAAGTGGCAAAAGTGTTGTAGTGGGATTCATACACCCAAGGTGGTGATTTAGTCCAAGTATTAAGGTTTGGCCGAAACTTTGATATCCTCTAGTGGTCTACTATAGCTTCTCTCCCACTAGATCTTTGAGTGTGAATGCTTGAATTTTGTCCTTTAGGTGAATTTCCATGAAGATGACAACCTTATGACAACTTTCCTCAATCTTGCAACTTAGTCTTCAAAGGATCTTCAAGCTATATAACACCTAGATCTGCAATCACACATGTAGAGAGAGAAAAACTAGTTGATTGTTAGGGAATAGAGGTTTTCCTTGGTCAAACCCCATTTAGGTAATTAAACCTTATGATGAAACAATTAAATATGAACATGGAATATGAAACATGAACAATGATACCCTGAATGATGTCTTGAAATGTACATATCTGTAATCTAACATGAAGTGGCCATGAAGAATGTAGATCTTGATCTTGAATTAGATGTGGAACAATGTTTAACTTGGATCTTGAATGCTACATCACAACACTAGCTCAAAAATATACCTGATGCATTATACCTTTGACATGATGATGGATCTTGAATTGTTGCAATAATATTCTACAAATATGCAGTTGAATGCTCTTAAAACACTCTTGAATACTCTATAATTCTCTTGTGAAGTCTTAGGATGCTTGATTCTTGATTGACAAGTCTTGTTAATTCTTGTTAGGTAAAAATATATGAAATAACCTTGTATTTATAGTTGTTTATGCCAAATTTCTTAAAATTACAAAACTACAAGATGACGTTAGATCTAGCAGAATAAAATCCTACCAAGAATTTGATTCAAAATAGGTCCTGGTCAAAGTGGGACTCATACGCCAATTGAATCTTATGATTCTCTATAGCTAAAATGCAAGACAAATTTCTAGGAGTGTCTTGTGTAATGTGCAATTTGAAATCACGTCCCAAGACCTAGGTGGGATTCATACACCCAAGTTGGCGTATGAGTCCTAGATCACGAGATCTACAACACACAACCTCAAACATTGAATTATGATTATTTTTTTGTTAAGTGTCAGGAATATCCTAAGAAAGATGCATTAAATAAGGCTTGTGGATGCAAAAAAGGGCTAATTAAGGCATAAAGAAGCCAGATTTTATCACCAAGGGCCCAAACAAGTGTGAAAATTTAAAGGGATGAATTTTTCTACACTACAAAGTTTAACTAGCCCCTTTAATTCATATCCAAGCATTAGTTATTATATTTTTCGAAGGGTATATCCCAACACTCATTAATAATGTTGCATAACATTTTATTCAGCAAGGTTTAAGTCCTAGGATAGTGATCTAGGTCCCATTTTCCACCTGGTGAATTTTTCCCCAGTATGTTCTAGAACCCCCTTTTTACATGTTATTTCATCTCCCCAAAACTTGATCCTAGAGAATTGTGCTAGGACCCATTCGCCCAAGGTAGTGAATGGGTCCTCCTTACCTAGGACACCCCTTTTTGAACTTATTTGTGGTGGGATCTTAGTGATTTTGAATCCTAGATTTGAGGCTAGCTTATGTTATTTTAATTTTAGGATTAAATCTTAAGTTTAGTATAAATATAAGACTAATTCACATAGCTTTGCCTAGAAGATTTGATGCAAGCTAAGGGTACTTTAACAAGATCATTATAGATAATTTCAAGAGTAATTATAAGGAATTAAATGGCATATTATCAAGGTTTTATTGTAGTAATTAAAGATCATATCATCATATCAAAGATTTAGTGCATCATGCATGTAGTTGATCTTATGTGTTGATGTAGAATTGAAGGTCCAAATTGAGCATTGTTTCACATCCTTATTCAAGATAAAAATCTACATTATTCATGGCCACTTCATGTTAAATTCATGATTTACATTCCAAGACTTCATCCAAGGTATCACTGTTTCATGTTTCATGTTCCATGTTCATGTTCATTGTTTCATCATAAGGTTTAATTACCTAAATGGGGTTTGACCAATGAAACCCCCTATTCCCTAACAATTAATATTTTTTCTTCTCCTGATGTGTGATTGTAGGTTTAAGGTTGAAGATCAAGTGGAGAAAAAATGCTGAAAATTTGTCAAGATTGAAAACTTGCAAAAGTTGTCATCTTTAGTGCAAGATCACATAAAGTACTCTACATAATTGATTTATGACTTTTGGGAGCTGATCACCTATGATTTGAGAGCACATACATCAATGAGTAGTATCTTGAAAGTGATTTTTAGAAACTATAATAGGGATCCATTCACCACTGGGTGAATGATTCCTCAATGACTCCTGAAACAACACTTTTTAATCAAGGTACACATTGTTTCAACATCTTAAAACCACCCTTATTTTTTTATAATAGTTAGGATTGATTTTCGATTGTTATCTGCATCATATTATACATAATTGTATATTTTATTAGGAAAACTAGTGGCTCATCATTTTGTTGATTCATCTTGATAACATCCTATTTTTGTTTTAAACATAATAGTGAACCTAATGTATTGAACATTGTAATTTTCTGATCTCGAAGTCTTTCTTTGAATCTTAGGTTAGATATTGCATTCATTTGCATTCATCTTCATTGAAATATGTCTCATTTAGGGTGTCCTACTTTGCATGCAAATTTGCATCTCATCTAGGGTTTTACAATTGTATTGTTTGCATTCTTTAAAATCTGAAAAAGACAAAACAAAATTATTCATATTGCATAACATTTAGACCATATAAATTTTATTTTAAAAATAGAAACAAAATTGCATTTCAAATTAGGTCTTTGAATTCATCATTTTGTCACATTTTCCACTTACATTTCATATTACATTTTTCAAAAATTTGAACTTGAAACTCACTATTATAGACTTGAATCTGAAACTCATTGAAGAAGCTTAAAAATTAGTAAAAATAATTTTAAAAACCCTAATCTAGGACCCATTCTCCCTAGGGTGAATGAGTCCCTGATCAGGTGCTGATATGAATTTTTTGGAATCTGAAAACCTCTATTTTATGCTTTTGTTTTCTAGTGTTACATCTTTGTTTCAGTTTTTTTATTTTATGTTGCATTAAATTCATTAGATCTAACTTAATTTGGCTCATTTAGTGCATTTTCAAAATTCAAAATTGCATTTACAACATTTCATTTTCAATTTATTATATTGTGTAATTAGTAAATTACCTTGTTTAAAATTTGAAAATTAAATTTCGTTCTAGGTCATTGCATTGCCTCTTTCCATTTTGGGTTTGCACACTAAGTTTGTAAAACTTGTATGATATTTACAACTATTATCAATACTATAATAATGCATAGTTTGAGGATCATTTCATCCCATTATATCTCACTTGTCGTGGATCTTGGGTTCTCTAGCTCTCTTCCTAATAGGTTTGATTGCCAACCCTCTATGGCTCATAATTTTCATACTTCATTACCCATGAATTCCATTGATGTGCATGATGTCCATCTCTCACAAGAAGACATAAAAATATTAGATGAAAACATAGAAAACTTACAATAATTTATCCTTACTGAAAGCATGGACATTAGTATGATTCCTACGTTACAAAATCTAAGGAAAATTATTAAAATAGGAAATGGAACAAAAATTGTCCATGGCCTTAGTTTCTTCATGTGATCAGGCATTTCCACTTTCAGATTAAGACATTAAAATCATTAATCACAAAAATCCTAATCAACTATGAAGAGAAAAGGACACACAAACATAAATAAAATGAAATAATATCACCTGATTCACACGTCCATTGCCTGATCTCCGTAGCCCTTCTCTATTATTCTATAAATATTATTGCCCTTAGATCAAGTATGCAAATATTACCTTATGATTAAGATAAAGAAAAATATCAAAAATTATTATCAGAAAAATGGTAGCATATAAATTTTATATAGATGAAAATGATAGTGACAACCCTATTTATAGAGAGCTGAATGTGAAATGGATGATTGGGATTAGATGAGACAAGATAAGATAGAAATGAGAGTGACTGAAGAATAAGGAAATTGATTGATTTTAAAAAAAATCACTTCAATTTGAAAGGGAAATTTCATTTTTAAATAAGGGAAACATTATTTCATTGTAAGAGGAAAAGGTGAGTTAACTTTTTTATTAAATAGAAATTTAATTCAAAAAGTGGGAGAAACAATGAGTCATTTAATTAACTTGTGACAGAAAATCTAAAAGTAAATAATTAAATAATTAACATAATTATTTAATTAAAGTAGAAAATGACAAATTATTAAATAAATCTAATTTTTTTAATTATAAAAATCAAAGATATTAGTGACACAATTAAATAAATAAGAATTTATTTAATTAATCAAGAGTAATGGAGAAATGAATTAAATGAGTTAATTAAATAATTAAGAATTATTTAATTAATTGTAGAAATATGACCCTAGATAGTGGAAAAATGATGTTATCAGGCCTAGGATAATTTTTAGTGTCTACACTTCCTAATTGAGAACTTAAATAAACAAGAGCATAATAACATTCATGCATCGGTCAACTTTATTGAAGCTAAACCTCATAAGGGCTCAACTAAAAGGCCTCTTGATATTGATTTCTCATAAAACGACATACTTAAACATCCAACCGATGGTTTTTTTTACATAGTCGGAAGAATGGACAACAAGCTTGCGAAAAAGTACAAATTTGTGTCACACTTTTGGCCAACTTATCAGCATAAGTGAATTTTAGTATTTATAACTAAAAATCATTTTTGATCAAACACATGATCTAGTAAGATTCATTCTAGATAATTTAAATATGTCCACAACTCTTCAAATTAAAATTGTTGTCTAAATACATATGTAGCACCACTTTGAAGTCAATTTACTAAAAAAATAAAATTATTTGAAAAAAATAATGTTTCAACAACTCCGAGTCATATAAATAACATTTAAAAAAAATGTAAAAATAGCCTTTTGTAGATCCATAAGTGTATTTTTCAAAAACATATTTATTTTAATAGTTCAATTATTATTTTTATTTTATTTTTATTTTTTACTAAAAGTAGGTTATCAACACAAAAATATTAGGTTGATTATCATATCAAGAAAAATACTAAAATTGATTAAATTTTTTTTAAAGATATATGATGCCCTAGATAAAAAAATCTACATTAGGATAGTATAAATTGTAACATCCCGCTACACAACCCAGAAGGTTGAGAGCCAAAAGAGGACGAGATAAATTATTTTTAAACATAAAGAATAACATACACATAAATTAATTACCAATTTGATAAAATGACAACAAATATGGTAAAATATGAGCTAAAGAACAACTTCAAGGAGAGGACTAATCCACCCTCCAAAGAAAATCCAAACAGGAGCAAACAGGATGGCTCCAAAAAATTGCTCTAGAACTTGCTGCTCTACTCTGGAACCTTCAGTTCTAGAGCCCGATTCTCAAAAACCTACTGTTCTAGAGCCCAATGCTCTAGAACCTACTGTTTTGGAGCCCGATGCTCTGGAACCTTGTTGCTACACACAAACAACCAACAAAGGCGCCAGTGCTTTAGAACTTGTGATGCAACTCACAAGACAAAATGGGAAGGCGTTGCTACTCTGGAACTTAAGCAGATTTAAATGTAAAGGAGGTACACCTATGTAGTTATAGTTTTGCATAAAAAATTAGAGAAAGAAAGCCAATAATAAACATCATAATACAAGGGATTCTGATACCAACACCGAAACCCATAAACCAAATATAAAACATCACATTTCTTCTCATTACTCCATATGATTACAACTTCTCAAGAGATTACAATGTGCATAAAGGAACAGGTTTTAATACCATAGAATTTCCATGAACAAGATACGACATCAAATAAGATAAATACACAAAGGCATGTACATGAGTGCGATATGATAATTCAAATACATGGGATAGATCAACTCCAACTGGTGCTCCAAAACCTATTCGTCGGTCCCCAATGGTAGTGGCAACACCTCCCTACCATGTGGACTCCAGAGAGACCACGCCACCGTGCTCAGAGGTAGTCACAAGGCCCAAACCAAAATTACAAGGAATGGATAACATATATGACAAACACTCACACCAAACATGAAGCAAGCACAAAATGCAATGCATAAGGCCTATAACACAATATGAAGATGCTCATACAATACATGTTGGGTACTATTCAAGGCTACTAAGATGGAAGATGGAAGATGTAAGATTACATATCAGATGAGGAGACTCAACCATGCCCAAATAAATGCCCCACAGATGGATAAATCAGCATCCTATAGGTGGATAGGCCTTTTCGAGTGCATCCTTTGCACTCTTCAAGAGCTCCAGGCCATGCATGAGGACTCATTATCATATTAGTTTTTACTCTATAAGTCTCCTCTAATGACCTTGACTAAAGCTCATCTCATTTAGCCAAATGAGGAATCCATAAGCAAAACAAGAAATAGTGAAAATTCACTAAAAACCATCATTGAAACCTTTTAAAACAGCCAAGCAACATTGCTGAAAAAAAACATTTAAATAACTGATCACATATGCCAACAAGTAGATCATCTACCATTCAAGCATTCACCATCAATTCGTAAAACAAAAACCAAACATAAAATTGATATAACCTCATAAAATAATCTCGTAAAACCACTCTTAATATAGTGAAAACCACTAAGCGGTAGTGCCACAAAACACGGTTCTAGTTGTTGTTCAAACGAATGGGAAAGAGGCATAGAATTTCATTAAAATACAAGTTGCCCGGATTAACATTCTAAGCTTGACCCAGTTCAGATCCCGATGTTTCTAGTTGGAATACACCCTTGATTTTTGAATCCAGAATAGAAAACAAGGTGTTGTTTTAAAAAATGTCATTTTAAACATGGCTAGGCAAAACATGAAAAAATGAAAGTGCCTGGATTAAAAATCGGACAAAGACCCAGATGATATATGGATGTTTTTAAATGGAATCCACCCTTATTTTGTATTTATAATAGGTGGATTAAGAGCAGCAAAGAAAAATGACATTTAACAAGTTGGCACAATTTAACCCAAAAATGAAAGTGCCGAGAAATAAAATTTGTCGAAGATCGAGTTGAGATCTTGACATTCCTACATAGAATCCACCCCTTAAATTTGTTTTTATGAAGAGAGTAATGAGCAGCAAAGAAAAACATTTTTAAACAAGTTGCACAAATTCGGCCAAAACATAAAGTATTCCAATTTCATTTTGGACTCCAACCCAGTTGAGATTTAAGCATTATCAGGTGAATTTCATAGTTGGATTTGAGTTTAAACTCAAATATTTGTACAGATTTAAAAAAGACTCATCTTTATCCAAAAAAATAACCACCATAACCAGGTTGAAAATAAAATTCAACAACCAAAATTTCATACAACCCAAACTGGCCAAGACTTCCAAAACATTTGAACAAACACTCATGCATACATTCATAACTCAAAATTTCAAGGAGAACATAGAAGAATACCTCATATCTGCCCAAATGAAAAATGAAGAAATGATTTGTTAGCAAGGCATGGCAAGATTCCAAAATAGAACAGCAAGAAGAGGATGGTCCACTCAATTCAACAATCCAATACCCACGAGTTCCTTCACAGAAAATCTTCTTGTTTCTTCTCCAACTCAGCTGCCCAAATTGTGGGGGGTTGTCTCTTCCATGCCAAAAACAATCATTTCTTCTATCAAGAGATCATTCTCAAAAACCATAATCCCCAAAAAGTTCAAAACAAGGAATAAATATCCAAGACCAAGCTGCCTCATTTCTTTTTCTTTTCTTTTTAAAAATAAATAAATCTTTTTCCCCAAATTATAAACTCTCAAACTAATAAAATGAAATAAAACATTTAATTACATAAGCCATTAAATCTCTTCAATTTAATTAGTTTAGAAAAATCACTTCATATACACCATTCCCAAATGCCCAAGAAAATAGTAATTTAAATCCAATATTAAAATACATGAGCTCCCCAAATAGGATTGAAATAAAATTATGAGGGCTCACAAAACAGATTAATAAAATCGTTTAAAATTTCCAAATGAAATGTACCATTCTCTTGAATGATCAATAAAATCAATTAAAATGACATATTTAAAACCCCATGGATAAAACCATTCAAATATCCAATCAATTAAACACCGTAAAAAATCATAAATGAAACCACGAAGAGATTTCGAATAAACCACATCAAGACACCGACAACCAATTAAATATAAATATAACCACAAAAACAATTACAGATCCAAGACAAAATACCTCAACAAGGCACACCGAAAAACCGCATATGATCGAAAGGTTCTTCAGACATTACCGTTAGGTAACTGGATGGTATGACATCAACTCGGAAACACTACTCTAATAAGATACAATGGACTAGGGTAGGGGACTTTTGGCTTGCATGACTACCTCCAGTTACCACCATCGGGGAATAAGAGTATGCTCAAGCCTATGAATCCAGGTGGAGTCGATACTCGGTACCTGCATCACTCCAATAAAAAATCAAAGTACATGTGCATATAACATATATCATATAGTTAAAACATCAATCATCAGGAAGAGGGTCAAGATATCATAAGCCTCTTGGATATGAGTGTTACGAAATCATCCCTTTTCTATCCACAATCTTACAAAATCAATGATAACATTATATAAGCATATAATCCAATATAATAACTAATCATGATAATCATCAGTGTCTAATCTCAATATGATAACATATAGAATGCTAAATCAAAATTAAAATACCATCTTACCCAGGCTAAGGTTGGAGAGGTGTTACATCCTCCCCCCCTAAGATTTGACTTACTCCTGGAAGTCATGTAAACTAAATATGCAGCCATGTCACACATTAGTACTCAACATCTAAAAATTAATATTAAAAGATTGTACTCCATTCCAAAGATGAGAAAAATAATATACATCATTCATCATAGAACGAAATAGAAAGGGCAACCATTTAACATTCACCTTTCTAAGCATCATTACCGATTTATTGACATATGTATTACTTATAAAATCTCAACATGAAATAAATAAATAAAATAGCATGGTTAATCTTGCTAACACCACATGTCTCACTTTTCTCAAAATAAGCATTTATTTTAACATCCACATTCATTGAAAGATAGGTTAAAATTCACATTGATTTCCATTAAGAATAGATCAAAGAAGATGCATAAGCACTCAATTCTTTCCAATACACCATTTTTTGCAACATTATTTATTTTTCACACAATTCCAATCTCACACATCAGAACACATTTGACATTATTTTCAATAAAATATGACAATTTATACTTTCTAGAACACAATAAGCCAACTTTTAAACTTTTTCATATGAAACCATATCCAATATGAAACATGCATTTATACATATATACATACTTACATCACTAGGAATCACATCACAAGGCTACACAAGGGTCCATCTAGACACCACGAAGCAACATACTAATCCATGATAGATAATCCATAACCCAAAGGCCAATATCCATCTCACATAATCCATACCTCACACTTAGTGGCATGATGGTGTTAGGCCACACACACACATGGTGAGACCATCCAAACAAGACCACAATGACATATCTCTTGTATAAGGAGGTTAGCCTCCAAGAGATATTCATCACACATAGGTGGGTAGTGGGTCCTAGCTATATAACAGCCTCACATACCCCCATTCTCAAGGTTCCCTACATCTACTTCCTTGTATACACTCACCAAGTCCACCTAATATTTCCTTGGAGAGGAATCATAATACAACACATGACCGACATTTGAAAACAAGTAGAAAACTAGTTTAGCCACCAAATTTCATAAATAAATATCAAATAAAGATTCAATTTCAGCAATAAAGTGAGAAATGCGCGCAATTTCAACACTAAATCAAATGTAACCACGAGAGTTACATGAAAATGAAGATCACAAGCGTGGCTAAACCATCACAATCAAATATAAATAAAGTGTCAGCCTTCACAATCAACAAAAGATCATCAATAACCATAAATAAAGTCTGCAATCTTTGAAATTGCACTATACAACACTGTGTGACTAGATACTAGCCACCAAATGAGGAAGGAGGGAACAATGTCTGACTATCACAATAGCCCCTCATGTGGTGTGGAGTGAGCATGCCATCCACATGGCATGAGGTGTACTCCTCAGCTACACTTGCATCATGTCGTCACACGACATGGACTCACCAAGTGGCCCATGCACTCCTTGGCTGCTCACATGGGATGTGCACCTCGACCCCATCCCGCATCATGTCTCAGCGTGGCATGACCATACACTAGTCGGAGAAGGCACATACTAGTCGTATGTTGCATGGCAGTGTGTTTGTGGTTTTACGGAAGTAGGCACGCATAGAACACACCCGCACAGTGATACCTTGCTGAGAAGGAACACACAAGTACTCACCGTAGCCAGAGGTATACATGGCTAGGACATACCCATATGCTAACTGACCCAAACAATGTCAAAAGCAAGCATGAGTGTCCCTCTACAAGTGTATGAGACCCCATTACGCTCATCACACAAGTAGGCTAACATAACACAATCTATTAGTGCACCTTCACGTGTCTATGCACATGACATCGTATCAATTGCATCATATCGAAGCACGTGCAGATACGGTATATATATAATGCATATATGAGTATATCAATATGGGGCTACTCGAGTCTCACCTCTCATATGGACGAGGTAGACTTGCTAATGCTAGCTCAACGCCCCTACAGGCTGCTAGGCAATACTAACAAATCAATGCTGCTATACTCAAAAATGTGGGGATAGGCTAGCACATATGGATCAAGTACCTTGATCCATCATAAGGGGAAGTAGTGAGTACTTTCCCCGGGATCGGTTGAGCTGAGACCGCTCTATGCTACAATATGCACACGCTACACACCTAGCCCAAGGAGCTTTGTGGCTGCTACTACCCCTTCATGGATTGAGGGACTAGAGAACCAAAAGAAGAGAATCTATGAAACTAAATTTTGGCTACTCCTATGTATATATATAAATTTCAACCACACATGGGTTGGCCCTCAATCAGGTGACAAAATAAAATCATGCATAATGGTATGGTTAATCCCTTACCTAAGATACAAAATATCCTCATGAATGGGTACACAGTATCACCATCCATGGCACACAATGCAAGTACGGGGTATTCACAACACTCAACCAATGCACAGTTACTGGTTTATCACATTTATAGGGGGTTACATATACATACTTGAATTCCATTACTTTTTGAAAGATCACATACCATAAGTACATTTATTTTCATAACCAATGTGATTCCCTTTACAAAATCATATCATCCATGGATGGGTACCCTATACCACAATCCCACGAGAACACAACTCAAGCACATGATAGCCACAACACTCAACATGAGCACTAATACAAGATGTTCACATAGCAAGGGGTACTTTTTCCAATTTCCTCTCACCAAAATAAAACTATTATCTACTTCTAATTATGCAAGATCAAAACAAACTTCCCAAGAACATGTACTCCCAACATCCATACAACCTTCTCTTTTCAAGACAACAATGTCATTAAAGACAATTTTATAGTTACAACCTTTATCACATGCAATATATCATAGTGCTACATGGAGTAAATCAACAATTCCATAATAATTCTCACATTCACATTCACTATTATTAAGTGGTAAATCACCTTACTACACACATATGATAACCACATTTATTTACTATACACAGAGCAATATCATTACAATGTTTACTCAAGACAAGGTATGCAATATTATCACTTCATCATACATTAATCATTTTGCATTTTGAATCAAGGTGCAATAGTTTAACATCTACATGGTTTCATTAACACATAATCACTTCCACAAAAATGCATCAACCATATTGAGAGCATGCAATAATCTCTATGAACTAACAACATGATCATTCATTTCTTACCATATTTATAATTTGAATATAACATGCAAAAACAACTCCTGAACCACATGGGCTACAACCACACTCAGGGTCTAGTCAAGGGTCAAAACCCTTACACAAAGAAAGAGCCACACATCAAATAGACCAATTAGAACACACTTCTTGGTAGGCTCAAGGGTCTAACTAGCCCTCATAAAGCATTCCTCAACAAGACACGAAAGGGACAGGAAACAACACTTGTTTCTATCCACCACACACAACACACCAGAAAAGTATCAACCACAAGCAGGGATCCCAGTGCTGCAACATGGGCTCTACCTCTAATTTTTCCTTTGGCTTTACCTCTAGGGAATCCTAAGGAAACAAGGAACACATCAAAATAGATCATCACAAGGACAATCTATACACCATATTAAGGCATAAAAGAAGATCAACAAGACTATGAAAACAATAGAACAAGCTCACACCACACACGCCAAACACAACATAACATAGAAGACTCATGTATGCCAGAGCTCCTAGTGTGTGAACATGTGCTCAGATACCACATGTAACATCCCGCTACGCAACTCAGAAGGTTGAGAGCCAAAAGAGGACAAGATAATTTTTTTTTAAAACATAAAGAATAACATACACATAAAGTAATTACCAATTTGATAAAATGACAACAAATATGGTAAAATATGACCCAAAGAACAACTTCAAGGAGAGGAGGGTGATCCCACAATAGTGGTTTACAATTTTTGGCCAAACTGGACATTAAAATTATTATTTTTAACTAAATCGTCACATTCAGGCACCTATAGCGACTAAACTGTGAGGAATTTGAAGATGATGCAAACTAGAGTCTCATCAAATTTTTTCCATAGATTCTAATTTAATTTTTTTCAAAAATTTTAGAATAAGGTTGCACTTCCTTTTCCATCTCCCAAGAAAACTATTTTTTTTCTTAGAAAACAACATTTTTAAAAAGTGACGCTCACTGTATACAACATAAATTTTTTTCTATGAAGGATAAAATTCTAATTTTTTCAAATTTAGATTTGTAACTACGATATCTAGCACTTTCATTTAGTCTCATAATTTTTTATTGAATATTTTTTCCTTAATAGAGTTTCGAAATCAAACCAATTGCAATTCAGACATAGGCAGACTGTATACAACATAATATTTTCAATATGTATCGAAATTCAATTTTTTTTTTTTTAATGGATCAAGGACATCAATACCCAACACGCAAATATATAAAAAAAAATTATTTTGATAATTTTCTATTTTTCCACATGTGCAAAACAAAGAGCTTTATTTTTGGTGAAAAACCTATGTTTAATAAAACTAAAAAAACACATACATAATAAAACCAAAACATATTAAAATTATATTCGTGGGATAGCTTATTTCGAGGACTACCATAATCATTTCAAATAAATTTTAAATGAATTAATTTGATCCCCCAAAAGGTAAATCAAAAGTGATTTTTTATCAGCATTTTGATAGGTGTAAAGGAGACTCATTTACAGGTATCGTTTAAAACTAGCGAGGTTCTATCCAAGGGGGTTTGATCCAAGGTGGTTTGATCAAACCATATTCAATTGGAATCCTTAATATGGAACTTTTAAAGGCTTAAATCATTATATTTTCTAAAAATATCTGATTTCAGCAAAAATCAGTTCCTCTCAGAAATTGTAAACCAGCTTTGTGGGATCACCCAGGACTAATTCACCCTCCAAAGAAAATTCAAACAAGAGCAAACAGGATGGCTCCAAAAAATTTGCTCTACAACTTGTCGCTCTGCTCCGGAAACTACAGTTCTGGAGCCCGATACTCCAAAACCTACTGTTCTGGAGCCCGATGCTCCAAAACCTACTGTTCTAGAGCCCAATGCTCCAGAACCTTGTTTCTGCACACATACATCCAACAAAGGCACCAGTGCTCTAAAACTTGTGATGCAACTCACAAGACAACATCAGAAAGTGTTGCCACTCCAGAACTTAAGTAGATTTAAATGTAAAGGAGGTACACATATGTAGTTCTAGTTTTGCATAAAAATTAGAGAAAGAAAGCCAATAATAAACATCATAATACAAGGGATTCTGATACCAACACCAAAACTCGTAAACCAAATATAAAACATCACATTTCTTCTCATTACTCCATATGATTACAACTTCTCAAGAGATTACAAAGTGCATAAAGGAAAGGGTATTAATACAATAGCATTTCCATGAACAAGATACGACATCAGATAAGATAAATACACAAATGCATGTACATGAGTGCGATATGATAATTCAAATACATGGGATAGATCAACTCCAACTGGTGCTCCAAAACCTGTATGCCAGTCCCCAATGGTGGTGGCAACGCTTCCCTACCATGTGGACTCTAGAAAGACCACCCCACCGTGCTCAGAGGTAGTCACAAGGCCCAAACATAAATTACAAGGCATGAATAACATATATGACCAACACTCACATCAAACATGAAGCACACATAAAATACAATGCATAAGGCCTCTAACACAATATGGAGATGCTCATACAATACATGTCAGGTACTACTCAAGGCTACTAAGATGCAAGATGCTAGATTATAGATCGGATGAGGAGACTCAACCATGCCCAAATCAATGCCTCATAGATGGATAGCTCAATGTCCTACAGGTGGATAGACCTTCTCGAGTGCATCCTTAGCCCTCTTCAAGAGCTCCAGGCCATGCATTAAGACTCATTATCATATTGGTTTTTACTCTATAAGTCTGCTCTAATGAGCTCATCTCATTTAGCCAAATGAGGAATCCATAAGCAAAATAGGAAATAGTGAAAAGTCACTAAAAACCATCATTGAAACCTTTTAAAATAGCCAAGCAACATTCCTGCAAAAATTATTTAAATAACTGATCACATATGCCAACAAGAGGATCATCTACCATTCAAGCATTCACCATCAATTCGTAAAACAAAAACCAAACATAAAATCGATATAACCTCATAAAATAATCTTGTAAAACCACTCTTAAAATAGTGAAAACCACTAAGCAGTAGTGCCACAAAACACAGTTCTAGTTGATGTTCAAACGAATGGGAAAGAGGCATAGAAATTTCATTAAAATAAAAATTACCCAGATTAACATTCTAAGCTTGACCCAGTTCAGATCTCGATGTTTCCAGTTGGAACACACCCTTGATTTTTGAGCCCAGAACTGAAAACAAGGTGCTGTTTTGAAAAATGTCATTTTAAACATGGCTCGACAAAACATGAAAAAATGAAAGTTCCTGGATTAAAAATATGACAAAGACCCAGATGAGATATGGATGTTTTTAAATGGAATCCACCCTTATTTTGTGTTTATAATATGTGGTTTAAGAGTAGCAAAGAAAAATGACATTTAACAAGTTGGCACAATTTGACCCAAAAATGAAAGTGCCCAGAAATAAAATCTCTCAAAGACTTAGTTGAGAACTTGAAATTTCTACATCGAATCCACCCCTTACTTTTGTTTTTCTGAAGAGAGTAATGAGCAGCAAAGAAAAACATTTTTAAACAAGTTGCACAAATTCGGCCAAAATAGAAAGTATTCCAATTTCATTTTGGACTTCAACCCAGTTGAAATTTAAGCATTATCAGGTGAATTTCATAGTTGGATTTGAGTCTAAACTAAGATATTTGTACAGATTTAAGAAAGACTCATCTTTTCCCCAAAAAGTAACCACCATAACCAGGTTGAAAAGAAAACTCAACAACCAAAATTTCATACAACCCAGACTAGCCAAGACTTCCAAAACATTTGAACAAACACTCATGCATACATTCATAACTCAAAATTTCAAGGAGAACATAGAAGAATACCTCATATCTGCCCAAATGAAAAATGAAGAAATGATATTTTAGCAAGGCATGGCGAGATTCCAAAATGGAGCAGCAAGAAGATGATGGTCTCAATTCAACAATCCAATACCCACCAAATCCTTCACATAAAATCTTCATGTTTCTTCTCCAACTCAGCTACCCAAATTGTGGGGGGTTTTCTCTTCCATGCCAAAAATAGTCATTTCTTCTCTTGAGAGATCACTCTCAAAAACCATAATCCTCAAAAAGTTCAAAACAAGGAATAAATATCCAAGACCAAGCTGCCTCATTTCTTTAAAAAAAAAAAAAATCTTTTTCCCCAAATTATAAATTGTCAAACTAATAAAATGAAATAAAACATTTATTTAAATAAGCCATTAAACCTCTTCAATTTAATTAGTTTAGAAAAATCACTTCATATACAACATTCCCAAATGCCCAAGAAAATAATAATTTAAATCCAATATTAAAATACACGAGCTTCCCAAATAGGATTTAAATAAAATCATTTAAAATTTCCAAATGAAATGTATCATTCTCTTGAATGATCAATAAAATCAATTAAAATGACATATTTAAAACCCCATGGATAAAACCATTCAAATATCCAATCAACTAAATACCATAAAAAGTCATAAATGAAAGCACTAAGAGATTTCAAAGAAACCACATCAGGACACCAAAAACCAATTAAATATAAATATAACCACAAAAATGATTACAAAACCAAGACAAAATACCTCAACAAGGCACACCAAAAAACCGCATATGACCGAAGGGTGCTCCGGACATTACCGTTAGGTAACCAGATGGTATGACATCAACTCGGAAACATTGCACTAATAAGATACAGTGGGCTAGGGTAGGGGACTTTTGGCCTATATGACTACCTCTAGTTACCACCATCGGGGAATAAGAGTATGCTCAGGCCTATGAATCCAAGCGGAGTCGATATTCGGTACCTACAAGACTCCAATTACACGTCAAAGTACAATGTCACATATAACATATATCATATAGGTGAAACATTAATCCTCGGGAAGAGGGTCAAGATATCGTAAGCCTCTCGGATATGAGTGTTATGAAATCATCCCTTTCCTGTCCATAATCTTACAAAAACAATGATAACATTATATAAGCATATAATCCAATAGAAATAACTAATCATGATAATCATCAGTGTCTAATCTCAATATGATAACATATAGAATGCTAAATCAAAATTAAAATACCATCTTACCCAGGCTAAGGGTGGAGAGGTGTTACATAAATTGTGTTTTTGTTTAGATAAATATTTAATATAAAAGTTGACGTCGAGTGGAAACAACCGCTTTTTAATACACACACATTGAAATATTTATTTATTAAAATTGTAAAAAAATATCTTCATGCCCTAAAGTTTCAAGTTATAAACATACACAAAATATTTGAAGGGAAAAAGGAAGAAAATTTACTATATAAAGCTTGACGTCTCATGTAACGTCATTTTTTCAGTATTTTATCAACAACTAAATTATAGTGTTAATTTATAAAAAACTATATTCAAATAGTTTTTAAATTTTGTCAAAAAAATATAAACATAAAATATACTAAAAAATAAACAATTTATTAGTTTGATTCATTTCAAAATTTAAAACATATATGCAACTTTCTAGTGATTCAAGTTTAAAATTTAGATCAATGTTGGTTGGTTCCTCTATAATAGTGTGACACAACTTTTTACTTTTACCTGCCTATAAATGGGATATTAATTGATCCCATCTGTTGAGAGAATGTTATCACTGAATGATTCCCATTTTTACATGAATTGGATCAAGATGCATAATGGTTTTCCTTGTCCTACGATTGGCTCAATAGATATCCTTTTGAAAGTTAGACCAAAAACATTACATGTCTCATTCACCATCATCTCCCAATTAGACCAATTTCATGTGAAGCTAGGCTATCCATGGCTTTGCTCCATGAATTTCATCCCTTTGATTGGGTATAAATGTTTAAAGTTTCCATTTGGAAATGATATCCTTAGTGTGCATCATACTAGGTTTAATCCTACATCTTCTTGAGGGAAATTTTCATTAGATTTCTTTTGGTCTAAGCC
This sequence comes from Sequoiadendron giganteum, assembly GCA_007115665.2. Classification (NCBI taxonomy): domain Eukaryota; kingdom Viridiplantae; phylum Streptophyta; class Pinopsida; order Cupressales; family Cupressaceae; genus Sequoiadendron; species Sequoiadendron giganteum. The sequence goes on along the minus strand of CM021106.1, from coordinate 566,525,756 downwards.
TATTGAACCTATTAAACCTTGTGATGACTTCTTTTTAAAATCCTATCAAAAGTTCAAGGCAAAGCATATAGTAGAATTATCCCTTCGAAACATGCCTCAACCCTCCATTTATCCACCTATCCTTAACGAAGCAATGATTGAACCAAAAGCCCTTCCAACCATCCAAGAGAAACCTATGACAAAAAATCTTGTGATTTCCTATAAGAGACCACGAGACAACCAAAACAATCTTGCTATTCCTCCTCAAATTAAACAAGTTTACAAAGCTAAAGATAAGGTGGTTTAAAATATTGCTCTTGTTTCTTCTGTTCCTCCCAAGGAAGAGAAGAAACCTATGATTGACAAACCTTCTCTTATAGAAACACAAATTGATAATAGATTAAAATGAAACCAAAGTGCTAGAGAGCATACACATAGACACCATGCTATTTCTCATATGGTACAAACTAAATAAGACAAAAACAACATAGAAAATAAAAATTTGAACTTACCTAAAGTAATGCATGATGACTCTATACCTTTACCGCAACGTAAACAAGAAGCTTCCAGAGAAATTATCATTCAACCTACCATTGTAACTAAACTAGATGATGGCATTGACATTACAAATATTGATGAACAAGTGCATAAAAAATTGAATACATTTTTTTCCTCTTTTATGAGTTGTAGTGTCAAAAAATGTCGTCAGTGACATTTTCACACTTGTTTGAGCACTTCCTGTAAAATTGAGCTTAATGATGCCTTGACTTAGTGTTGTAATGTGTTTAACACACCCAAATTAGGTATTGGTCCCTTGTATACTAATTAAACCTAATCCTACATTATTTAGGGTTTTGTAAAGTGTTGTAACATACTTTCACACTTGTCTAAGGTTGTCATTAATAATTGGGATTCTTTATGCTTTAATTGGCCTTATTTTGCATCCAGAAGCCTCATTTAATGTATCTTTTCGAGGATGATCTTGACATAAATAAATAGCCAATCATGATTCAGGTGTTTTCAAGTTGTGTGGCCCATATTTGGTGGTCTGAGACTCATTCGCCATGTTGGTTGTATGGGTCCCAGGTAGGGTTTTTGGTCCCGATCCTAGTTTCACACCTTTCTAAGAATTTTTGAATTTGGTCCCATAAATTATGCCTAATGGGACTCATTCTCCACCTTGGGTGAATGACTCTTGTGTGACCCAAAATTAAAATTAATTCAAATTCCCCGCATGATTTTATCCTCCTAGATCTAATGTTGGATTGTAGTGTTGTAATTTTAGGGATTCTTGCATAATTGATTATAAATACAAGGTTCTTTCACTCATTTTCACCTAATCATTCAATAGATCACCTAAGACTTTTGTGATAACATTTTTAATAGCAAGTTTGAGTTCACAATATCATTCAAGAGCACTCAAGGGTAGGTTATCAAGCATTCTAGAGCAGTGTTCAAGCATCAAGCATCATGCCAAAGTCTTCACACATCATTTTTTTTTTGAGATAATAATTGTGATGTAGGGTTTCATGATTCAAGATAAAATTTCATTCAAGATCTATCCTATCCAAGCAAGATTCAAGCTCTACATCCATTGGAGTCATTTCATACATGTTTGCAACCTCTTATTGTTAGGGTTTGGTGAGTTGCAACATCATATTTTGTTCATTCATCATTCTCCATTTCTAGTTCATTTCATTTCAAGGTTTGATTACCAAAACGAGGTTTGACCAAGGAAAACCCCTATCCACTAACAAAACAACATTTTTCCCTTTCTTTAGTGTGTAATTTGTATGGTTAGATTGAAGATACATTGAAGAGAATGTTTGGAGAAATTTTTCAAAGTGAAAAAAGTTGTCAAAGTTGTCACCTTGCATTGGGGATACTTGGAGAACTTCTATAGGTTACAAATTGGGGTTTCAGATCAAAAAATTAATCAAGAAATGTAGAGCGAACCTTGAAAACTAGATTCAATCTTTGAAGTTTCAGAAAACCCTAACTAGACTAATTTGCTAGTTTTGGCATATGAGTCCCAATTTAGGTCAAAATTCAAGTTTTAATAGATTCAAATACCCATTTGCTAGATTCTTGTTCCTACATAGAAACCTAGATCTGGGACTAATTTGTCCAACCTGGCATATGAGTCCTAGTCAACATTAAAATCACTACTTTCAACATTTCAGAACCTCATTCATTATCCTTTAGGTTTCTATGTGCACACATTCCATCCTATAGCTTTTTGTTTTGTTTTACATGATTTTCTAGGTCATTTCATGAAATATTGCATCATACTAGGTTTAAGTATTACATCTTGCATTGCATTTATCTTTTCAAGTCTTAACTTGTTGGTGAACCCTTCATTAGTTTATAATCAACCCTTAGGATAGCACTATTACAAAATATCTTTCTACTTTGCATTTAGATCTCTAGGATTTGTCCTTGAATGAGCGAGCATACAAGATAGTTGTCCTATGTCCTAAACCATAAGTGATGAAAAAATTTCACCATTTCATGAGTTTAAATAAAAAATATCCTAAAAATATCGTTGAACTTGGTACTTCCCCTAGTTCAACACTTTTCGTTGTCCCTTCAAGTCTAGTTGTTCACCTTCTATTTATACCGAGCAAGATTGGGATGTGGAAGACCTACTATAAGTTGACTTGCATGTGCCTTACTAGCCTTTTTATTTGTTTTATTTTTCATTTTCTTGTATGTGATTGCATGTGCATAATGTGATCCCTCGTGATGTTTTGATTGATGTATCTCTGTCTTTTTGTGTATTTCTCTATATGTATCTACATTCTTCTCTATGTCATAAGAATTTTATCCTTGTTCATTTGTATTGTGTTTTCCTTTTTGGGATGACATAAGGTGTCGAGACATTTTGGTCTCTTCCATGTTGACCTAAAGGATTTTTTTCACTCTATTTGTGTCATTCTTATAGTTCTATGAGTATTTGGGGAATGATGATCATTTAGAGCTCTTAAATAACATTGTAGCAACTTAGACATACTGAATCCAAATGCATAGATTCCTTATGTGTTTCTAGGATCAAACCCTCCCTCCTTGTTCATGTCATAGTCTTATTTTAGAAATATATGACTTGGCATACGGTTTTCTGAGAAAATCTCTTATGTCTTAGGGGTAAACATTGGTTTCTTTAAAGTATTTTCTCACAACAATGGTGTTAGCAACCACTTTAAAATGGGGGCATACATCGATTACATCTTTCAAAAAAAATCTTATTTCATGTCATGATTCTATTATTTCTTGTGTTGTGTCCTCTTCTTGGTGGTGTCATTGGGTTTGATGTCCTCCAAGAGTGCAATATTTCTAAGCATACAATTTACCTTAGTGGCATGACTCAAATGAGGCATCCCATAACTGACAATATGATATTATTGACTTGTCCTCTATTGGAGAAATTAGGCATGATGTTCCCTAAGAAGAAGAACTTCCATGGATGAAGTAAAATACCCTTTAACAAAAACCTATAGAAAAAACTAAAACAAAGAAACTAGGGTGGGTCTACCTTTTAGGAGATGGACCACTTAGGGAACCCTATTTTGGCTCTATTTCATTCAAGGAAACCTTAGAGATCTCAATCCAATGGTTGAATTGAGAAGGGGGATATACTAAAAGGTCTCCTAGGGTGTGATTAAAGACTAAAAGTGAGTTCAACACCAAACAAAGTCTTGGAAAGAAGGAAATGCAAAGGATATGAAAATCTAGCTATGCAACCTAAGAGATGAAATTGAAAATTAGAATAATGAATAGAGAATGAATCTAACCTGGAAAGTTGAAGATGTCTAAAATAAGTTCAAGACTCCTAAAATTATGACTTTTGAAGCACATTTGGGCTCATATGCCAGTAAGGGTGATTTAGTGCTAGTTTAGGGTTTCGGGGCAAACATGGAATTTGCAACTAGTAAACTAGGATCTATAGAAAATACTTGAAATCTAGTATACTGGGACTCATAGGCCACAAGTGATGATTTATTCCTAGTATCAGGGTTGATCTGAAACATTGAAATCCTCTAGTGATCTCCTTTAGCTTCTCTCCTTTCAAATATCTGAGTTTGAAATCTTGAATCCCAACCTACAAATGACTTTCTGTAATCTTGCAAGGTAGATGACAGCTTTGACAACTTTGCAAATTTTTCCAATCTTGTTGATTAATGGATCTTCAACCTAAATCACCTAGATCTTCAATCACACATCAAAGAGGTAAACATGTTTCTTTTTTAGTGGATAAGGGTTTGCCTTGGTCAAACCCCATTTTGGTAATAAAACCTTGAAATGAAATCAAATAGAATTCAAAGGAATGATGAATTAACAAATATGTAATGTTGCAACTCACCAAACCCTTGAAAACAAGGTTGAAAAATTGTATGTAATGGCTAGAATGAATTTATATCTTGACTCTTGATTGTATGATATGGATTTTGAATTGAATGCTTACATGAATCATGAAAACCCACATCACAAATGTTATCTCAAAAACAAACATGATGCATGATGACTTTGCCATGATGCTTGAATCTTGAATTTAGCTCCAAAATGCCTGATAATAAACTCTTTAATGCTCTTTAATGCCTAGATCACACTTTCTCATGAAAATTGCTAGGAGAAAATATGTGAAATAACCTTGTATTTATACTTGTTTATACCAAATTTCCCAAAATTACAACACTACAAGTCGACATCAGAGCTATGAGATTATCATCCCACCAAGAATTTAAATTTAGAATAGGTCCAAGCTAAGTGGGACTCATACGACCGCTGGGATGTATGTGTCCGAATAGGCTAAGCTTGGGACACAAATTTCAAGAAATGTTAAGTTCCATTCAAAATTTAGGATCAAACCCCAAGACTTAGGTGGAACCCATATACCAAAGGTGGTGTATGAGTCCTAGATCACTAAATCTAGGCCATACAATACAAAATCATTAAATTATGATTTGTTATTAGGTATGTATTGGGATTATCCTCAGAAAGATGCATAAAATAAGGCTTATGGATGCAAAATAGGACCAAATAAGGCATAAAGAAGCCCAATTTTAGCAAGGAGGTCCCAAACAAGTGTGAAAATGTAGAGGGGTACATTTTACTACACTATATTTAGCCCCCAATTTATTTAGAGGAGGAACTTGCTTCAAACTCACACTAAAGTAGGAAAACTCACATGAAGTGGGGTCCAAGTGTACAAATAATAGTAAGATAGGACAATAATGATCAAGAGGGTTGTGCAATCCCCCTGGATCAAGATCCTCTGAAAAAGAAACATAGGAACAAAAGAAAACACATGTAAGAAGCGACAAAAGGGAACACGAAGACACTACCAAAGACAAACAAAAAAAAAAAAACAAAACGAAATGAAAATGAGTGGATCAAGCCTCAACCATTTGTCCTGTGTGATGTGGATCAGATCTAAGTTATTTTTCCAAAAATGTTACAAGTAGAGAACGATGTCCACTATGTAAACCAAATGTATGCTCACAAGGGCTAGTGGAACCTCAGGCCATGTACTAGGTGAGCCCCCTACAAGACACATACACACACATTCGATAAGCCCTCACAAAAACTAGTAGCTATTGTGAAAGTCACACCTAAGTTTTGATCCCATATGGTAACCATACTAGAGCTATGCCTCTTGATAAATTTGATAAGGTTCCACACAACATGAAAAACAAGATCCATGAGGCTTGAGGAAAACTTCATATGCTTGACACTCATGAACAAACTAGATGACTTTAGAGGTAGTAAAGTGTGTTATGCATGGTGGCCATAGAACATATACTGTAATGTACATTCAAAGGAGTGTTTCTCAGTTCATGTAAGGTCCTAATTTAGGGAACATCGTGCCTAATGTCTCAAATAGAGGAACAATCAAAGAATAGAAAATTCACAACTTAGGGGATGTAGTGTGTCATATCAAGCCACTACGATGAATATAATATGCTAAGAAATAAAATGTTCTTGAGGGACATCACACCCAATGTCACCATAAAGAGAGAGACACATCACATGAAGAAGACTACACAGTGAAACATGAATTGCAAAACAATAATTCCAATGTATGCCCTCGATTTAAAGAAATTGCTAATCACCATGCTGTGAGAAATTACTTTATAGTAGAAAATTCTAAATGCTAACAATAAAGAGGACATGAGAGCTTACTTAGAAAGTCATATGCCAAGTCATATGTATTCCAATGAAGCTATGCCCTGAAAAGGGAGGGATCTCCCCCAAAATGAAACTCCAAACACATGATGGATCCATGGATTCAGGGTTAGTATGTCTTTGCTACAATTTTGTAGAGAGCTCAAAACTGTCATCATTCCCCAAATACTCATGGAATAGGAAGAATAACATATAGAGAGCGAAAAAAAAGTAAATCTCTCAAGTCAACATGAAATACACATAAGTTTCTCAATGCCTTGTGTCATCCCCAAAGGAAAAACACAAGACAAAAGAAAAGATAAAAGGAGAACATTTTGGGTCAACATGGAAGAGACGTGAATGTCTCAAAGCCTTGTGTCATCCCAAAAAGGAAAAAAAACAAGACAAAAGAAAAGATAAAAGGAACAAATTTTGGGTAAACATGGAAGAGACATGAATGTCTCGATGCCTTGCGTCATCCATAAAAGGAAAACAAAAGACAAGTGAAAAAGGTAAAATGTTAATGACATAGAGAAGAATGTAGATACAAATAGAGGAATTTCATAAAGAGAGAGAGATACATAAACATAATAGTATGAGGGATAACATTATACACATGCAATCACACACATATTATGAAAAAGAAAACAATGCAAAAGACTAGTAAGGCATATGCGAGTCAACCTATTAGCTGGTTTTCTGCATCCCAATCATGTTCATTGTATACAAAAGGTGAAAAAATAGTCAAAGGGACAATACCAAGTGTCAAACAAGGGGTATCACCAAGTTCAAGACTCTTTTTAGGAGAATTGTCATTTAAGCTCATAGAAGAGGAAAACAATGAATTCAATTTATTCTACACTTCTTCATCGATTTTAGCAATCTCATCATCATCATACAAGTTAATCACAATAAGAGGTCGAATGATAATGTATAAATAAGGATTTATCTCTTGTTGTGGTTGTGATATAGGATCTTTTTATTGCAGAAAAGTGGGACTCATCGTGTATTGCTTTAGTAAAGTTTGGGTGTTGATTTTATTTTTTGTTTTCTTTATTTAGCCTTTGAGCAAGAGCATGGTGTCTACGCCTATGCTCTCTATAATTTTTTTTCTTTTTGTGTAGTAGTGGGTCTATCATTCATAGGTTGATTTTCTTCCATAAGGGGACGAACGAAAGAAACCATAGGAGGTTGTTCAACCACTTTCTCTTTATCTTTGTAAATTTGTTTTATCCTAGGAGGAATGATGGTATTCTTTTCGTTGTCTCTTGGTATACTAGAGGAGATAGGAAAAGTATTTTTCATGGGTTGGTCTTGGTTATTTGGAATGTATTTAGGTTCAATCATGGGTTGAGGCATGTTTCTAAGGGATAATTTGGCTATGATTTTTTCCTTAAACTTTTGATAGGATTTTAAAAATAAGTTCTCAAAAGGTTTGATAGGTTCCATAGGCTTAGGCCAAAATAAATCCAAGGAAAAGTTTCCACGAGAAGACACAATATTAAAGTCACTATGGTGCACAATAAATATTTTATTGTCAAATGGAAACTTTAGGAATTTATGCACAACCGACATGATGAATTACATGGAGTGTATCCATGGATAGCTAAGCTTTACATAGAACTGGTCCGATGTCAGGATTATGAAGAATGAGATATTTAATTGTTTCAGTCCAAATTTTAAAGGAAGGGTAATCAATCCCATCGCGGTGCAAGTGAAACCATTATGCATTTTTATCCATGCTTTCGGTTGATCATATGTTTCTTGGTATATTTCATGCACAAGTAAGAATTCCTTGGTGATCAAATTCTCTCCATAAATGGGATCAATTAATATCCCATTAGTGGGCTTGTCATTGATTCGACCAACTATGTAAAGAGGACCATCAAGTGTATTTATAATTATATCCTTAGATAAGAAAGCAATGTCAGAAGGATTTTTAGTTCAGCACGTACAAGGTAGGATTTTGACCAATCCAACCATATCATCCATGATAATTTTCTTATCAATATCCATAGGACCTTGTTCAATAGTATCCATGTTGTCATCATCTGTGTCAAACTTTATCACATCATTCTTCTTAGTTTCACTAGATTTGATAAATAAAATATCATGGTTTGGCATAGGGTTCGTAAAGATTTCAAAGTTTTGGTTAGGAGGGGAAACAAAATTGTTTCCTTGATCATTACCACCTCTAATTAGAATTCAACTGAAATCAACGAGTTCTTGTAGAAGATGTTTAAGATGCTTACAATGTTCTATGTCATTTCCATTTTTTCAGTGATAATGGCAATAAGAATTTGATCTAAAGTTCAGCGGTAAAGGCTTGTTAGGATCATGATTTTTAAAGAGAGGTAAGATAATCATCTTCTGTTCTAGAAGTTGTAACATTATGTTATGGAGGGTATTGAGTAAGCGAGTAAATTTTATAGTCAGATCCCCAAATGTAAAAGGATTTTTCTTCTTTATAGCAACCACTTGGGTCGGTTAATGGGGATTTAGTTGAAGGAAGCATTTATTTTGTTTTCTAGAGGGTGGATAATTGTTTTCATTTTTGGATTCAAACTTTTTAGTACTGTTAGAGGTGGGTTTTATTTCATGACTACTAACCAAGTTTTGATAATAACAAAGGGCAGCACACAAGTGTATAAAGGAATGAAATTTCATCATGATAAGCTTATATTGTATCATAGTTTGCAAGTTCTCAATGAACATTCATTGAAGGTGAGGATTGGGAATATTTATGTGAATTTGGGAATAAACTGATTGGTAGCATGAAATGAAGTCAGTAAATTTCTTACCATCCTTTTTCTTACATCTCATCAAGTCATCTAAGGTCATCTTAGGAGTCATATGCACTTGGAAATGGTTAATAAAGGCTTTAAAAGTTCATTGAATAAACGAATTGAGTATTTTGGTAGCTAGGAAAACCATTCTAAAGCGGTGTCTTTCAAGGACCTAGGGAAAAGCTTCACCAAGAGCTTATCCTTAAGGAAAAAATCACTATATAAGGTGGTGTAAGTTGAAACATTGTTAGAAGGATCTCCTTTCCCCCCATATTTCTCAAACCTAGGAATCTCTATACCTTGCGGTATTGATATTCTCAATATCTCCAAGGATAACAGATTTCTTGTGACATAGTATGTAGGTTGGCCATTTTCATTTTAGTTTATGGTGGAAATTTTCTTTTGAAGGGATGAGACATTTTGCAAAATTTGGTTAAGGATGACGTCATTGGTTGTATTTTGAGATGGAGGTGAATATGGTGGAGGTGTATATGTGTTTGAAGGGGAAATGAATGGAATGCTTATAGGAGGTAAAGTGTAGGAGATATGATGTGAAATTCCACAAAGACATTAGGATTGCTAGCCGAAATACCCAAGGTAGGAAAGAAATTACTAGTAGGTTGCATCATTCTTGTAACTTGAGGGTTGGTATAGGTGGGAATAGAGGCAATGGTTGTGGGAGAAGGAATTTGAGTTTTGTTGGTGTTTTATTTTTCCAGCTAGGCTTTGAAACTCTCTAAGAGGTAGCCAACCTCTATATTCAAGAACCACAAAGGCTAGTGGCCAACTGACAAGATTTAGTCAAAGACTGACATCTCCTACACTTTTGGCTCTGTAGGACCAAGGTGGGTAAACCTATACAATTCCCAAAACTTAAATGCAACTATATACTGACATTTCTTTTTATAGCAGATAATTTCCAATTCAATTAAACCACAGAGAGCACTGACAACTTCAAACCTGGATAAAATCTGAGTAGATCAATACTCACTCAAAAATTGAGAGGCATAACACAACATTAATCCTCAATCGAAGAAAAAGGATTTAAGAATAATTTTGCATTTATAAAATGTTTCTAAGATGCACAAAACTGAATAATAGATTGGTGCCAATTCTGGGTAATGGAGTCAAACACATAAATGAATTCACAAGCAAAAGGATTTCAACTAGTGGATTTAAATTGCTAATGATCTACAACAACTGTTAGTGTCTTGCACCAAAAATACCTCTCTTATTATCAATCAAATTCTCTTTATCAAATCCCATCTGCACACCTGAAATCACAATCACCTGTTGAAAGCATTTTAACCATTTCTTTGAAACAAAACAATGAACAGACAAAAAAATCTCATGAAATTTGAGATGATAAAATCAGACACTATGTATTATTAAATTTATATGACTAAATGTGTACAAATATGGAGACAATTTGAAGATATTCATGAATTTCCAAACACCTTCATGATTTTATTTGCATAAACAAGTCGTATTTACTCATGAAATTAGAAAATTACAGCTTAGAGACTCAAGAAATAACTTAGAATTTACAATTCTCTATATACCTAGCCCCATACAAAGTTTTTAAATTAATCTAAGAACCAATTGAAATTGATGAAATCACCTCTTTGGAAAAATACTAGATCAACTCTTATCAAGCTACCACTAGACCACCCTTAAAGGTTTCAAGAAATGCAAATGCAAGACTGAATAATTTGCATTTGGTTTTGATCTATTAAAAATAGAAAATAAGATCATGAGGCTATGAAACCTAACATACAAGCTCATTTAGGTATAGAGAATACACAACAACATTCATTTTCTCATGATAGTAAACTATTTGAAAAATGCAAGCTCAAACGGGATGCAACTTTGCAAAACTAAACATTTGCAAACAACAGAAAAAATGCCAAAACCCTCCAGCTTCAATTTTCAAAAGTCTATCAAAAATTATTATGGGGAGATGAAAATTGACATGCATGTTCATAAAAATCATTTGGCTCCAAATTACAACCCTCCAAAATAGGTCACTCAGACAGATTCTTCAGGTGCACTTCAAAAAGTGCAGAGTCAAAATTTGAGAGTGTCATCAGTGGTGCCGACTAGGGATGTATTCCCCCTACGATCATAGCAAGATTCTAGATCTCTAGGGAGTAGACCAAAAACTGAGTCCATTGGGTTTCCTCAAACCACTCCTTTATTCATCTTTCTTTTCAACTTCATTTGGTGACCCCAGGCCACCAAATGAAAAATGGGAATCAACATTTACATCTGTCGAACATAATTTTGTAGAAAGATTTGATCTCCCTCAATCTATGCTTGCCTCTATCATACCACAATAACATAGGTGACCTTTTTATTACAAGCAAAAAAATGTGGTGACCACTAAAATTTGGTTGATTACAAACATTGCCACTAACATTTCTCACAACTTTTATGAGCATACCACTGCCACTACCATCTATGCCATTCTTCATAGTATAATTAGTCACAAAATGCAAGCTTTCATCATCACATAATACATATGCATTATATTCATCATATGAAATATGTTCATATTGAAAATAATATTTCTTGTTATTCATCTCATTGTCATACTTCATAAAAATACCTTCTAGCTGAATTGGAAACTGAAAAAAGTTCAAACTCCTCCAAGTAGTTGGCATCAAGATATTCAACCTTACGTGTGACACCTATTTCAAATGTAAAAAATTCATAAGAAATTCCCTCAAGGAGTTCATCAATGTTATCCTTTGCTTTCTCAAGACTACATTCCAACCATGTGTGACATGCATCATTGGAACTCTTCACAAAAAGTGGGTTATCTATGCACCAATAAAATTCATCAAATATCATCTCTAGTGAAGATGGAGGCTCATCAAACAATGGATTTTCCATTATATTTATTTTTGACATAAGAGTCTCAGCCTCCTCCACATGAAAGTCCAAATCCTTCAAGTCATCATTGCACTCAAAATCACTGTAATCACTAGAAAAGCAGATAGACACATTTTCAACTTCATTCCCATTCTCAGATTGTTCATTTCACACATCTGACATTTCTACCATGTCCACATAATCTGAGATATTATGGTCAAAAATCTCTTCAAGCTCCATAAAAATATCATCCAAACATGGTGGCATCCTATTACTCAAATTTTCATCATAATGCATAATCTGATCACCTGAGAGTAAAATATGTCATCCACATCTTGCATGCTAATGTTATCCTCATCTGATATAAAAATTTCCAAGCCTACTTCATTCAAGCTAGTATGATCAACGTAATAAAAATCAGCATGATCAACCATATGAGTTGAATGTGCATGAACATGCCCCATGATACTAAGCTCAGTATTGACAAAGCTTTCAATCTTTGGAATATTGTAATAAGGATTACATGGTTCTAGCACACTGAATGATGAATACATTATCTCATTATCACTCTTATCTTTGAAAAAATTACCAAATTCATCTTAACCATAAGATTGTAGATGGACCCTCTATGTGATCTCATCACTAGAACAACTAGTAGTTCCATTACATCGTGTGATATGCCAAGTATATGAAACTGTTTCCATCTCTTTATCAGCTATGTTATGTAGTGCATTTGAAGCTTCATGAATGCAATCCATAGGTTCATATATCACATTATTTGGATGCTCACTAAAATTTTTCCTATCAGCATGAGGAATAGTCATAGCTTGGGACAAGTCTTCTTCACTCATATCATCATTTGAATCATACGGTTGCACTACATATTGATCAAAAGGTTTTGAAATGTCAACACAATATGGAAACCAATCAATGGGTGATAAAACTTATCTTAGATCCATATGATTGTCATGATGCGTAATTTGATCATTCAAAACTGAGTTCCATCCTGCATCAATGTGGACTTCATGTCATCCTTCTCATGTGTAACTAAACTTTCAAACATTGTTTTAGAAAATACATAAGCAAGTTCATCAACATCATCACCACTTTGAGCAATAGTATGTTCATGATCAACAAATTGAACACACATATGTTTGTTCTCAGATTCTTCATCACTTGAGATATTATAGGAAAAACTTTCATGCATATTTATCCTGTCATCATCCAATGTATCTTCCTCTTCATCTCTACTGCAAGGATCTACACATGTGTTGATTGTAAGATAATTAAAATTAGTGTCCTCATTCATACAACATGTATCTTCATTTCCTAATACACTCTTTTCATTCTTGTGTATCATGTTTTGATTTTCTTGAATAAGACAGCTACTACCTTCATTTTGAGACACCACATTTTTATGAAATTTAACATGGAGTTCATTAGGATCTGCAGATTGTGATGATGGAAAAAATGGAATAGCAACATCATTACCCTCTTGACAAGCACTTTTATTATCTGATCCATGATTTTTATTTACCTAAGCTATGTTAGGATGACCAACACTCACAACCCTATGTCCTTTCATCATTGAGTATCTCAAATTTTTTTCAATGTCTATAGCCATCTGATATGCTTGGTGTAGGGTTGTGCAATCCTTGTCCCTCAATAAGAAACTCATCTTCTTGTCAAATGCTCCCAAGTACATGACCAAACATTCAACATCATTTGGCCTTATGTCTTCGGGAATCTCTCTTATGATCTTTGAAAACCTAAGATTAAAATATGGGACTAACTCATCTTTCCCTTTATCCATGTTCATGAACCTTTTCCTTATCAAAACAGGGTTAATCCTCTCTCCAAATTGCTCCATGAACATTGTCTTGAACTCTTCCCATGAATGAATCTAGAGAGTTGGTAAATAAGAGAACCAATCTCATGCATCTCATCTTAGATACTGAACAAATAGTCTCATGATCACATCTTCGTAGTCAATCTCCTAATCATCCATCACATTACTGAATTCTTGGAGATGCTTATTTGTTGATTCAGATTTATCACCAATGAATCTTGGTAACTTATTTCTAACTTTAGCTAGAATTTCATTTGGGTAACCATTAATGCCATTGAAATTGATAGCTCTATACCTTCCAGTTTTGAAACTTCTTTGACAATCTGGCTGGCAGTGATCACAAACCATAGTTGCACTTGGAACCATACTAGGATGCATATATTGAACCATCTTGACATGCCACTTTTCAAAATTCACATATCAACTCTATAGTTGATCATTCATTGCGCTATTTCTATCTTTCATCATGATCTTAGAATACCACAATGCATAATTCAAATGAATTTACACATAAGATCTATTTAGTGGGCAAATTTAGAACAAACATACTTCCCTAATAGAGCACATAGGCTACAAATTACTATTCAGAAGTATGCAAACAAAATATTACTGTCATTTCCCTTTGTTAGTGCTAATCACTCAATAGGGAACCAAAGTTTCTTCTCAAATGTTCAAATATGGTTTTCATACATGAATTTCTTGAAAACCAAGAATGAGGAATACCTGGAAACATTGCAACTGCAGCAAATTTTCTTCTTGATTGGAAATATTTGTAGATCTGGAACTTTCTTCAAATTTTCAATAGGTTCTATTAATAGAGTCACCACCTCTCTTCAAAGAGGACTGAATTTCAAACAATATGAAGTTCTTTTACATGTAAACTTTCTTCTAAGTTCCTTCAACCAGCAGAGCACCACAGATCATGTAATCTTCAGGTTCACTGCAACAAAACTTCCTCCAAGTTTGAAATCCTTCAGTATTTGAACTAAATTCAGAATGGTAAATCATTTGACTCTATGCAATCTCTTAAGGCTAGATTTAGCAATTAGAATTTTCACAAATTCTACCTAGTAGAGTTGCCATTTTGTTGGTGTTTTATTTTTCCAGCTAGGCTTTGAAACTCTCTAAGAGGTAGCCAACCTCTATATTCAAGAACCAAAAAGGTTAGTGGCCAACTGACAAGATTTAGTCAAAGACTGACATCTCCTACACTTTTGGCTCTACAAGACCAAGGTGGGTAAACCTATACAATGCCCAAAACTTAAATGCAACTATATACTGACATTGATTTTTATAGTAGATAATTTCCAATTCACTTAAACCACAAAGAGCACTGACAACTTCAAACCTGGCTACACTCTCAGTAGATCAATACTCACTCAACAATTGAGAGGCATAACACAACATTAAACCTCAACCAAACAACAAGGATTTAAGAATAATTTTGCATTTATAAAATATTTTCGAGATGCACAAAACTAAATAATAGATCAGTGCCAATTCAGGGCCATGGAGTTGAACACATAAATGAATTCACAAGAAAACATACTTCAACCAGTTGATTTAAATTGCTAATGCTTTGCATCAACTGTTAGTGTCTTGCACCAACAATCCCTCTCTTATTATCAATCAAATTCTCTTTATCAAATCCGATATGCACAGCTGAAATCACTATCACCTGCTCAAAGTATTTTAACCCTTTCTTTGAAAAAAAACAATGAAGAGACAAAACAATTTTATGAAATTTGAGATGATAGACACAAAGACACTATGTATCATTGAATTTATATTACTAAATGTGTACAAATATGGAGACAATCTGAAGATATTCATGAATGTGCAAACACCTTCATGATTTTATTTGCATAAAGTGGTTGTATTTACTCATGAAATTAGAAAGTTATAGCTTATAAACTCAAAAAATAACTCAGAATTTACAATTCTCTATCTACCCAGCCCCATGCAAAGTTTTTAACTCAATCTCATAACCAATTGAAACTGATGAAATCACCTCTTTGGAAAAATACCAGATTAACTCCTGTCGAGCTGCCACTGGACATAGTAGATCACTTAGGTACACTTAGCATGTGTTTAATAGGATTTTTCTTGAATCATCATTCTACAAGAGATATTAGAATACAAAGTTGACCACCCTAAAAGGTTTCAAGAAATACAGATGCAATACTGAATAAATTGCATTTGGTTTTGATCTGTTAAAATAGCAAATCAGGTCATGAGGTTATGAAACCTGAAATACAATCACATTTAGGTATGGAGAATACACAACAACATTATTTTTCTCACGAGAGGCATCTGGTTGCAAAATGCAAGCTCAAATGGGATGCAACTTTGCAAAACTAAACTTTTGAAAACAACAGAAAAAATGCCAAAACCCTCTAGCTTCAATTTTCAAAACTCTGTCAAAAATTATTGTGGGAAGCTAAAAATTGACACGCACATTCACATATGTCAATTGAATATGTCCACCAAGGGGTTTTTCATAAAATTCATTTGGCTCCAAATTACAACCCTCCAAAATAGGTCACTCAGACAAATTCTTTAGGTGCACTTCAGAAAATGCAGAGCCAAAATTTTCGAAATGGGCATCTCAAATTTGCAAAATTTGAGAGTGCCATCAAGTTCCTCCTTGACTTTGGAAATTTTTCAAAATTTGAGCACAACTAGTAAGTTTCTTGAAAATTTGAGCTAGGTTATATGTAAACTGTTCTTTTCCTTCTTCACATTCAGTCATATAGTGGTTGTTCTCTATGGTGGGAATAATAGAACTGTGGAAATGTTTTCAGTACTCAATTGATGTTGTAGGTTTGCTAAGTCTTCATGGATTTGGATTATTTTTTCTTGAGGAATTCTAGTAGCCATTGTATCAACACTTATCATGCTACCTGAAGGTAAAGAGGTGTCAAGGGTATGGTCCATACCTAGTGAAGTAGTGTCAACACTATGAGCGAAAGAGCTAGATAACCCAAGATCCATGACAAGTGTGCTATTGCAGGATAACATGAGTCTCTTGAACTATGTCTCACTATATTATTAGCAATAGGACACCAAGTTGTAAATCTCATGCAAGGGACAAGTGAATGTAAGATAAATGCAATGAACACAATATAAATGATATTATTTAAATCTAGTTCAAATGAAATTAAGCTAGATGCAATGAAATGAATTAAATAGAAACTTAGTAAACTGAAACAAAAATCTAACAACAACAAACATAAGCCCATAAACAAAGTTTTTAATGTTGTAAAATGTGGATTGAGATCTAACATAGGACTAAATTTCCTAGAGGGGTGTATGAGTCCCAATCAGGGTTTTTGAAGGGTTCAAATGCTAAGAAATAGTCAAGACAAAACTCTTAGAAATTAGCAAAAACAACTTGTACTAGGACTAAATTGCCCAAAGGGGAAAATGAGTTCCAAATGAGGGTTTTGGCACTAATTTCGACAAATTTTGAGTGAGTGTTAGGTTTTTCAGCTTGAATGTTGTCTAGGCTATGTGAAATTCAATGATGCAAGATGCAAAAATGCAACCTATATTCACTTTCACTAATGCAAGATTTAGAAACCCTAGATGCAAATTAACTAATGCAAGACCTAATGCAAAGTTAATGTGAGCTATATCTATGACTATGATACACTCCAAATCAAAAAATAAGGTGTCCAAAGGCTAGGTTCACCAAAATGAAATGAAGAAAATAGTGTGTGTCTACCTTTTAGGAGATGGACCACTTAGGGAACCCTATTTTGGCTCGAATAGAGTTGCACCCAGAAAGATGAATATATTTTAAATAAGCTCTACACCCCCAAAACTATGAATTTTGAAGCACACTAGGACTCATACACCAATAGGGATGATTTAGTCGCAATTTAGGGTTTTGGGTCAAAATCAGAATTTACAATTGGTAAACTAGGATCTACAAAAAATGCTTGAAATCTGGTATACTTGGACTCATATGTCACAAGTGGTGATTTAGTCCCTATATCAGGGTTGATCTGAAACTCTGATATCCTCTCGCGATCTCCTATAGCTTATGTTCTTCCAGATCTCCTAGTCTAAAAGCTTTAATTCTAACATGTAGATGACTTTATGTAATCTTGCAAGATAGATGCCAACTTTGAAAACTTTGCAACTTTATCCAATCTTTCTCTTCAATGGATCTTCAACCTAAATCACCTAGATCTACAATCACACATC
Source organism: Sequoiadendron giganteum (assembly GCA_007115665.2). Classification (NCBI taxonomy): domain Eukaryota; kingdom Viridiplantae; phylum Streptophyta; class Pinopsida; order Cupressales; family Cupressaceae; genus Sequoiadendron; species Sequoiadendron giganteum. Next base: position 566,507,894 of record CM021106.1, on the reverse strand, counting down.
AAAGAGGTGTAAAAAGATTTTTTTTAAGTGAATAGGGGTTTTCCTTGGTTAAACCTCGTTTTAATAATCAAACCTTGGAATGAAATCAAATAGAATGAAGGAATGATGAATGAATAAATATGTGATGTTGCAACTCACCAAACCCTTGAAACAAAGGCTACAAACTTGTATGTAATAGCTAGAATGAATGTAGATCTTGAATCTTGATTGTATGGTATGGATTTTGACATGAATTCTTGCTTGAATCATAAAAACCTACATCACACATGTTAGCTCAAAAACAATCATGATGCATGATGACTTGGACATGATGCTTTAATCTTGAATATAGCTCCAAAATGCTTGATAATCAACTCTTGAATTCTCTTGAATGCTAGAATGCTTGAATTCTTAGATCACACTTTCTCATGAAAATTTCTAGGAGAAAATATGTGAAATAACCTTGTATTTATACTTGTTTATGCCAAATTTCCTAAAATTAAAACACTACAAGCTGACATCAAATCTAGGAGAATAAAATCTAGCCAATAATTTGAATTCAAAATGGGTCCAAGCTAAGTGAGACTCATATGCCAGTTGGGGAATATGACTTGCAATAGGCTAACCGTGGGACACAAATTTCAAGAAATGCTAAGCTCCATGCAAAATTTAAGACCAGGCCCCGAGATATAGGTGGGACCAATATCTCCAAGGTTGCGTATGAGTCCCAAATCACTAAATCTAGGCCATACAATCCAAAATCATTAAATTATGACTGGTTATTATATATGTTTCAGGATTATCCTCGAAAAGATGCATTAAATAAGGCTTTTAGATAAAAAAAATATGACCAAATAATACATAAAGAAGCCCAATTTAAGAAGGGAGGTCCCAAACAACTGTGAAATTGTAAAGGGATACACTTTACTACACTACAAAAACATTCAAAATTATTTGGCATTGTGGTGCCTTATCGAAGTTGTCAAGAGGATAACTTCAGTATGGTATGGGAGGCTAATATGATTCTCTCATTTTCCACCTCATTGGAATAACTCACCTAGTCAATGGCTTGAGGTTCCACTACCATAGAGTGAGCACACATGTTACAAAAGAATAGCCTAGATATGCTCAATATCATGTTGTACTACCAAATCTTGATCCTTCTTCATGAATAATCAGCCTAGATGTGTTCCACATCGCGTTGGGTAGTTGAAGATTGATCCTTTTGTTGGAAAAACAACCAAATTTCACATTGTGTTGGAACATTTGAGGCTCGATCTTGGGCTGATGCAAGAAGTTGGGTCCACAAAAGCTCAAAAAGTGGAAGTGGTTTTGCTATTTTTTCAAAATTTGTCACACTTGGATTGAAAATTTGAGGCACTTACAAAATGAATCTTAAAAAAAAGTTAGTAATATAAAATTTTGAATTTTGAATCTAGTTTCCAAATATGTAAATTATTCAAATACCTAGATGATAGAAATTGAATTTTGATAGGGATGTATAAAAACCACTTTTTAAAAGTCATTTCTTTTACCATACCATGCACGTGTACGACTACCACTTTTTGACCCAAATAAAATTATTTTGCTAATTACTTTTGGTGAAAGATAGCTACAAACATGAAGTTTGATGAGGATATATATTTTTTTAAAATTCCTAAATATTTTTTTTATTGAATTTTTATTGGCCTTAATTACTGTTTTTAAAAATCAATGTGTACAGACAGCATAATTGGACCTAAACTAAACATTTTTTGAATATTTTTTCATTGTGTAGAGAATTGTTTGAATATTGATGCAATATATATGTTTTTTTAAAAGAAAACCAACCAAAGAAAAGTTATTAAAAGCCAAAAAAGGTCTGATATTTCAAGTTTATGGACTAGTTTGCTTAGAGATTAATTAAAAAATAAAAATTATAATTCAATACTTAAAAAAATATATATTTGGAAACTAGAAATTATGTTCTCTAATGGGTTTTAATTTCATAGATTGATTTAGAAAAGAAGTCCATCATCCATATTGCCAAAGTTGGACATTTCTCTTGAACTTGCCTTAGTTTTTTAGTTGCAAGCCAAAGGCTAAGGGTTGGGTTGCCAAGCCTTTACTGAGCCTAAAAAAAAGGCAACATGTGGGTTGGGGATTCAAAATTTTTAAAAAAAATACGTGTTACAAAAACGTGTACGTGTTACAAAACACATATGCATTCTTAATTTGCTTGATTATTTAAAAAATTAAATACTTTTTAGAAATGTGTATGTGTTGGAGTGAAGATGACACTAAGAGGGGGTGGTGAATCAGTTTCTTAAAACATTTTTAACATTTTCCAAAAAAATAAAACATAGATAAATTATGCTCTCAATATTTCAATGATAAATACATTCATGAGTTGAATGCAACCATTAAAAAAACTGAAATGAGAAGTATCATCGCAAAACAATGAAAATTACATCATTATCACAATGAAGTAAAGAGACCATGAGATAAATGATTTTTTGAGTGGAAAACCCTCTTGGGGTAGAAAAACCACTCCTAAAATGATGCCATACTGGCTTATCTTTTAAAATCACTTCTTACAATGCCTTCATGCAAATTTTAGAGCACCCACTCAAGGAGCATCAACTGCTTATTTAGAAACATCCATTTCAAGGATCACCAACTCCTCATTAACTTTTAGAACAATAATATATCAGGGGATTTCTTTGTTTTCTCAAATCATCTCAAATGTGCCTCTCTATCTAATACCCCTAATATCCTAAAGATTCACAATAGAATCTTCAAAATACCAAACATATCAAATAAATAGGCTATCACTCTGCATTGTATTTACAAGATAACTATTATAGAAATTTTCACTTATGCTTCAAGGAACAATCAACCCAGAACAATGATTAATCATTGTATATAAATGAGTACAACAAATATTCACACTTTTAGAATCATTATCGAACATATCATGAAGTAGATTGCAAAACCGTTATATTTCAAGAACCTGATGGTAGTGATAGGTGGATTAAGAATCAAGTATCTTGAACACAAAACAAATTCACCCACCAAAAACTAAACAAAGCCCAAAAGGATAACCGATTTACATAACACAATAATCATAGGTCTGAATCAAACTAACAACATTTGCATAAAACTTATAATGGAGAAAGAGTAACTGAATGCAAAGCATGATAACCTGTTAGAAGTATTATAATAACCCACTTATTCTCCCTCCAAAATTGAGCAAAAGAACCACTAATTGCCCTTTTAAAATACTCTTCAAATAATGGATGAAATACCTAATTATGTAGCAAGAAAATCAAACAAATACTAGAGGAGATTCACCAACTTCCCTACTGAAGAAGTCATTATTACTTTCTTATCAGCTATCGAAATTGTCTTGGTTCAAAACTTGATGTCTAGGTTTGTAATGTGCTCAGAAAATTCCTCTAGAATTGGCCAAGAGAGGGATGAGAGCAAATTTACAATAGATAATAGACTATCCTTATGGCGACGGCTAGGGTTGCAAACCCTATTCCTTGCAAAATGAACCAACTTATGTCTTTTTCCCTAAACAATTCTTTCTTCAATTCATTTGATGAATTTTCCAGGGTTAATAAGACTTTGAAGTCCGAAGACACAAAAAAATAATTATTATCAACTTATCAAAATGATTATTAGACCATTGTCAAGGTTATTCAAAATGTTGAGCACATGGTTACCTTACATCATTACATCCAAATTGTCGATGTTGTTTCACCAATAAACTATGTACAATAGTTTGAAATAAGCATTATAATCTCACTTATAAATGAATCAATATTCTAATATTAATGATGGCTCTTAATAGTTTGTCGATAGCTTGGTCACTACCATGTGACCTTTAACAAAGTCAGCCCTCTAGGAGATGTAAAGAGACCGATACAAACATTATAAATCTACCTGAGCCCTTTATTATAAAGGCTTTAATAACCTTTTAAAAATAAATGTCGTGAAAGAATAGAATATTCAAAGCCTCAATACCATATGAGATGGAGATGACAAGGTCTATAGACCTTTTCAATTTTCATCACAATGAGAGCATATAGAACCACCTTAACTGATCAACTTCAAATACTGAGCCAAAAGTTATGAAGGCATAGAAAACTAATAATGCCAATAACACATGACCACAATGTGGCATTAGACCTTTCAAAAAACAACTTGTCCAAAATATTGCAACAATGTATGCTTTATGACACCATGTACACTTCTGAATCATATGTGTTATGAAGGCATCACATACTCTCTTAAAATATAGTCAATGAAGAGAAAACATATAAGAGAGTTAATACTTGTAATCCATGCTTCAATGTAAATTTCTTGTAAACAGGTATGGTTTGTGCAAACATAATATTTGCCACTCATATATCATTTGATTTTTCAGCCCAAGTAAAGAATGCATAAATGTATAAACAAATGTATACCTGAAAATGAATCTACCAGTATGTGTATGTCACTGTGACTTGTAACCCTGTTGAATATACCTGTGGCATGCAATAATGAAGAACCATCCTGAAACTGAATTAGAAAGACCATGACTAGCCTAAATAACCTGAATCTATCAAGATAAAAAATTCATACATCTAAAACTAATGCATTCCCTATCACAATGAAAACCATGTCAAATATCAGTGTCAACATGTACATGTATCAACAACTGAAATTTGTAACTGCATGCCATGAAAAGACCATGTAAAGCAACTGCCATCATCATGATCCATCAAGATTATATTATGACAAGACAACTTTTAGAAGATCAAGCTGAATATGAAGAGCATAAAGATCTTGTAAGAGACCCAATCTGAAGTAGTAAAACCATGAACCTCAAATCAATTGATTTTGACATCAAGGACAAACAATGATCACAAATGAGAGCCAAGAAACTCCCCCTTTGTCCTTGATGGAAAAACATAAATGACTCACCCCCTTTTTTCCTCAATGACAAAGAATAAAGGAGAAGACTATGAAATGCCATGAAAAACAATTGAGAAGCCAACCAATAACTAGAAGAACCAACAACAAGTAGAACAAGAATAGCAACAAACAAAATATGAAAGAGTTGTGAATGGAAAAATTCTATAAAAAGCTCCCCCTAAGCCAAAAATGGCTAAATCGGTGAAGTAAAGATTGAGAGATAACTCCTAATCGAAGTCTCATCCTTTCAAACACTTCTTTAGATAAGGGCTTAGTGAAAATATCATCAACTTGTTCTTGTGAAGCAACAAACTGTAAACGCACTTCATTAGCCAATACTTTTTCTCAAAGAAAGTGAAACTTGATAGCAATATGTTTAGTGCAAGAGTGCATAATAGGATTTTTAGAAATTTTAATTGTACTAGTGTTATCACAGAGAATAGAAATAGGCTTAGAAATTGTAATACCCATATCAAATAATATTTGTGTCATCCATAGTAATTGAGTACATCAAGAAGTGTTAGCTATGTATTCCACCTCAACAATGGAAAGAGAGATAGATTCTTGTCTCTTATTGTGCCATGCCACTAAATGATCACTAAGAAAAAATGCAGCACCACTAGTGCTCTTCCTATCATCCAAACAACCAACCTAGTCAGCATCAGTATACGCAATTAAAGAAAAATCATTGCTTCTAGGATACCAAAGTCCATAATCAAGAGTTCCCTAAACATATTTAAATATTATTTTAACAACAGTAACATGAGATTCCTTGGGTGATGCTTGAAACCTTGCAACCAAGCAAACTTCCTGGATTATGTCAGGTCTAGAAGCAGTTAAATATAATAGACTGCCAATCATTGATCTATATTCAGATTGATTTACATCAAGAGAATCATCAAGTTTAGTGAGTTTTCAACCTGTAACCATTGGAGTGCTAACTGGATGACATCCATCCATTTGATATTTCTTAAGCATCTCTCTAGCATACTTGGTTTGAGAGAGAAATATAACATTTTCAAGTTGAGAAACTTGAAGACCTAGAAAGAAAGTCAAGTCTCCCAACATTGACATTCAAATTCAGATTCCATAATATGAGAGAATTTTTTTCTTAAAGAAACATTATTGCATTGAAAAATGGTATCATCTACATAAATTTCAATAGCCAAAAGATCAATACCTTCAATCTCAACATAAATATTGCTATCAACACTTCCTCTAACCAAGCCATTTGATGTTAAATGATTATCCAACCTAGAGTACCATGCCCTAGGTGCTTATTTTAAGCCATATAGGGCCTTTTTCAACCTGTAAAGATGATTAGGCTTATATTTGTAAACAAACCCTTCAGGCTGTTCCATATAGACCTCTTCATCTAAATAGCCATTCAAAAAAGTAGTTTTGACATCCATTTGATAAATAGTGAAGTTTTTATAAATAGAATAAACCAAGAATATTCTAATAGATTCTAGTCTAGCAACAGGTGCAAAGGTTTCACCAAAATCAATACCTTCTTGTTGAGCATAGCCTTTGCAGACAAACCTTCACTTGTTGCAAATAACATTGCCATTTTCATCAAGATTTTTTTTGTAAATCCATTTACCACCAATGACATTCTTGTCATCAGGTCTTGGATCTAACTCCCAATTTTGATTTTTCTCAATTTAATTTATTTCTTCCTGCATAGCTTTAAGCCAACATTCATCTATGAGAGCTTCATCATAATTTTTAGGTTCAAATTCAGTGACTAAAAAGAAGGTTGTATGCTCTTCTATTTGAACTTGTTCTTTAGTTTTAGTAGCCTTTCTTCATGTTTGAACTCCAACATATTTATCCCCGATAATATGATCTTTAGGATGATATCTAGCAATAGATTTTGAAGGAGTTTTGGGCACACACTTTTTAGAACTTGTTGTTTCATCATGTTTAGGACTTGCTGTTTCAGCATTTTCAAATTTTATCTCAAGTTTTCTTTTTGTTTCTTCCTCATCACCCTACACAAGATCAGTTCCTAAATGTGGTCTTTCATCAACTTTCGTATTGATTGCCTCAATAATTTTATTAAACCTTTTTTAATAACATTTATAGGCTTTACTATAAGTTGAGTATCCCAAAAAGATACCCTCATCACATTTTGATTGAAAGCTCCCTAGATGTTCATCATCTTTCCTGATAAATAACTTACTACCAAAGATTCTAAAATGTTTTACAGAAGCATTTTTTCCATGCCACAATTCATAAGGAGTGTATTTTTTTTTCACCCTAAGCTACACTCTATTTAAAATGTACATAGTGGTATGAACAACTTCTTTCCAATACATGTCAGGAAACTTAGCCTCATCTAGCATTGTTCTTACCATTTCCTTTACATTTCTATTTTTATGTTCAACTACCCCATTTTGTTGAGGTGTTTTAGTTGCTGCATATTTCTTTTTAATACCATCATGTTCACAATAATAAAAAAATTCATGAGAGGTGAACTCACCTCCTTTACCAGATCTTAGGCATTTAAGCTTTAAAACAAATTATTTTTCAACCATTTTATGAAATATTTTGAACCTTTCAAATGCCTCTGATTTATGTTTAAGAAAAGTAACCCAAACCATTATGGTATAATCATCTACAAACAACATAAAATAATTTTCACCATTAATTGACCTTGTTCGAGTTGGTCGACACAAATCTGTATGCACTAGTTGCAGGGGATTTGTTGAAGATTGTTCTTTTGTCTTGAAACTAACTCTAGTTTGTTTACCACTTAGACATTCTTTGCACACAGAGTTTTCTAGTTTGTTAAGAACTGGTAAACCTCTAACATTCAAATTTTTACTGATTCTAACCATATTTTCAAAGTTTATGCATCATAAACTTTTATGTCATAACCAACTTTCTTCAACTTGACCCATTAGACACATGTACCTTCATTATTATCATTACCAAAGGTGTCTAGAAGATTATAAACATTACCTCTAGTCCTTCTCCTAGCTACAACAAATTTTCCAAAATTGTTTCTGATATCACATCCCTATGAAGTAAACATAACATGATAACCACTATCAGAAATTTGGCTAATGCTAAGAAAATTATGCTTTAGGCCTTCCACATAATACACATTTTAGATAGGTGTGTTCTCATTTAACAAAAGTGAGCCTTTACCTCTAATATTTATACCAGTGTTATCACCAAACTTCACATATCCACCAACATAATCTTCAAGTTTGATGAGTTTATCCTTGTCACCTATCATGTGGTTAGAACAACCACTATCTAAGACCCATAAGTCCTTATTTTTAGAATGAAAAGCAGTTTGGACTAGCATTGTTTTCTCTATGCTTTTAACACTTTTAGGTTTCCAAACTATTTTAGTTTTCTGCTGTTTATTATGCAAATCAGTTTCGCATTATTTGATTGTATGTCCTAAGGTGTTACATTTAAAGCATCTGACTTGATTAGGAAAACCAAAGAACTACTTATGTCCAAATCTTGGTATTCTTGAAGTCATGAGCCTGCAAGTGTTCACTTTGTGGCCAAATTTGTTGCAGAAAAAGTAGTAACCATAAAAGAAAGGATTGAATCTGAATGATGTTCTATTATCTTTAAAGGAATGAACATGATTCTTACCAGATTCAAAATGATTTGGTCTAGAAATCTTGTTTTGAGAAGTATTTTTTTCTTTGTATTATCAATAGAACATTCACCCTTTTAAAACCCAACACCATTTTTATCTTTATTTAGTTTCTGTTTGTTGAGCATCTCATCAAGTTTTAAAGTTCTTTCATACCCTTCAATTTTATTTGTAAGACAAAAAACTTCTTGTTCCAATTTCTGAATTTCTTGATCTTTGAAACTTATAGTTACTCGAAGATAGTCCTCAACTCTCTTATCTTCTTCAAGCCGAGTCTTCACAGAAACTATTGCTTGATCAAGCTTATGCTCTTGAGCAAGAACTTGATCTGATTTATGTTCTTGAGCAAGAATTTTGTTTTTGAGTCTTTTAATTTCCTTTAAGGCACAATTTAATTCACCTTCTAGATCTATTTCACCATCTTCTAGATCATTGTTGTTTGTCTCTTCTTGCAGTTTGACTTCAACCATAAATAAAGTCTCATCTTCCTCAGCCAAAGAGTCTTTTGTTTCAGTTTCAGTTTCATTTTTACTAAATAGACTCTTCTTCTTTTTGAAATTGAATCTTCTTTTAGGCTTAAAGGCCTTCTTCTTAGGGAGTTTATAAGATTTCTCACTATCACCGATTTGATCATCATAGGGGCACTTACCTGCAAAGTGTCCAATCTTTCCACAATTAAAATATTTAAAGGGATGTTTTCCCTTGTATTATTTAGAACCCTTTTTATGTTTTCTAACAAAGTGGGTTTCTTTTGAATCAGAATATTATGATTCACTGTCATCTAATTTTTATTTATTTTCAATTGTAAAAGCAATTTATTTTCCTAATGAGTTGTTTTTTCTTATTCTCATTTCATAACTAGTAAGAGTTCCTGCTGGGGAAGAACAGGTCAACTTAGAATGAAATATCTAAGAAGCATAGTTCCTTTAGCGATTTCTATTTCTTCAAATCACCCCAAAGGCACAAACTACTATGCCATAAAGCGAAACATCCATAGTTGTTTCCCCCATTAATCCTTCTGAGAAAAATATATGGAGATAAAAAATAGATTCAACACATATGCACAAATTCAATTCACAGAATCTAACAACATGGAAGAAAAAATAATGAATACACAAATATACATGGGGAAAACGATTTCGGGTAAAAAACCCCACCCTCCAAAAGATCCAGCCATTATATTATTCAGCAACAATCAAAGTTACACTACAATCTCAAGCTCATAGCCTTTACAAGAGTTACATCTTATTTCATCTAGAGAATACAAGTAATGACACATTCAAAATATTCACACTATTATAGCACCCTCACACAACACATAGTGTAGATTCATCTCATCTCACCAATCAACTCTCTCAGCCAGCCTCTCAGTCGGCCCAGCCTAATGGCCACCACAGGTTCACATCTTTCTGTATTCTCTATGTCTTCGTATTCATGGTTAGATTGCTCTTCACATACAGTTGAAACACACACACTCCTTACTACTCTTCTTCTTTTTTGCCCTTATTTTATTTTTTTAACCAAGAACCATCAGGGTATTAATTACCCCACCGACAAGCTTCCACCATTCTCTATCAACACCACCTTGCAACCTACATCGAGCCGCTCAACATTGAATTGGATTACAGAGATGTGCCTTGAACTGCACTCTATCAACCCCCACAATTAATCGCTACCAAAGAATAAAGCTTCTGACCAATAAACATTGATTGAAAACAATGATGTAAAATCAATGAATAATATCATGCCATGTGTCATAACGCTATTTGTTCATCGCTTTGGTTGTCACTCCAAACAGTCAGTTCAGTTCAACTCCAACAGTAGACCAACCATCAAAAAACTACTCAGGCATTCAAATGGCCTCCGAGCACTTTCCCTTCATATACCACTTGTCGTGGCTGGGACCCACCAAGACATATGTACATCACTAGTGCACTTTCGGGGAATCAGAAAAGACTCCACACTATTCCCTTAACATTTCTCTGAAATAGCAATATGTGTTCGAAGCCTGTACACCTCACATGAGTCACTCGACACCCACCACATGAGGCACGAGACTATTGAACACCTTTGATCAAGCTGCCAAGTGTCAACCACTCAGGCAATTCCGCTGACTTAAGAAAATTTCATCGGTCCTCAACACAAAGAAGCCCAAAATAAAATGAGCACCGTTAGATTAATCTCATCACAACCATAGATCAATATCACCTTTAACAAGCATCTATCCATCGGCGTAGTTTGATGAAGAGTTCCATCGATGACCACAAGTCACATTGATACTTTTGTTGTAGTCCCCACTATCATTGGAATTTGAGTCACTTCCATCTACCATCGGTCCATCGGTGTAGCCCAGTGAAGAGTTCCACCAATGACTCCAAGTCACACTAATACAAGTTTATCGTTCTATCATTAGGACTACCTATCAGGTTCCATTGATAGCCCTGAGTCACACCGATAGAAACAAACCACCAACATTGAGCACTCATCTCGACAGAACAAGTTGCACCGACCAAGCACTTTGGCCAAACTTCTATCTTCACTGAGAGTTCAGAGACTTGCACCGACTATGCAGGTTACACCGATGAATGGGTCAACGAGATTGAGGCACATATTTCCAACAATCTCCCACTTGACGAAGATCTTACTAACCATTTCAAAGCACCAACAATGAACCATATAGAAGCACAAATAGCCTCAACCTCAAGGGCCAAGCAGATCACCTCTATGAAAAAAATTCTCCAAAAACAAGATAGAGCACCAGTTAGAACAACAAATAGAACACTGATTGCACCCATCCAACTAAGCAACCCACGTGACTGAAGATAGCACCCATAGTTCATTCTATTCCATCTAATCTCAGATACCTATGAGGTATCCACATTAGTAAGCTCATGCCAGCAACACAACCAACCCATCAACCATAGATATAAGCACCATGCACAAACTAGTCAAAGAAGACCAGACACATCCAGGTACTCCCACTACATGGGTAATTCCAAATCTGAATGATCAAAGGCATAACAAGTCTACCAATAACAACACATAGAAAAATGTAACCATGTAGTACCAAGGAAATATCCACAATGTTATGCACAACCTGCAACCAACTATTACAGGAAACATTTCTCTCAATAGCCTTCCAAGAAGATAACCAAGACCAAAGAGAGACACTCTGCACAACATATACCTATAGAACATCCTCCTACATACACTTCTAAAAGTTGACTATGTCAAAAATATGATCTCCTTATCATCCAAAGGAAAGCCTCTCAAAGAAGATCAAACTAGCCCATATAACTATCTCCTACTAGTTCTCATCAAAAGATGATATGACATAAAAGCACAAGGAGATAAACCATGTAGTCCACCTTCCACTATGAATCCTCCAAAATCATTAAACAAAATTTCAAGATCCATATCATGAAAGAAAGCATAAAACACCTCTGAAAGATATAATGGGAAAATACCTCTCAAATAGACTTCATTGATGAGCAGACCAAGAGTGGAAAAAGAAAATGCTCCTCCAAGATATACAAGACACCATGACTCATCCAAGAGAAAACTCCTCGTTGATCTCTATTGAATTCACATCCAACCAAGGTGTAGGATACTCGGACTTTCAACTATGGTCAACACCTTTCTCAAAGGAATTTAAGCCTCACCTTATTCTCCATGAATCCATGAACACCTTCAACTAATCATCTCATGCTAAACTCCAATCATGCATTACTGCACTTAACATGAAGTTCTCAAGCATACTACCAATGTACTCAAAACATAGAGAATTACCAGAACATTGTCAAAGCTCCAATCATCTAAACCAGGAACTTGTCATGACACCATAATCTACACATCCCCCTTAGGAGATACCATGCTTCAAGTGAACTAACCATGGTCTCAAGAGCAACGCAACATGCCAAAACTCTAATGCACAAGCAAGAGTATACCATGACATAAAACAGACAAGCTCTAAACCAAAATCACCTATCAAGCACCACCAACACCTCAGCCAAAGACTCCAAACATCCTCCATGGTTCCAAGATGTTGTACATCCTCAAATAGTGTCCATGAAAATACAAAATAACCCTTCTGCAACAACAAGGTCTAAGAGTCCCTCCTAGTAACATCTGCAACACTAAAGAAGATCATTCACCACCAAGTGATGAATTCATAGTCATCGCTAAAGCTCCCACTGAAACGTGATATCCAAGCTTTCCAAGCATCATGACCAAAAATCTGCTGATCTGAAAAACCTCTAGGTACAATCGATAATATGTTCATTTGACAACAATGCCAAGCAACACCAAATCTCCAAACCACGCAGACCACACCATCATTATCAAAAGCTTACACTAGAAAATGTGTAATAATCTCTCCATGACATCGTGAAACACATGCTATAGGTTCCCATAATGAACTATTCAAGTACTCAATGCTATCCCTCCTCTCATCTCAAAACAACTACACCAAAGCACAAGTGACTGCAGACAAGGTCAACTAATAGATCTGCACCAACACTAAATCAACCTCGCGGATATAGATAGTCCACTTTTGAGTTATCTCACTGCAACCAATGGGTAGCTAATTCACCAACCACATAACTCGAATATCAATCACAACAAAGTGAGAAATCCATCATCACAAAGGAAACTGCAAAACTCATATCTCAAAGAGAACAACAATGTAGACAAACTTGACTCAAACACTAGATCAAAAAATAGATCTAATTTTCCAATCACGTTCACAACTCAAGCACCATAGTCTAGGAAACCAGTAGCAAAACAACAAGACTATTGAGTGAAAAATCACATACCAACACTCCCATGTAGACAAGACATCACACCTCCTCAAAACCATGTCGAACTACAACTATCTCATCCAGTCACACCCCAAAAGCTAGGGTCTAGAAAATATCTTAACAACAGCTCCATAGAACTGCAAGTTCTTCTTGACCATGTAAAACCTGCAAAACCACTATTTTCTAAAACACCCATGCACATCCATATCCACTGCACATCTAGATGACCCAAGAGTCTACACACAATCATCATGGTCAACCAAAATAATGAAAAATAACATGAATATGCATCATAGACTTTTTAGGAAAATCTATATAAAACCTTCAGAACCAAAGAACATGAATTAGAGCCATGCAAGTACAAGATATCCATAAACAGAAACAAGTAGTATAGGAACTCCAGGCCCATTCTAGACCAATTCCAAAACCACAAGCATGCACATGCATTCGAAAGAGATAGGCTATTCAAAAGTTTTCAGACCACCCAAAGATCAACTTCATAGCCTTCATGCAATCAAGGTAATAGAGAACAACGCCTTCAATGCTAAGTCAAAACACCTAGCACAAGCACAATACTCCATGGCTGAATAACAACCCAAGCATTTCCATACCATTAGGGAGCCTCTCACAAAGACACCCAGTATGAACCATTCTTTGCTACAACACAACCATAAGCATAAACTCACACCACTTTTATTAGGATCATTCCCTGCCAACAAGGAGCCTCAGGCCACATCATCACAATATGATCAACTCTAGATTCTCCATGTTCAATGTCTTTCACATTGCATGTTTCCTCAAGAGAGAAAATAGTTTTACTCATCAAAGGATCAATCATCAGTCGATTCCTCTAGATTTCCTCAAGCCTAACAGACTAAGAAATCTTCACGGGAGAAATACCCAGAACTAGCATCCAGAAGAAGGCTTTGATACAACTTGTTGGTATCATAAACAAACCTTGACCTCGCTTAACTAGCTATGATACCACTTGTTGGGGAAGAATAGGTCAAATTAGAATGAAACATCTAAGAAGAACAGTGCCTTTGGTTATTTTCATTTCTTCAAATCACCCCAAAGACACAAACTACTATGCCATAAAGCGGAATAGGCATAGTTGTTTCCCCTATTAATCATTATGAGAAAAATATATGAAGACAAATAATAGATTCAACACATATGCATAGATTCAATTCACATAATCTAACAACATAAAAGACAAACTAATGAACACAAAAATATACGTGGGGAAAACCCTTTCGGGTAAAAAACCCCACCCTCCAAAAGATCTAGCCATTGTATTATTCAGCAACAAACAAAGTTACAATACAATCTCAGGCTCATATCCTTTACAGGAGTTACATCTTGTTTATCTAGAGAATAAAGGTAACAACACATTCAGAATCTTCGCACTATTACAACACCGTCACACAACACAGAGTGTAGATTCATCTCATCTCACCAATCGACTCTCTCTACCAGCCTCTCAGATGGCCCAACCTAACAGCCACCACAGGTTCATATCTTTTTGTATTCTGTGTGTCTATGTGTTCATGGTTACACTGCTCTTTGCATACTGCTCGAGCATATACACTCGTTACTACTCTTCTTCTTTTCTGCCCTTTTTTTTTTTTTTTAACCAAAAACCATCAAGGTATTAATTACCCCATTGACAAGCTTCCATAATTCTTTGGCAACATCACCCTGAAACCTGCATCAGTCCACCTAGCATTGAATTGGATTATAGAGATGTGCCTTGATTGCACTCTGTCAACCCCCACAATTAAATGCTACCAAATAATAAAGCTTCTGACCAATCAACGTTGATCTACAATAGTGATGTAAAATAAATGAATAATATCGCACCACATGTCGTAATGCTATTCGTTCATCACTTTGGCTGTTGCTCCAAATAGTCAGTTCGGTTCAACTTCAACAACAGACCAACCATCAAAAATTTCCCAGGCATTCAAACAGCCTCTGAGCACTTTCCCTTCATATACCACTTGTCATGGCCAGGACCCATCAAGACACACGTACACCGCTAGTGCACTTTCAGGGAGTCAGAAAAGCATCCACAATATTCCTTCAAGGTTTCTCTGAAAGCAACGACACATGTTCGAAACCTGCACACCTCGCATGAGTCACTCAGGACCCACCACACAAGGCACGAGACTAATGAACACCGTTAATCAAACCACCAAGTGTCAATCACTCAAGCAATTCTGCTTGCTTCACAAGATTTTGTTGGTCCTCACTACAAAGAAGCCCATAATAAAATGAGCACCATTGGATTAATCTCATCACAACTATAGATCAATATCACCTCTAACAAGCATCGGTCCATCAGTGTAGTCTGGTGAAGAGTTCCACTGATGACCCCAAGTCACACAGATACTTTTGTTGTGGTCCCCACTACCATTGGAATCCGAGTCACTTCCATCTGCCATCAGTCCATTAGCGTAGCCCGGTGAAGAGTTCCACCAAAGACTCCAAGTCACACCGCTACAAGTTTATCGTTCTATCATTGGGACTAGCTATTAGGTTCCACCGATAGAAACAAACTGCCAAAACTGAGCACTCATCCCAATGGAACAAGTTACACCAACCAAGCACTTTGTCCAGACTTCTATCTTCATCGAGAGTTAGGAGACTTGCGCCAACTACTCAGGTTACACTGATGAATGGGTCAGTGAGATTGAGGAACATATTTCCAATAGTTCCTTGTAGGCTATCTAAGGTAAGCTTATCAAAATGTTTCTTTTCTTTAAGGGTTGAAACCTTATATTCAAATTTAGGCTGTAAGGTTCCAATGACCCTTTGAACTACATCAAACTCTTTTACATCTTCTCCTAATCCTCTCATAGAATTAACAATTTCATCTATTCTTTGGAAATATTCAACCACTTTTTCATCATCCTTCATTCTCATTTCCTCAAACTGATTTTTGAGTGTAAGGATTTTTGACAGTTTGACTTTTACATTTCCTTGATAAATGGTTTCAATTTTTTTCCATATTTCCTAAGTAGATTTGCACTGCATGACTTTAACAAATACATCTTTAGTTAATCCACACAAGATGGCATGCTTAGCTATAGCATTAGTTTCATACTTCTTTTTCTCAGCAACATCTGTGGGTATTGTGGGTGGAATAATATACCCATTTAAAACTATGTTCCAAACATAAGGATCTATTGAAATCAGATATGTTTCCATTCTGATTTTCTAGAACATATAGTCTGTACCATCATACAAAGGAGCTCTAGTCACAAAAGTACCTTCATGAGCTTGTGACATTTTTAATGGACTGCAAAACTAGAATCAATCCTAGGTGGTTTAGACCTATATGAGGACCCGATGCTCTGATACCAATTGTTGGAGTGAAGATGACAATGAGGGGTTGAATTACTATCTTAAACCATTTATGACATTTTCCAAAAAAAAAAACATAGATAAATTATGCTCTTAATATTTCAATGATAAATGCATTCATGGGTTGAATGCAACCATTAAACAACAGAAATGAGAAGTATCATAGAAAAAAAATGAACATTAAAGCATTATCACAATGAAGAAAAGAGACCACAAATGAGACCATGAGACAAATGATTTGTCGAGTGGAAAACCACTCCTAAAATGCTGCCATATTGGCTTATCTTTTAAAATCACTGCTTACAATGCCTTACAGGAAAAGTTTAGAGCACCCACTCAAGGAGAATTAACCCCTTATTTAGAAACACCCATTTCTAGGAGCACCAACCCCTCATCAACTTTCAAAACAATAATATATTAGAGGATTTCTTTGTTTTCTCAAATCATCTCAAATGTGCCTCTCTATCTAATACCCCTAATATCCTAAAGATTCACAATAGAATCTTAAAAATACCAGACATATCAAATACATTGGCTATCACTGTGTATTGTATTTGTAGGATAACTATTACAACAATATTCATTTATGCTTTAGGGAACAATCAACCTAGAACAATGATTAATCACTATATATAAATGAATACAACAAATATTCACACTTTCAGAATCATTATTGAACATATCATGAAGCAGATTACAAAACCGTTATGTTTCAAGAACCTGATGGTAGTGATAGGTGGATTAAGAATCAAGTATCTTCAACATAAAATGACTTCACCCACCAAAAACTAAACAAAGCCCAAAAGGATAGCCATTTTACATAACACAATAATCATAGGTCTGAATCAAACTAATAGCATTTGCATAAAACTTATAATGGAGAAAGACTAACCGAATGTAAAGCATGATAACCTGTCAGAAGTATTATAATAACCCACTTATTCCCCTTCCACAACTGAGCAAAAGAACCAATAACTCCCCTTTTAAAAAATTCTTCAAATAATGGATGAAATACCTAATTATGCAACAAGAAAATCAAAAAAATACCAAAGGAGATTTTCCAGCTGCCCCGCTAAAGAAGTCATTATTACTTTCTTATCAACTATCGCACTTGTCTTGGTTCAACATGCATTGTCTAGGATTGCAACTTGCTCAGAAAAGTCCTGTAGAATCGACCAAGAGACAGCTGAGAGAAGGTTTATAGTAGAGAATAGACCATCCTTGTGGCAGTGGCTAGGGTTACAAACCCTATTCTTACCAAAAAGAACCAACTTATGTATTTTTCCCTAAATAATTCTTTCTTCATTTCATTCGATGACTTTTCCAAGGTTAATAAGATTTTGAAGTCCGAAGACACAAAAACACAATTATTATCAACTTATCAAAATGCTTATTAGACCGCTATCAAGGTTATTCGAAATGCTGACCACATAATTACCCTATATCATTACATCCAAACTATCGATGCCGCTTCACCAATAAACTATGTACAACAGTATGAAATAAAAATTATAATGTCACTAATAAATGAATCAATATTCCAATATTAATGATGGCTCTCAATAATTTGTCGATGGCTTGGTCACTGCCATGTGACCTTTGACAAAGTCACACTTTAGGAGATGCAAAGAGACCGATACAAATATTATAAATCTTCCTGAGCCTTTTATTATAAAGGCTATAATAACCTTTTAAAAATAAATGTCATGAAAGAATAGAATATTCAAAGCCTCAATACCATATAAGATGGAGATGATAAGGTCTATAGAACTTTTGAATTTTTGTCATAATGAGAGCATAAAGAACCACCTTAACTGATCAACCTGAAATACTGAGCCAAAAGTTATGAAGGCATAGAAAAATAATAATGCCAATAACACATGACCACAATGTGGTAGTAGACCTTTCAAAAACCAAGCTGTCCAAAATATTGCAACAATGTATGCTTTATGAGAACATGTACACTTATGAATCATACATGTCTTGTATACATCACATACTCTCTTAACCAATAGTCAATGAAGAGAAAACATATAAGAGAGTTAATACTTGTAATCCATGCTTCAATGCAAACTTCTTGTATACTGGTATGGTTTGTGCAAACATAATATGTGCCACTCATATATCATTTGATATGTTAACCCAAGTAAAGAATGCACAAATGTATAAATAAATGTAAACCTGAAAATAAATCTGCCAGTATGTGTATGTCACTGTGACTTGTAACCCTGTTGAATATACCTGTGGCATGTAATAATGAAGAACAATCCTGAAATTGAATTAGCAAGAGCATGATTAGCTTGAATAACCTGAATCTATCAAGATAACAAAGTCATACATCTAAAAATAATGCATGCCTTGTCACAATGAACACCATGTCAAATATCAGTGTCAACATGTACATGTATCAACAACTGCAATTTGTAATTGCATGCCATGAAAAGACCATGTAAAGCAACTGTCATCATCATGAGCCATCAAGATTATATCATTTCAAGACAACTTGTAGAAGATCAAGTTGAATATGAAGAGCATAAAGATCCTGTAAGAGACCCAATCTGAAGCAGTAAAACCATGAACCTCAAATCAAGTGATTTTGACATCAAGGGCAAACAATGATCACAATTGAGAGCCAACAATATGTGTTTTAAAATGTGTACGCATTTTAAAATAGGTACATATTTATAAAAGGAATTTAATTTTTTAAATAAATGACTCGTACATGTTATAAAATGTGTACACGTTATATAATGCATACACATTTTTAAGGCTCGAGAACCCGAAGCATAACGCATATGCTTTTTTTAAATAATGCTTATGCATTTTCTATCAGATTTTTTTTGGCCAAAACTTACCCTCTTTGTGGACCCAACTTCTTTCTTTTACCTTCCTTTGTGTTTCCCTTTTCGTCATCTTTCATAGGGTATGACTATGTATCTTTGTTCTTGTTGCATACATAAGTTTCTTGAATGTCTACTTTAGTGTGATTTTTTTGTGGGGGAAAACTCTCACTAAAGTGGGGGAGAAATGTATTTATGAAAAAATTATCCCCTTTTCCTTCATTTAGGAATAATTAGCAATAAATGAACCTAATATGGCCTCAATTTAGTGTTGTAATGTGTTTTACAAATTAATATTGAGTCTAAGCCCCTTTTTAATAAAAAAGAATTAATGGTGCCTTATCTAGGGTGTTGTAAAGTGTTTTTTTAAACTTTCACACTAATTTAGGGCTCTATTAATTAATTAAGGTTAATTAGAGCTTAACTAGCCCCTTTAATTAAAATCCAAGCCTTAGTTATTTCATTTTTTGAAGGATATATCCCAAAACTCATTAATAATTTCACATAACATTTAATTTGGAAAGGTTTATTTCCTAGGATAGTGACCTAGGACCCATTCGCCACCTGGTGAATGGGTCCCCGCTATGTTATAGGATCCTCTTTTTACATGTTATTTCATGTCACTAAAACTTGGTCCTAGAAAATTGTGCTAGAACCCATTCATCCAAGGTAGACAATGGGTCCTCCTTACCTAGGACACACCTTTTTGAAATTATTTATGGTGGGATCTTAGTCATTTTGAATCCTATATCTAAGGTTGGCTTGTGTTATTAGAATTTCGGGATTAAATCTTAAGTTTAGTATAAATATAAGGCTAATTCACATAGTTTCACCTAGAATATTTCATGCAAGCGAAGCGTAATTTCATAAGAGAATTATAGAGCATTCCAAGAGAAATTACAAGGTATTCAAGGGCATATTATCAAAGTTTTATTGCAGCAATTATAGATCATATCATCATGTTAAATATTTAGTGCATCATGCATGTAGTTGAGCTGATGTGTTGATGTAGCATTGAAGATCCAAATTGAGAATTGTTTCACATCCTCATTCAAGATCAATATCTACATTCTTCATGGCCACTTCATGTTATATTGCTGATTTACATTCCAAGACTTCATCCAAGGTATCATTGTTTCATTTTTCATGTTTCATGTTCATGTTCATGTTCATTGTTTCATCATAAGGTTTAATTACCTAAACGGAGTTTGACCAAGGCAAACCCCTATTCCCTAACAATCAACAATTTTTCTTCTCTCTTGATGTGTGATTGTTGGTTTTAGGTTGAATATCAAGTGGAGAATAAAAGTTGCAAAGCTTTCAAGATTGAAAAGTTGCAAAATTTGTCATCTTTAGTGCAAGATCACGAAAAGTGCTCTACATAATTGACTTTTGACTTTCAGGAGCTGATCACCTGAGATTTGAGAGTACAGACATCAAGGAACATGACCCGAAAAGTGATTTTCAGAAACCTTAACAGGGACCCATTCACCACTGGTTGAATGAGTCTTTAGTGACTAGTTTTAGCAAGGTACAGATTATCTTAGCATCTTAAAACCCCCCTTATTATTGTTATAACAATAAGGATTGGTTTCTAATTTTTATTTGCATCATCTATTATACATAATTATATGTTTTATTAGGAAAAATAGTGGCTCATCATTTTGTTGATTCATCTTGATGAACCCTATTTTTCTTTTGAACAAATTGGAATATTTTTTCTATTTTTCAAATATTTTTTTATGAAATTGGCCCATAAACTTGAAATATTAGGGATTTTTAGTATTTTAATAACTTCTAATAAAAATAATTTTTTGAAAATTAAATTATACATAGGCAATCTTCAAACAATTTTTTTTCAATTTGACAAAAATATCAAAAAATGATAGTTTTAGGTTATCTTATGTGTGATGTACGTGAAGATTTTTCAAAACAAAAAATATGGCAGGTAAAAACTTAATAAAAAAATATTTTAAAAAATTACAAAAAATATCATGAGCATTCTTATGTGTTACAAATATTTTCCAAAAGGGATTCGCAAAAATATGACTATTTAGGTCAAAATATGGATGAAATTCACATTTATTGTATGGTAAAAAATATGACTTTTAAATAGTGGTTTTTAGAGATGGCTATTAAAAATCAATTTGTATGATAGATAGTTATTAAAGTAAATACATATTTGGAAACTGGAATTCAAGTACTACAGTTTAGGATTAGTGAATTTTTTTAAGATTCCATCTTGAAGTGCTTCAAATTTTAAGGTCAAATATGAATGTTTTTGAAAATTAGGGAAAACACTTTCACTTTCTGGCCAAAAAGTGGGCTCAAATTCCTACACACACCATGAGTGTGACTTCATTCCATCAAGGAGATCGAATGTGAGGGGTGAGTTGTAGAAATGATTTAGTTCATTTTCTATTTTTCAATTAGCCTATATCTATCCAAGAATACACTCTCTTTTTATACTTATTTTCCATTGTGGAGGTAGAAATATTAGCATGGGTTTGACTAAGACAAGCCACTATATGGACACAACCATTCATCTCCTCTTATGTGTGTAGGTTGTATATTTTATGTGAGTTGAAGGAATATTGAAGGCTACTTGTTCATTCATGAACTCTAAACCTACAAGTTGGCAAGCTAGAGAATCTACATTTTCTCATCCACAAGCGAAGTTTTGACAACAAAACCAAGAAGATAAAATCTACAAACTAGTGTCTTAAAGCCTACATTTTTATATCTAAGAAAATAAGAATATAGTTTAGGGGATACTTGCACCCTATACTAGCAAGATCCAACTCAAATTTGTAAGACAAGTGCATTTGTGTCAACCTTCTTCATTTCTAGAAATGAAATATATCTATCTATATTTAGTTTGTCAAAATTCATAATTGATCATTGAATTTACATATTTTTCATACTTAGATCAAAGCATTTAGAAACTATTCATTAAAATTTTCATCCACCAAACACACACACACCCCTAAATAGTTGGATAAAATATTTGATCTATCATTTTGGACTCCCCAAGAGGTTTGCAACTAAGTGGCTCTTGGGGTCATATTTAATCCAATTAATCCATTAGGGAAGAGGCCCTTCATCCTTTTCCCTACCAAACACCACCTCCACAAAAGCAATGATAATTAAGGTAAAGAGTGTGTTCACTCGATCAGGTAGAGGCAAACTAAATAATATGTGATTGTGATAAAGGAATATCATAATCAATGTTACCTTAGGCATGAAACCCTAGTTGAAGTGGTGTCACCCCATAGGTTGCCATAAATATTTGATGAATAATGCATGAATTTCCTTGAAAAATTTCAAGGGTTAGTAACATAACACAATATATTGTTAAATATAAAGCATGTAGAGAGTAAATTGCATGTATAATCACAATTTTTACATAGTACAATTTCTCATAGTTCATAAGAGAGTGTTATTTCTTTTCTTAGTGTTCCAATTATAGGGAAAGTTTTTATGCATTCAAATTAATTGTATTGGACATAGGTAGGCTTGGGGTCATTTTAAAACACTCAAGCATGACACTCAAAGTGATAACTGAAAGGAAGAAATTTATTGTTTGCTTTCCTTCCTTGGGTTTAGGACCTAGAAGGGAAATTTTCACTAACCTTCACTCAAGAAAAAACCCTTGAGATCTCAATGCAAAACAAAAAGATATCTTACAAGATGGTTTTTCTAGGGGCTGAATATGATCTAATAAGGGGTTCACCACCAATTTTAGACTTGGAAAATAAAATGAAATGCAAGATGCAACAATAAACCTTAATATTTTACACTCATTTTAGAAGCAGTGGGGAGATGGCAGCGACAACGCTTGTGGGAGATCGAGGTTTCAAATCTGCAAGTGATGCAGATGTAGGCAACGACAATGAGGGAGACCCAAATGGCGGTTGGTTGGGTTTTGTGCAGCCCTTTGTTGATGATGCAGATATGGTTGTTGTTCATCAGTATTTGGCTTTGGTGCTGCTAGTTTTTTCTTTTGCATTTCCTCATCCGTGGTTGGAGTTTTCTTAAGTGTTTCCTCCCTGGATGGAGCACTTGAGAGTTGCAAAGGGTGGGGTTTATGCTGGTTTCTACATTTTGTTTTATGTAGAAGATGTGGGTTATGGAGTAGACATTGTTTTGGTTGATAAATGGCCCTGTTCTGTTACCGTCCTTGTTCTATGTGGTGGGAGTGACCTTGGTGGGGGATCTATCCTCTCTGAGGAATATTTCGTTCTTGTTGTTGTGGATGGTGCTTAGTGTTGGCATGCATATCTATTACCATTTGTGTTAGTGGTTTTTGTGTGTTTGTCTTCACTGTTTTGTTGCTCCTTGCAGGGGGTTTGGGTGTGTGTTGGTTTCCCTGTGGAAGTTGGGTTGAAGATTGGGCTTATTTATGATCCTACTCGACATAGTACGATAGCTTGGAGGCACCTTGTGATGGCCCGTTCTACTTCTCACTTCTTCTTGGTTGTCCTATGCTTCTGCCTACTTTCTATTTGGTGGCTCTCTTTTGGGGGTTTTCTTTCTTGGAATATTTCTGGGATTGAGATTTGGACTCTATATGTGGTGTTTTTTGGCCTTTGTTTCCCTTTTTTCTTGTGCTCTCTAAGGCCTTATTTTCTATGGCTGAGTGTTTGGGCGTTCTTTTGAACCCTGGGTGTTCCTTGAAGGTTAATTTATTTTTGGGGTTTGTGGTTGCTAATGTGGAGATCTCGTTGGTTGCTTTGTTCTCTCTGGAGTCTTCTTTCTTGTTGTAGGCTAAATGATATATGCTTATGGTGCAGTGGTTTATTTTTGAGGCCTGTTGCTAATGGGTATTGGTCTCTTACTAGGTGTTGCCAAAGGGTGTTATGGCTGCTTGCTCTATTGCTTTATTGGCCTTCTTCTTGAATCCTATGGAGGTGGAGATGGGAGGTGTTTGTATCTTTCTTCCTTAATTGATGTTCCTATTGAGGTGGACACTTCTCCTATGGATGTGGAGGTTAAGGGTGCTAGATTCTTTAGATGGTAGTGGTTCTACTAGTCATGACACTCTCTCCAATACAGGGGAGCTCCTTCCTTTTGAGGTGGTTTTGGAGTTATCTTCTTGGTGTTTAGCTTATTGTGGGGAGTTTGGATTTTTTGGGCGATGCTCACATGTCGTGATTTGTATGAAACAAAGTGTCACTTTTATAAAGCTATATTTGTATGCGCATTTGGTGGATGTTGCTTGAAGTCTAGTAGATCCACATATTATTTGAATCCACTCTTATTGTAGTTTCTAGAGTTGGTATCTATGAGGCATATTTGAATCCAAATCTTGAAATATGTAATCATGCTACATTTTAGCACATTTTAGTTCAGATTATTGTGTTAAAGTAGACTATGAACTATGGTGATTTTGGTATAAAATGGAATAGGTGCTAATCTAAAATGGATCAGACATGCTCGTACAATTGGCTAACATCACCACTAAGATTTATTTTTGAAGATCCCTCAATGACTAGGAAAACATAAGACTCTTTTTCTTAAGGCTGGGAAAAAATACAGAATTACAGAGAGCTCAGTAGCTCAAAATAGGAGCAGCAATTTAGGACACTTAGATGGCTGAAGACATAATGGAAATTAGGTATTGGTCACAGTTTTAGCCCCATCAATATTTTTGGTTGTCTAATGTTTAATGCTTGTGTTTAGTGAATGTATTGTTGAGAGGTCATTTAATTTGTAGTTCCTCATGCAGTTAAATTAGCCCATGAAAACATAACAAAAAAATGAGTTCCCGTAGAATTATTCATTATAAATATATATATGATCATTATGGATCAGTAGATCCAACTCAATTTCACAATTGGATCGGTAATATAAATACGAAGGAGATAAAATAAAATTATCGGATCAGATTGATAAAAAGAAAAATCTCTTGAAATAAGAAGAAAATATGAAGTGTGGTAACGTACTCTTTTGTCTTTATGCCAAATTTCCCATCCATTTTTATCTCTCCATATCGCCCTCTATTTATCTCTCCCTCTCCCCCTCTTCTACTCTCTCTCTCTCTCTCACTTCTCCCTCTTCTCTCTCTCCTCTACCTATCTCTCTCCTTCTCTCCCCCCTCTTATCTCAATCCCTTCTCTACCTATTTATCTCTCTCTTCCCCTTCTACCAATCTCTTTCCCTTTCTCTCCCTCACTCTCTTTCTCTCTCCCCATCTCTCTCTCCCATTCCCCCTTCCTATCCCATATATCTCTCTAATTCTATAAATCTTTCCCTTTCTCTTCCCACATATCTCTATCTCTCCCTTAAAAAATGTTTAAAAAGTGTATATTACATTTTTAAATTAATATAATAAGACAAATTGAATATGTATAATAGTTTTTTAGATATTAATGATGATTTTGATTTCTATGTAATGTATCCATAACAAATTCAATGGAAGTGACTTTGATGTTATTATACCATACAATTAAATTATTCGGCATAACCCATTGCACACCTAAAGTGAAATAGCTAGTATTAATATGGATTACTAAGTTTGGTCCATCATTCTTGACCGCGGCTTCAAGTCCTAATCATTTCACATCTCAACGACGGACTTGATGACTCTTGGTGCATTACCAGCTTTACCGCTCAATTTCAGAGAATTCTTCCAAATGGCAGACAAATTATTAATTAAGAATTGTTATAAATGATAAGATAGTTTGGACGCCTTCTACTTGACTGGGTCGCTCGAGCGAAAAAATAATCCTTTTCTAATACATAAGAACAAATAAAAGCAGGGCACAAAAATTAGATACTAGTCTTTTTAATTGCTTTGATGCTTTCTATGGCAACCTTGGCTGGAGCTGAATACGAGCAACATTGACCTCCTCCATTTGTATAATATTACAAAATCTCGTTCTTCTTCAACCCCCCCTCCAAATTAATGCAAGTCCATCTCCATCTCTTTCGCTTCCATTCTGCTATAAGTTATAACTTCCACCATGTCGTTTACCTCCTCCACCATATTATTAAAAATCTCTACCATCACCATTCTCCTCCTCTTCCTCCTATAATAGTATTAATAAATTTTAAGTTAAACTAATTAGAAAAATATTTGATAGATAAATATTTTTAGGATAAGATTTGAAATTGATAAATATTGAAAATTAATGCAAGTAAATAAAAAAATGTATTTAGTTTTTAGGTCGACGTAGAATCTATTTTTATTATGTGTTTTAAACATATTTGTTCATGTAAAAGGAAAATTAGGATATATGAGTTGAGTGCATTATAATTGGTAACATTAGTTTTTTCTTTTTAGATTATTTTTGTAAATATGATTCCATCTTATCTAATTCTAAAATCTAGCTAATTTACACAATTTTTATCTATGACAATGGTTAGTCTTTCAAAATCTTTTCCTTCATTTTTGAGCTTGCATAAAAGATGGGCATGAAAAGTGGACCTTACTATGGAAAACCCCATGCTTAAACATGTTTGATTTGGAGTAGTATTGGGATGTGTGACCTCCTAAGGCTCAATGTTTCATCCTTGTGAGCATCACCTAGATGCAATACGTGTTAAGTGGAACATTAATTTTTCTCAAATGATGCATTTGTGTGAATCACTACTCACAAGTATGGATCAACGAGTTTGGAATAAAATATACTCAACTGAATCTTCATATACACATATCAATTTGACACACTATGTAAAATACCTTCTAATGATCATTTTGTAGTATAATAAAAAATTTACATGTAATATTGATAACATCTTCGTCATATGAAAACTGATAAGCATTCCATGTTGATTACTTCAAACAAAGAAAACCAAAAATCATGTAATATGTTCTAGAATATTGATTTAATGCTAATGTCACTAGAAAATTCTTTCTAGGCCCATTAGTTTATGCATATGTGTTCATTCCATGATTGTTTTAAATAGTTGTTTTGAGTGGATTAAGTATTTTACATAAATACAACATACTAGTATGTAATCAAAACATTTTAGGCTTCAAGTGAGCTCAAAATGGCCTAATAGAGGGAAATGTGCAAGTAGAATATTTTAATTTAATACTTACAATAGATATTCTCATTTTGGAAATGTTCATCTAACTAGGTCGAGTTGCACAACTATGGACCTAATCATACATGAGGGTTGGATAAAATAGAGAATTAATTCTAGACCTTAGAAATGACCAAAAATAGGATTATGCTATGATCAAGTTATTTATAAAATTCCATGTGAAATGCGTTATTTTGAATACTAGTAATTGTTGACACGAGGATTTGCAATTGAAGAAAAGTTGAAAAACTTCTAGAATCTCGTGCAACATGGGACTACTCTCAGGCTGTGGGTATCCTATATGAGGGTAGACCTCTAGATTATGGGTTGGCTCCCTTTGGATATTCCTTGAAAATTTTGAATTTAATAGAGGAAAAGGATAGAAGGATTGTGCATAAAATAAAAAATGGGGAAAAGGTGATCCACCAACTAAAAAGTGATTTGAATGCTAGTAAAAAACTCACAACATACTCAATAAACAAAACTAAACAATCTCACAACTCAGAGACATGCCTGCAAAAATAATTCTAATGGAAGGCTTAGACTTATGTTTAGAAAAAAAGGAAAATAGTGATGTTTTCACAAACCCTTACACAAGAGGATTAAAGCACTAACATAGATCTGCACTATGACATGATTTTTTTTTGTATTTGGCATTGGAGGAATTTGATAAAATAAGAAAAACACAGTATTCTATCTTGTAACTCACACTAATACCAAAGTACAAAAAGATATAGAGAAGGAAATATGCTTCTCTATTGAGAAATTAGGAATATCTACACTACAAATCTATAGAACTAATAAGTTACAAAGTAAGAATGATCTACCTCAACAATCTCCAAAACCAAGAACTAACCCCAAGAAGTCAGAGAGAAGATATTATTATAGAAAAAGTCTCCAAAATTTGAATTTTAATCTTGGCTCCAAAAGTGATGTGTTGTCCACACTCTCCTCCAAACAAGGCATGAAATTGCCAACCAACTCCACCAAGAGTTGTGAAAGTTTCAACAACTTGGTGAGCCATATGCAAATGAAAACCCAACCAAATCAGGCTCAAAACTGAAAGTGAACTCCATTTATGTGCCTCAAATCACTCCTTGATTGAACCTCAATCAAATGGAACTCATAACTGAAGGTGATCTCCTGATTTAGGGCTTCAAAATCCGCAACTTTTCTCCAACATGTTGGCATTGATTCCTCAATCATCTCGATGATTCAATTCAAGTCTTTTATAGCTCCATTTGAACTCTTTTAGTTCATCATTTGAAATTGCACTTTAAGACACTTTATTTTGGATTTGAAATATCATTTATTTTGAATGATTTATAATCATTATTTAAAACAAAGATTTATAGTTGGATTAAATGCAAAAATAAATAAAGTCCTATCTTTATTTTATATTTTATAAATAACTTTTATTTAAAGTGGTTAATATTAATCATTTAAATAAAGTTATACAAATTTGTATTTAAATGTAAAATTAAAGCTTTAATAAAGCCAGATATAAGGGCTTTATTTGACTTAGCTTTATGAAAATCAAAAGAATTAAAAAAAAATATGAAAGGCATAAGAAATGCCACACACAAAAAGAAGTGAATGAATTTTTTAAATGAAACTTGGGCAAAAATAATTGCCTCTCCTCCATCGCACATTTTAGGGCTCAAACCCTAAAATTAATGATATTCATTCATTTTTCTTATTTCATTTTTTTTTTTAATCTGGCTATTAAGAGACCAACGCCATGGATAAATCTAGCTCAAGCTCAAGTCGATAGGAGCTAACTGTAGGAGTTGAGAAAATACAACTTCACAAACCCCGAAGATCACCTGCATGCAAATAGCCTGTCACAAAAATGAAGAGATGGAGACAAACAAGCAAGGGTTCTCTGAAAACTAAAAATATATATATCAGAGAGAATGAGAGAATGAATTGATATGAAATACAATGGGATCAATCCTTATAAAAAGGAGATCATGCAAACCCTAATAAAACCCTAACAGGAAAAACCCTAATAGAAACCCTAATAGGATAACATTTAATAATTAATATAATTATTAAATGTCACTTTATGCAAACTAAAGTGAAATATTAAGAAGGGAATAAAGGTAACTTAATCAACATAATTAAGTTAAAACCTTTACTCTAACACCCCCCTTTAAGATGAGCAACAGTGCAGCTACAAACAAATGCAGAAAAGCAAAGGTAAGTACAATGTAAGAAGGCAAACATGGGTCCCGACAACTAGGCCAGATCAGGTACCCAAATACAACCAAATCTCTGTAAAATGGAGAAATAGATAAAACCTCATGGGAAAAAGCTCTACTCCAAAAAGAGATGCAGAAGGCCAAAAAGGAACATCACTGAAGCAGAAGAAGTTGCAAACAACTGTCGAAAGATGACTGCTATGGTTCTGAAGAACCTTCGTTGAAGATAGGATGATCAGGAACAAGAAGACAATAATCTGGATAAGTGCCCATACGACACTACTTGAATCAAATGGAAAACAAAGGAAAACATCTGGAACGAAGATACAAATGGCACAAGAACCAATAGTCTAAAACACTAATCAATTGAGAATGGAAGATCCCTTCCAAGGAAAAACCAAGGAAGAATTAGCATGAACAATATAATACCCCCCCATAATGCTGAACTGGGAGAGCCTGACAGATCCACTGAAATGATGTGTAATATGTTGTAGTGCATGAGGAAGAAGAAACAAGATCTGAAAGTGCTCAAGATAGTACCTGCAACTGAAAAAGTGGTGTGCAAAACAAAGCACACATGCATGAGGCTGGAATCATATGGATCCATGGTCGTCGTGGAGGGACACTCACTAGACAAAGGTGTGATGCCAAACAAAGGCAAACTAGACAACCCCCCATGGTATGGATTCACTGTCATCATGGAGGGACACTCACCGAACAAAGATGTGATGGGAAAACAAAGGCAAACTACACAACCCCTCATGGCACTTTATAATAACAGTATATGGCACAACCTTATGTCCTAAATTCTCAAAAATACATGTACAATAGTGTGGCACTTTATCTCAGTGCGTTTACATAAAAGATAGCTTACAAATGATGCTCAAAATGCCCTCAAAAGACAAAATGCTGGAAATACATGCAGAACAGCCAAAAACAAAGCATCCCATGCAAACAAAATTTTTCCAAGAGCAAATATGTCTAGGTAATCCACTAGAGTGTGAAAACACAAATAACTGAATAAAATTTACCTAGAGTGAAATCTGGAAAAATTGCATGGATGAAACTGAAGAGCTTTGAAATACGGTTCCAACGCCGCTGAGATTACGAAAAATAGAGAAACTGATGAAAAGTTATGAGCTTGGGACTGAAAATAGCCCCTTTGTCTTCAACTGGCTGTAGAATGCACCAATAGAAAAAATAAGTGATGAGACCCACACCACTGGAAAGATGAGAAAACCAGCTTTCTGATGATATCTTTGTTTGCCAAAAAACGATATCGTATGCCCCAGTTACGGCACCTGGAATAAATTAGCTCCAAAGAGGGAAAAAGCTAGCAGTGGGTTAAATTTGATGGTCATATGACCATCGCAGCAAAAACATTGGGTTAAATTTTACGGCCAAATGACCGTCACCGTAAATGTGCGATAGGGCATATTTTGAAAAAAAATGTTTTTTATATAAAAAAAACATTTGATTTAAAAAAAAAAAATCATAAAAACATTACAAAATTTTTTTATAAGAAAAATTTAAAAAATAAGTGGGTGGGGGAGGCACGTGGGCCCACCCCCACCGCAGCCCATGTGGGCACAGGCTCCCTGCGTAGGGTACCGGACTTGCATAGTACCCTGCACAGGGTAGCGTATCCACAGCCGGCCTGAGCAAGCCGTAAAAAGGCTTTTTCAATATTTAGTTTTTATTTTATTTTATTTTTAATAAAAAAAATCAAAATTTACAATTTTTTTTTTTTGCAGAAATACAACGAAATTTTTAACGAAAAAAGAAAAAATTACCAGGCTTTTTTTTTCCCGATTTGCGCATAGACGACATCTGTACGGTTGTAGTTGCAAAAAAAATTTGCCCTAAAATTTGACTTTGTCCAAAATGGACAAATGAATAGTCGATTTAGGAGTTTTGGACCGGTGCAGACGCAATGGTGATATCCATTTGAGCTGAAAATGATTCAAAATTGCAGGTATGCCCTGGATCAAGAAAACAAAACCCAAACCCTTGAAGCTCCAAAAATATTCAAAACAAGAATAGGAAGCAGCAGGTGTGGAGCTCTGATACCATGTAGGAGTTGAAAAAATACAACTTCATAAACCCCAAAGATCACCTGCATGCAAATAACCTATCACAAAAGAAGAGATGGAGACAAACAAGCAAGGGTTCTCTAAAAACTGAAAATGTATATATCAAAGAGAATGAGAGAATGAATTGATATGAAATACAATGGGATCAATCCTCATAAAAATGAGATCATGCAAACCCTAATAAAACCCTAATAGGAAAAACCCTAATAGAAGCCCTAATAGGATAACATTTAATAATTAATATAATTATTAAATGTCACTTTATGCAAACTAAAGTGAAATCTTAAGAAGGGAATAAAGGTAACTTAATCAACATAATTAAGTTAAAACCTTTACTCTAACACTAACTGGATGAGATCTTTGAGTCTTTGGAAGCTAAATCTTCATGCAAAATGGTTCAAACTGCAAGTAAGTTGAATTTTCCAAAGGAAACTTCTGAAGATTTTTCTTTAAATTTGCAATCTTGTAAAGGAAGAGGCTATGAACTCTATTGTCTCTATCATTTACATGCATTTCTTCTTCATTCGTATCATTATGAAAGCACTTTGTATCTTATATTGAAGATTGTGAATTTGTGTCTTGAAAACTTTTTGTATGTGCTTAGTTGCGGGTTTATCATATGCTCGGATGCATTCTCATTCGTTTACCTCCATTTCTATGTTTTGTGGTCACCATGAGTTAGGATTTTTCAGTCTCTGTGACGTAAAACCTTGGGCCTTCAAACTTTATTCTTGTCTTCAAACTTCATGCTCTATTTATGATTTCTTGTAGAAATATTTACCTTGCTTGGCCTCCATTCATTGGCTTGGCTGACCATAAGCTAGCTATAGCTTTACCAAAAAGAATATAAAGGGTTTGACACTCCATTATCAAACCCGCCCCTCACATGTTCTTCTTTGAAACCCTTGTAATTTTTATTACCAATCCATAGTCATGAAAACATGGGTAGCCTGCTCCTTGTGAAAACCATACATTTTTTACTGGTACACCATAGGGGTCTTCACTGTGAAGAAATTCACTTTGCTCGTCCAATATTAACAAATATTACATGATGATGGAGCTAACACATGTGCTCAATGATGATATTGATTTTGGTGATACCTAGCTCACTGTTCTATCAAACAATTTCAAATATTGATATTGTTCTTTGCACTATTAAGAAGGTTGCTTGTATTATCATTTCTTTGTGAGCCAGCCTCAGGATTATCTTTTTTGGTTTTCATGGTGTAGCTACACTGTTTAATTTAATAACTTGCAAAATACCCCATAGCTTCCTAATGCATACTTGTAGCTTTCCATGAGGTTATTGGAGACCTTATTTTGAAACCAATGGTGTTTTTTACTCTAGAAGACAAAGTCACATTATGCCCATGACCTGTAGCATTTTATCATCTATTGGACCTTATATACTCATTTCTCATTTCTGATGCAAAAACACATTGACTTCTAGGTGTAATTTTGGAACTTTGTCAATGCCTTTCCTGTCAATCTGCTATTTCTCTTGGCATTGCTCTCCTTAAATTTTTGAGTGTCTGATGATTAAATTCATATTATGAAACTCATAAAATTTAAGGGAGTTAATGTCAAGGGAAGTAGAATGTTGAGCTGATAGAAAAACATTAATGATAAGAATTGGCCCCTTGAAACAACATGTTGAGCTCAACTCTTGTGGGAGCCACATTTTACTCCACATTTTGATATAAAAACTTGCAAAAAATACATGAAACCTATAACCTGCACATGAAACAAACAAGTTAGCAAAATAATTAAAGTAGAAAGCTTCCATTGAATTATGTGCTTTCTGATCATGTTCCTTTCACTTGTTTTTGATCATCTGATGTATGCCTAATAAGATGTAAATTTCAATTATGTTGGTAATGTAGGGATAAGGTAGAATGTGATTTTTCATTGCTCTAACACCACCCTTCATAATTTTTTGCAGGTAAACCTTGGAGTTGGAGTTGAACTTGATACTGGAGTTGAACAAAGATCAACACAACTACGAAGTTGATTCATCATTCCAGGCAATGACAAATCACCTTCTCACCCTATTCCTACATTATTTTCAGTTGTGTTATATACATTTTTTATTTATTTATTCAGCATTTTATTAAGAAATCAAATCGCACTACTCCCACAGCTTGTGTGGGATTACAGAAAAATATTTCTCAATAAATCAATTGCTCATGATATGCAATGGCTTATGTATTTTTCTGAGTTTATTCCGATTACATAATGAAACAATGAAACTGAAATTGTTTAAAACATATGTTTTGTAATCATAATGAATGGTTGACTTGCATTCCTGTTCTTACACTATTTTCAATATTTCCTTTCTAATAATCAACAGTAATAATCATTGTAAATAAACAATTCGGCTTAAAACCAACACATATTGAATAGTATGTGAACTACCATGAAGATTCATAAAAAAACTAAAATAAAATAGCCAATGTAAAATTAAGTATTTACTTAATCACAAGAAATATATGGGTATGTGCAGGATCATCATGGAAAAAACAGGCCCTTAAGTGGCAGTAAAAAGACAAAAAATCAAAGTTAGACAACTTGACGTAAAAAAATGAATAAGTTATTTATATTATTTTAAAAAAATGTAAAAATAGAATCTGTAGCAAATTGAATGTAGTTTCTAAAATACTAGACCTTTATTTAAAAAAAAAATCTATTTGGTGAAAATTTGAAATTTCAATCCAATAGTATTTAAATTTCAGGGTAAAAATAAGTAGGTGTCCATCTGACCACCCTAACCACAATAAAATTATAATATTATTTTATAATATTTTAGATATAAGTAGAGGACTCATGTACGGATGTGATGCATATTTTTTTATAATTTTTTTTCAAGTAAATAATTAATTATGAATTTTTTATTACAAATTTTAAAAAATATAAAAGCTCGTCTGTCTAACCACCTTAACTTGGTCAAAAATTCATGAAATTCAATTTTTTACTTTTTTAATCCTATAGTATGCAAAGAATAGAATGTGACACATATTTTGGATTAAAAAACTATAATATCATTTGAAAGTTATAGATGTTTTTCAATCAGCCTATGAATCAGGAATTTATTTGTAATTCTAATAGAAAATTAATAATAATTATTTATTAAATTGAAAGTAAAGAATAATTTATATTGGTGGAAATATGAGAACCTCCTCTATAAACCCTTTTTGTTTCATCAATTTTGGGTAAAAAAAAAATCATCAGCCACATGGGCCATCATATGGCTTACATATCACCACTTTTTGGCCCATCATGATCCTGCACATACCCATATTCTTATTGAAGTAGATGTTTTTTTAATGCACAATCCTTGAATAAACAACTCTATTTAAAGATATGAAATCAAATAAAAAATATTTGATGCCAAACATTTTTTAGTTATTGTAGTATTATATATCATGAAAGGATAATATAGTTAGATAACCATGTTGTATCCAATATTTTTTTGAGTGATGGTCATAGGAAAACATGAGATAATACTAGAACATAATAAATGGAACCTATGAGTGTACATAATAGTTGATATGTTCTTAAAATAATCAATTTAAAAATGAAAAAAAATAATGTTAGAATACGATACAATCATGATTAGAATAAACATGAATAATTAGAAATCTAGACAATGTGAGCAAGGCAACCACACTATATTTAATGTGATCATTATGATTAAAAGTATCATGTTAAACTATTAGTTATAATATTAAGTAACAAAGAAGTAAAATATATATTTCTAACTAAGTGAACCTATTGTGAGCATGAGTTTGGACCAATAAGCTATAGTTTTATGGATTGATAAAAATAATATCAAGCTTAGTGTAAGTATGCATATAATATAAATAGGAAATTGAAGCATGAGATAAATCATGTAAATGGAATAAAGAATTGATGAACCTAGAAGAGTAGTATTAATGTAGATTTTCCATCAATGGTGCTCAAACCAAAGGTGCATTTTCCATTTTTAGAACCCATAATTACAACGATCCAACAAAATCGAGTTTAAATGATAATCATAATTCTTGTTTTGTATTTGGGGCTTTAGGATCATTCTCAAATATTAAGTAATGGATAGGTATGTGCAGGATCATCATGGAAAAAATAGGCCCTTAAGTGGCAATGAAAATTTAGAAAATCAGAGTTAGGTAACTTGACATAAAAATTTGAATAAACTATCTATATTATTTCAAAAATATGTAGGATTATAATCTATAGAAAATTGAATTTAGTTTCTAAACTACTAGGTTTATTTAAAAAATAAATAAATCTATTTGGTGAAAATTTGAAATTTCAATAGAGTAGTACTTAAAGATTAGAGAAAAAATAAGAAGTAGGTGTTTGTCTAACCACCCTAACCACAATAAAATGATAATATTTTAGATATAAGTAGAGGACTCATGTCCCTATATGATCAATATTTTTTTATAGTTTTTTTCCAAGTAAATAATTAATTATGAATTTTTTATTATAACTTTTTAAAATATAAAAACTTGTATGTCTGACCACTTTAACTTGGTCAAAACTTCATGATTTTTTATTTTTTTAATCCTATAGTATGCAAAACATAGAATGTGATGCATGTTTTGGATTCAAAAAATGTGACACCGTTTGAAAGCTATAGATGTTTTTCAATCAGCCTATGAATCAGGACTTTAGTCGTAATTCAAATAGAGAATGAATAATAATTATTTATTAAATTCAAAGTAAAGAAAAATTTATATTGGTGGAAAGCTAAGAATATCCTTTAAAAACCCTTTTCGTTTCATAAATTTTGGGTGTAAAAAAAGTTGTCAGCCACATGGGCCATCATATCACTTACATATCGCCACTTTTTGGCCCATCATGATCCTGCACATACCCGAATATCTATTCTGTGTCAAAATATACCATTATTTTAACCCCTTTTCAATTGGTCCAAATATGCACACATATTGTCTATGGTATGAACTTGATATCCACGAAGAACTTTAGGGTCTTTCCATCATTATTATTCATATGTTTTTTCATCAATAATACTCTAAAGGGATATGTACAAAGATGGTATTTAAAAATCAAGTGGAATAATGGCCTAAGTACCATAAACTAGTAATTAAAGAGTTTTTCATGTGTGTAATAATGATTGTGTGATTCCATAAAGGAAATACAAGGTAGGTATCTAGTTAGTAGCACACTTATTAACTATTTTGTTCAAAATTTTAAGATATGTTATTTGTAAATTCTACTTAATCATAATATTTTTTTATAATAAAAATAATATTAGGAATCAGGAGATCTAGTAGATAAAGAAACAAGCATAATGAACAATGTCCAACTATTGTATTTAGTTTCAGACTCAAATGATAATGAGTACAAGGCTTTGCATATATAGGCCTAAAAGGTGCAATACACCTATGAGGTGAATTGACAAGTGCCCCAAAATTTAGCACAAATTAGTAGACAAGTGTCCTATAGGTGTCAACCTTAGAATATCTAGGAGATAAAGAGACAAGCACAATGAACAATATGCAACTATTGTGTTCAGTCGACCCAAATGATAATGAGTACAAGGCCTTGCATATATAGTCAAGGAAGGTGTAATCCACCTATGAGGTGAATTGACAAGTTCCCCAAGATGTGGCACAAATGAGTAGACAAGTGTATTATAGGTGTGAACCTTAGGAACACTTGAACTGTGCAAACCAAAAACCTCTATGATCAAGTCATCAACCTTGTGTGCCAAGTGGTGATTGACATTCGAGGTGATATGGAAAGTCTTCCAACCTCAAAAGGTGTGTGCATGAGTTTAACCAAATAAATTGGTAACCTCTAGAGGCTTAAAGGTCAACCACATTCAATTAGACAATATGTTGTCTAACCTCATGAACCTAAGTACACTTAAGTATAGTGAATAGATTAATTATTCACTCTAAAACCCCCTTAAGTGATACTTGGGGAGATCAAAAGAGTGAAAATAAATAGAAATGGCTCATGGTTGGAGGCATTTTCAGGTACCCATACAATGCATTCTCTCACAAATGGAGAAAAAGGAGAAAACCCAATGGGAACAAAAATCCTATCCAAAAATAGAGAATTAGAAGGATTTAAGACCTAAAAATATATCCCTTGGTGATGAAGAACTCTAGAAGCATGTTGAATTTGTAAACACTACTGATGATGAACTGGTGTCTGCTGGAATCAACAAATCTCTAAGAAATGTAGATCAATATGTGAGATAAAAAATATTACTAGAGTGAACTAGTGAGCACTACTCAACCAATGTACACAAATTTTATCACTATGTGAAGTCAATAATACATATAGCATTATGGTTTAAGGAGTACTAGAATCTCAAAATGTGATCCACAAAATTAATACCCCATATGAGACATCAAGATAGAAGGTTCATGTAGCCTTCCAAAATGAAGACTATTCCAATAATTCATTGAAAGAAGCATAACAACTCATATTCCCCTTAATGATAAGAGAATATACGTAGACAAATTAAGATTGAGACTATGTAGGGAATGTAGAGATGTACAAGGTATGATACAAGGCACACTTGCATGATGTAAGGATCAAAAAGATCCATGTTGTAATGGCATAGCCCCCCATTAAGCTTTATAATTCAATGTATGTATAAAATTTCGTAAATTCCCCTCAAATATTAAGTTTTGTGCGACTTAATATGAGTGTTTTTACAAGATTTTTTGCTATTATAAATCAAATGAAGGGAAAGAGAGGTAAGTGGGTTCAATATGAAATGATCAAAAGGTTTTAACACAAGTAAAATTTTCATTATTTCATTAGAAAAAGAGATCTCAAAGGGGTAGGGATGACTTTCAACCTTGAGGCATGAGCCAACCCTATTTTGGGATCTGCTATTTTCTTATGACATAAATGAATGATTTAAAATATTGGGAGATGATTTAAAGTGCATTAATTAACTAAATTATATGGGGTGATCCCACAATACTAGTTTACAATTCCCTTCACAAAGAAAAATTACAAAAATAGTCCATAGAAAAAAAATATAGTTTAGGGGTTCACTCAAAGGGGTCAAGGGGGTTCACTCGAAGGGGGGTTTGCTTGAACCACACTTTTTTTAACCTTCTCCCTCTCCTCTTGCAATATTTTGCAGAATTTTTCCTTTATAAGCTTGCATTGAAAATAAAAATGGAATCAACTTCACAGACCCAACTAGATGATGGTATTCCTCAAAATGAGCTATCCATCAAATATAATTTTAATATATTTTAGTTTTATTATGTATTTTTTTTAGTTTAATTAAACATAGGTTTTTCACCAAAAATCAAGCTCTCTATCCTACACGTGTGGAAAAATAGTAGATTATTAAAAACAAAATTGAAAAATATGTTCATGTTAGGTATTGATGTCCATGATCCATTACAAAAAAGAATTTTGATACATACAAAAAAGTAATGTTGTATATTGTCCACCTATGTCTAAATTATAATTGGTTTGACTTCAAACTTAATTAAGAAAAGAATATCCAATAAAACACTATGAAACCAAATGAATGTGCTAGATATTGTAGTTACAAAGCTAAATTGATAAAAATAGAATTTTATCCTTCATAGCAAAAAGTATGTTGTTTATGCTGATCATCACTCTTTAAAAATGGTGTTTACTATTAAAAACTAGTTTTTGAAGGAGATGAAAAAAGAAGTGTAATTTGATTCCAAATTTTTAAAAAAATATATATTTAGAATCTACAAACAAAATTTCACAGATCACTAGTTTTCATCATCTTCAAATTTCTCATGGTTTAGGATCTATAGGTTCTGAAAAGTGAAGATTTAGTTAAAAAAGAATAGTTCAATGTCCATTTTAGCCAAAAAGTA
The DNA here is from genome assembly GCA_007115665.2 of Sequoiadendron giganteum. Taxonomy (NCBI): domain Eukaryota; kingdom Viridiplantae; phylum Streptophyta; class Pinopsida; order Cupressales; family Cupressaceae; genus Sequoiadendron; species Sequoiadendron giganteum. The sequence goes on along the minus strand of CM021106.1, from coordinate 566,468,151 downwards.
CATAAACCATTATTGTGGGATCACCCTTTGACCTAATACTTGAAATGTAGAATTTTATGGTAAGAGAAACAAAAATGACATTTTGTAGTCCGATCTGAGAAGGGAAAAATGGTGTGCACTTGTGATAAAAAGTAGGTTTCAGGGTTTGTAGTAGGCCAGATCTAAGCTTATGATTCCTCTAGGTTTGACTATCAGAAAGCTAGAAATAAAACTTGTAGGTGATTTTTTGAAGCTTGAAGACAATGATGACAACTTTGAAAACTTTGGAAAATTTCTCCTTTGATCAATTTTGAGTCCTTCACATATTTTATCTACATGTACAAAGGGACAAGAAAAAAGTTTGGTTTTGGGTGAATGGGGGTTTTCCTTAGTCAAAGCCCATTTTGGTAGTTAAACCTTGATAATGAAATAATGATGAATGAAAACTTGCTTGTTACAACTCATCAAACCCTTAATGGCTGCCCTTGGAGGACTGAAATCAAATATATCACTTTAAGGTTTGGATATCACATGAATTAGCCTGATTTATTGATCAATTTGATGCTTGAATGCTTGAAACCTACATCACAATATTAGCTCCAAAACATGAACATGAACACACATGAACTTTGAAATTATGATATGATCTTGGTTGTTATTGTAGGTGATTGATAAATCTTCTCTTCAATGCTCTTGACAATGATTTTTTCTCTTGTGAGGTTCACTTCTTCATTAGATTTGAATTGATAAAATAACCATGTATTTATAGGTGTTTATCTAATTTCCTAAAAATTAGATTCCAAAAGTAGAAACTTGAAACTTTGATTTGAATCATTAAAATACTACCAAAAACATATAAAAAATTTGGGACCTAGGACTTAAAGTGGAGCCATTCGCCTTGTCATAGGACCTAAGTCCATGCCACTCAATTTCCAAGGTGTTTTAATTAATTTTAGAAATTATTTAATATAGGTTTCCCTTTTGGAAAAAGGGAATAATAAGGATTTGGATTGCATAATTTGGTCAATTAGAGGCCTAATTAAGTCCAATTAATTAAGGGGATGCAAACATAGTGTGAAATTATAAAGGTATATATTTTTTTACACTACTTTTACCCCCACATTAGTGAGAGTATGAACCTATGCTCAAACTCACACTAAAGTAGACAAATAAGTCAAGAGAGGTTGAATTGTACAACTATTGAAAGATAGGATGACAAGGATTAAGCAGGATGATCAAGCACCTAAGATCTAAGATATCGTGGAAAAACCAACAAGGGCACAAAGAAGCACATGCATGCAACAACCACACTAGATACTAAATCAAATAATTCCAAGATTAATGTAAAGAGAGAAGGGATAGAGAATTTATGGATCAAGCCTCAACTATTTGTCCAATAGGCGTAGATCAAGTCTCAACTATTTTTCCAAAATTCATTCACAAATGAAAACCCGTTGTCCACTTTGCGAACAAAATACTCCAAAGGGCTATTGAAAATTCGTTGTTCACTAAGTGAGTGCCAAAGGATGAGAAATACACATGTAAAATTGGGTGATTCCACAATAGTGGTTTACAATTTTTGGGAGATTCTAATATTTGCTGAAATCACATATTTTTAGAAAATATAATGATTTAGGCCTTAAAATTTTCCATTTTAAGGATTCCAACTGAAGAGGGTTTGATCAAAGCACCTTAGATCAAACCCCCTTTGATAGAACCCCGCTAGTTTTAAACCATACCTATAATGGAGTCTCCTTTACACCTATCAAAATTCTTATAAAAAACCACTTTTGATTTACCTTTTGGGGGACCAAATGATTTTATTTAAATTTTTTTTTTCAAAGTATGTAGTCCTTATTATAAGCTTCCTAAAAAGTATAATTTTAAACAAATTTAGGGTATGTGCAAGATCATCATGGAATAAACATGCCCTTAAGTGGCAATGAAAATTTAGAAAATCAAAGTTAGGCAACTTGACATAAAAATTTGAATAAGTTATCTATATTATTTCAAAAGTATGTAAGAATAGAATCTGTAGAAAATTGAATGTAGTTTCTAAACTACTAGGTTTTTAAAAAAAAAATCTACCTGGTAAAAATTTAAAATTTCAATGTAGTAGTACTTGAATTTCAAGGAAAAAATAAGAAGTAGGCGTCTGTCTAACCACGCTAACCACAATAAAATGATAATATTTTTTTATAAGATTTTAGATATAAGTAGAGGACTCATGTCCCGATGTGATGCATATTTTTTTGTAGTATTTTCCATGTAAATAACTAATGATGAATTATTTATTACAACTTTTAAAAATATAAAAAATCATAGGTCTGACCACCTTAACTTGGTCAAAACTTCATGATTTTTTATTTACTTATAATCTTATAGTATGCGAAGCATAGAATGTGACACATGTTTTCGATTCAAAAAAATGTGATACAATTTGAAAGTTATAGATGTTTTTCAATCAACCTTTCAATTAGGAATTTAGTCATAATTCAAATAGAAAATGAATAATCATTATTTAGGGTATGTGCAAGATTATCATGGAAAAAATAGGCCTTTAAATGGCAATGGAAATTCAGAAAATCAGAGTTAGGCAACTTGACATAAAAAATTGAATAAGTTATCTATATTATTTAAAAAATATGTAAAAATATAATCTGTAGAAAATTGAATCTAGTTTCTAAACTACTAGGTTTATTTTTATTTTTTAAAATCCATTTGGTGAAAATTTGAAATTTCAATGCAACAGTACTTAAATTTCAAAGAAAAAATAAGTAGGTGTTTGTTTGACCACCCTAACCATCATAAAATGATAATATTTTTTTATAAGATCTTAGATATAAGTAGATGACTCATGTCCCGATGTGATGTATATTTTTTTGTAATTTTTTCCCTAGTAAATAATTAATTATGAATTTTGTATTATAAATTTTAAAAATTATTAAAAATTGTATGTCTGACCACCTTAACTTGGTCAAAACTTCATGAAATTCAAATTTTTCTTGTTTTAATCCTATAGTATGGGAAACATAGAATGTGATGCATATTTTGGATTCAAAAAATGTTATACTGTTTGAAAGCTATAAAAAAAATTTAGTGAGGCTATCAATTAGGAATTTAGTCGTAATTAAAATAGAAAATGAATAATAATTATTTATTAAATTCAAGGTAAAGCATAATTTATATTGGTGAAAATCTGAGAATCTCCTTTAAAAACCCTTTTCATTTCATTAATTTTGGGTAAAAAGAAAGTCATCAGCCGGGTGATCCCACAAAGCTGGTTTACAATTTCTGAGAGGAACCGATTCTTGCTGAAATTGCATATTTTTAGAAAATATAATGATTTAAGCCTTTAAAAATTCCATTTTAAGGATTCCAATTAAAGAGGGTTTGATCAAACCACCTTAGATCAAACCCCCTTGGATTAACCTCGCTAGTTTTAAACCATACCTATTAATGAGTCTCCTTTACACCTATCAAAATGCTGATAAAATATCACTTTTGATTTACCTTTTAGGGGATCAAATGAATTTATTTAAAATTTATTTCAAATGATTATGGTAGTCCTCAAAATGAGATATCCCACAAATATAATTTTAATATGTTTTGGTTTTATTATGTATGCATTTTTTTAGTTTTATTAAACATAGGTTTTTCACCAAAAATCAAGCTCTTTATTTTTTACATATGGAAAAATAGAAAATTATCAAAATAATTTTTAAAAAAATATGTTTGTGCTAGGTATTGATGTCCTTGATCCATTAAAAAAAATAAAATTGAATTGTGATACATATAGAAAAATTTATGTTGTATACAATTCGACTGTGTCTGAATTGCAATTGGTTTGACTTCAAAACTCTATTAAGGAAAAAATATTCAATAAAAAACTATGAGACCAAATGAAAGTGCTAGATATCATAGTTACAAATCTAAATTCAAAAAAATTATAATTTTATCCTTCATACAAAAAAAGTTATGTTGTATACAGTGATTGTCACTTTTTAAAAATGTTGTTTTATGAAAAAAAACAATTTTCGTGGGAGATGGAAAAATAAGTGCAATCTTATTCCAAATTTTTTGAAAAAAATAGTATTAGAATGTACAGACAAAATTTGATGAGACTCTAGTTTGCATCATCTTAAAATTTCTCACGGTTTAGCCGCTATAGGTGCCTGAATGTGAAGATTTAGTTAAAAATAGTAATTTCAGTGTCCAGTTTGGCCAAAAATTGTAAACCACTATTGTGGGATCACCCAGCTACATGGGCCATCATATCACTTACATATTGCCACTTTTTGGCCCATCATGATCCTGCACATACCCTTTATTAAATTCAAAGTAAAGCATAATTTATATTGGTGGAAAGTTGAGAATCTCCATTTAATTTTTTTTTTGTTTCATCAATTTTGGGTAAGAAAAAAGTCGTCAGCCACATGGGCCATCATATCACTTACATATCAGCACTTTTTGGCCCATCATGATCTTGCACATACCCTTTAATTTTATTATTATATTATTTTTTGTTTCTTGTGAATGTAGGTTCTTCACCGAAAATCAAGCTCTTTGTTCTACACTTGTGGAAAACTAATAGATTATCAAAAAGAAAGTTTGAAAAATATTAATGCACTAGATATTGAAATCCTTGATCCAACAAAAATAATAAAATTGAATTTGATACATAAAAAATAAGTTATGTTATATACAGTCTGCCTATGTCTAAATTATAATTGGTTTGACTTCAAAACTTGATTAAGGAAAAAAATATTCAATAAAACACTATGAAACCAAATGAAAGTGCTAGATATCATAGTAACAAATATAAATTCAAAAGAAATATAATTTTATTCTTCATGGAAAAGAAGTTATGTTGTATACGGTGAGCATCACTTCTTAAAAATAGTGTTTACTGAAAAAAACTAGTTTTTGAAGGAGATGGAAAAATAGTGCAATTTTATTCCAATTTTTTTGAAAAAAATACATTTAGAATCTACAGACAAAATGTCACAAATCACTAGTTTGAATCATCTTCAACTCACGGTTTACTCGCTATAGGTGCCCGAAATTGAAGATTTAGTTAGGAAAACTTAGTTCAACATCCAAGTTGGCCACAAATTGTAAACCAATATTGTGGGATCACCCAATTGCTTCTCGTAAATGTATCATTTTTTTATTGTTTAGTTTGATAGTTGTTCCATTTTATCAAACATTTTTATTACATGACATGTAAAATGATAGCATTCAAGATGGTCCGATCATATAAGTCTAATAATCCACATACATTTGACTAAATATAACAATAAATGGATAGAGATAACCATAGAACTTTATAGACTCAAACTGAGCATGAATATCAAGAATATTTCTATGCATATAACTCAAAATTTATCAAGAGATGTAAAGATTACAATATATACTAGAATTCAACTTATAACAACCTTAGACCACACAAACTGAGTAATAATGCATAGAAAAAATATAGTTTCAAATAATCAGGTCATTATAAAGATGTATCTTTTAATAAAATTTAGACTAAATATGATAGTAGATAATAATGAAAGATAACCTTATTTCATAAATCAGCCATAAGATTATTGATATCTAAGTGGTGATTTCAAATTGTGCAACTATCATATTCAAAATATTTGAAATTAAACTCAAACATTGTAATGAAGATGCCAATGGAAAATTATGACTCATGGAGGCTTGAAAACTACTCACTAACCCTACGAAGACCCATTCCAAGTTTCTTGGAGTTCCCACACTTTTTGCTCAGTCTCCAAATGGCTCCCAAAATACTCACGCAACCCAGAACATAGGCTCATGTCCGAAATAAACAACTACCAATAATAATAGGGATCACATGTTATAGATTTCACTCCTCGTGATAATGGAATAAGAGGATGTTGTATTCTAAACCCAACCATTACTAAGTTATGCCTCATCACCCTTCTAATCAGCTCCATGATCTATCTATACCATTCAACCAACCCTTCACAACAATCGCTCAACTCCTTATTTCACTTCAAACTCAGCTTTGAATATTCAAATCAGATATGGACAAAGGTAGAAATAAATTATTTTTCATCCACCATAAAGTAAGAGAGTACAGTATGATACCAAAATGGCATGGGTAGGTTCAGTCATATAGTTAAAAGATTTCATAATCACAAATTAATATATTTTATTTACAAAAACTTCAAAGATAAAAATATATTGTCAAACCCTAATATTTCTTAGGCTCTATAAAATATTAAAGCTAAAATTTGTCTACAACCTCAATTCTTGGATATTATGGAAGAAATCTTCAAACCTTGATATTTAGAATTTTTCCTTCAAACAAGACAGAAAATTCTCATGAATGATGTTTGAAGCCCATATGCGTATTTTTTAAATGAATTCGCTAATCCCACCTAGGGAGGAATCTTTCACAACCAAAACTCAAACCTATAGGATATATGACCTAGGGCTTTGAACTTCAAAGAGCTCCACCAAAATATCAAACCAATTAAATAATAATTCAGCATAATGAGAGAATGAGCTCTTGAGTCTTTTTATAATATCTTTTAGGGTTTTCCCACCAAAATAAAAAAAACACTTTATTATAAAGTGAATTTCTTAATTTAACCAATAATTATTTCCCAATTTCAATTTATAACACCATACTATTTAATTATTTAATGTTACCTTTATAATTGTACTTTTACTAGGCAACATTAAATAATTAAAATAATTAAATACATCAATGTTATTTTGGAGATATAGAAAATGGGGACATTACAGTCCCCCCTTCGTAGAGATTGCTTGCCCCCAAGAAATCCACACCTAAATACCATGGCCAAATACCAGGATCCTAGATGAATCTATAGAATGATTCAACACGACCATGATGCATCAACAAGATACCACTATGCACATCAACTCTGTCAGAAAAAACAAAAAAATCCTTGGATCCCATAGTCAAATCAAAATTCCATCATTCCCAACACTTTCTAACTTATGTTGTGCCACTTTGATATCCTCTATAGTCATAAACATATCATACTGAAGTAAAATAGGTAATCCCTTAAATCCAACCCAAATTTATGTGCTATCAAGGACATGGTTAAATCTTGTGTGCGAGGGCTAAAAGAAAAATGATGAAGACACCTCACCATGCAATCAAGGTGAAAATCACCCATATATGATAATGAAATGTGAGACTAGTCATATGGATTCCAATCATCACTCCCATCATCAGAAGATGACTCACAACTTAGATAATGATGGACAAACCTTGCAAAAAGTCTATCAACTGCAACCCTGATGGCAAGGTATTTGTCTGAAAGCAATTGGAGGTAGTATGGTTCGATTACCTCCAAAGCATGCTTGATATTTTCTAAGAATCAGATAGAAACTATAGCTGATACTCCTCCCTATCTATCCTTAGATTAAGTTGAACCAAGGAGGTACTTGACAAATTTTTGTGTGATATCAAAGTTAGCTAAGGTTTGATCATAGTTTTCTTTAGTGACCTTCAACTGATCCTTCCATTAATGTTTCTCTCTATGCCAATGATCATGATCAGTTGCATAAAATGAAATTTCATCTTTTCTTTCATGAGAAAGAAACATACCATAAAAAATGCCATGTTCCTTACTAGATGTTGCCCTACAATCCTTTTGAAAAGAAGATGGGACAATACTACGATCCAACATACAAGTCATAGAAGAAACCATATTCTCCTTACAAGTTTGTTTAATAACAATCTCTACATTACCGATGTAGAGCATTGTGCCCATAAAATGATATTATGGGCACAATCCATCAATATTGGCTCAAAATGATATTATAGGCACAATCCATCAAAATGATATTATAGGAACAATCCCACTCAAAAGGATAATATCAACAATCCATCCCACTCTGATAGGTCTCTTATGGATGTGAAATATTCCCAACATTGGTGCATAGAAACACATACCAACCTCTTCCAAGCCATTGATATAAATCAAAACAACAACATGTAGACTAGAAATCAGGTCTATGATGGATCCAAAGGTATCACTAATGTCATAAGATGATAATAACTCATCATCAAACTAATATTGAACACCAAGGTGGTCACTCTAGTCTCCCATAACTCTCCAAACAACTATTGTCCTCAAAGTGTACCCAAAATACTCCTTTACCAACAAATTAGGATAGCCATCAACCCATAATGTAGGAGGTAGAAACCAATGTGTTAAGGCTATAATAATTTTTCCCTCATGCATAGATCCATACCATAGACCATGATCTATCCAGAGATTGAGCATATATGTATCAAAATCAAATACAATGCAACCTCCATCAAATGACTCCATGACATGAGTCACCTATCTTGAAACCATGGTGGCATCATTCTCCTTATAGGAATCTTCAACACAAGAAGAATCATCAAGCCCAAGCCACTCTAAATGTTCCTATTTCCTAACCAACATAAGAGGAACTTCACTCACATCTTGTGTGTGAACAATAGAAGACTTCACCCTACTATCTTCATCATGTGTTATGGTTGCCATTGATGTCTGCATTATTTTTGTGCATGATGAAGATTGAGCCAACTTGTCAATATGGATCATTGATTCTTGAAGGGCCATTTGTGTGCTCTTCAAGGAATCCGTGAAAACATAAAGCTCATGAGTGAGATTATCAACTTCCTCTTCATTCCCTCTCAAAGCATCAAAATATATTTTAGTAAAGTTGAGGAGATGGTCATGATCTAAAAGAAGATGTAGATAGTTTGACTTCATTATCACAACACCTTCTTTGATTACTTGTAAAATATAATGAGAAGATTTTTCTTCAATTATTTTTTATCTTCTCTCAATTGGAGCCTTCCAAAGGTGATCTTCTATCAGAGTGTGGATTCTAGCATAATCTGATAATGATGCAACAATCTTATCTTCACTCACCTTCAATTGATTCTTCAAATTGTGTGGACTATCAGGTTTATTAACAACTTCTACTTCACATGACGAATCATTAGATTGTTCTTGAAGCTCTAGAGTCACACAAATTTCCTCCTCTTTGTCTTCATCCATAAATAATTAATGATTTGGAACTAAAAGACACATTAGTCCCACATGTAGAATTATCATCAATACCCTCATTAGGTGTTACACTACAAGAGGGCTCAATTTTATTTTTTTACTCATCATCTAACTTAGCTAATTCATTGGATGATGGAATGCATTATTCATGTAGAGAGAGGAACCTGTACACCAAATGAGATTATTTTTTCTTTAGTCAACTATTCCTTGAATCTCTCAATTTTTTTCTCAACCAATCTTTTTGTGAAATCATAAGTTGCGGTTGATCCATGTTGGTCCTTTCTCCGAATGAAGAAAAAATATGATTGCAACTGTTTGAAATATCATTACCTTCATCTAAGATTAGGGACAAAATAGTTAGCATGTTTTATTTGACATTGTCTCCAGATGTCATTTTCTAATTCAAGTTACGAAGCAGTGGAACATTTGAAGAACTGAATCATGAAACCCGAGATCAATCATAAAGATACATGACCTAACCTTTTCCACAATTTCTAAGATTTAAAATCTCCTTCCAAATATAAGGCTTTTGATATCATATAATCCATGAAAACACTCTACAATTAGTTGAAGTATTTCCCTCATAATGTCATCATCATAAGTTGTGTTAGGAGTTTCGATTCTTCCAACTTGACTAATGCAAGTGAGAACTGCAAGTCTTACCTCTCCATCCTAATGTCTCATAAAAAATGGCTTAACCAAGAGCGCACAAATGGATTCATAGCTTTATGCATCAATTCATAAGGTAATTGATCAACCTTGAATAGACAACTCTCTGGTTCCTCCAATATGCTGAGAAGAACTACTTTTGACTAAGGTAAGTGTTTTAGCTTCTTACTTATAAACACTAGCTTCTCTTGGAAAAATTTTGTAGCCTCATTTTCTTTACACCATGCATTCAATGTTTATTCAATATCAATATAATTATGCTTCATAGATTCAAGAAAAGAGTTCATTGGATCACTGAGAATAGCCATAATTCCCAAATGAAAATATGATATGAATTTGACTACCTTCAACAAAGATTAGATACCTCAAAGGTTAAAAATATTTTGGGCTTTGATAACACTATAAAAATTTCTTTGAAGAAATGTATGGGTATGTGCAGGATCATCATGGAAAAAACAGGCCTTTAAGTGGCAATAAAAAGATAAAAAAATTAGAGTTAGACAACTTGATGTAAAAATTTGAATAAGGGTATGTGCAGGATCATCATGGAAAAAATAGGTCCTTAAGTGGCAATGAAAATTCAGGAAATCAAAGTTGGGCAACTTGACATAAAAATTTGAATAAGCTAGAGTTGGTCAAAACTTAATGGAATTCATTTTTTTTTTTTTAATCCTATAGTATGCGAAGCATATAATGTGACACATGTTTTGGATTCAAAAAATGTGATACCGTTTGAAAGCTATAGATGTTTTTCTATCAGACAATCAATCAAAACTTTAGTCATAATTCTAATTAAAAAAAAATTATTATTATTTATTAGATTGTAAAGAAAATATAATTTATATTGGTAGAAAGCTGAGAATCTCCTTTACAAACCCTTTTCGTTTTATCAATTTTAGGTGAAATAAAAGTTGTCAGCCTCATGGGCGAAGTCTGAAAAAACAAGGTAAGTTGTTAAACACATTTTACATGTTGACTTTTAGGATTGGTAGGTCCGAACCAAATCCTGAGCCTAATACTAATCCTAATCTCTCACTCTCACTCTCACTCTCTCACTCTGCCACTCTGCCACTCTTCTTACCTTTATCTCCCTCTCCCTCTCTCCCTCTCCCTCTCCCTCTATCCCTCTCTCTACCTCTCCCTCTCCATATAACTCTCCCTCCCACTCTCCCTCTCCCACTCTCTCTCTCTCACTCTCCCTCTCCCTCTCACTCTCCCACTCTCTCCCTCTCACTCTCTCACTCTCCCACTCTCCCTCCCTTTATCTTCATCTCCCTCTCTCCCTCTCTCCCTCTCTCACTCTCCCTCTCACTCTCTCACTCTCCCAACCTCCCACTCTTCCTACCTTTATCTCCCTCTCGCTCTCTCCCTCTCCATCTCACTCTCCCTCCCACTCTCCCTCTCCCTC
>CM021106.1:566398694-566457001 GCA_007115665.2 Sequoiadendron giganteum | reverse complement strand
CTCTCTCTCCCCTCTCCTTCTCACTCCCTCTCCTATCTCTCCCACTCTCACTCTCCCACTCACCCTTTTCCCCTCTCCATCTCACTCTCCCTCTCCCTCTCCCTTTCTCCCTCTCCCTCTCCCTCTCCCTATCCCTATCCCTATCTCCATCCCACTCTCCCTCTCCCTCTCCCTCCCCCTCTCCCTCTCCCTTTGGACCATGTGTGTACAAATTGGATATCCGATTTGTGGAACTCCATTGTGTAGAGGTTGAATCTTACAATTGGAGAACATGTTTTATAAATTAGATATCTAATTTAAATCAGATATTCGATTTGTGGGCCATAGAAAAACACCATGTGGGCCATTTTTGTGCATTCCAACGGACCCTGCATTCTGTTTGCAGCACTTTGCAGGCAACAAACGCATGATTTCAGACTGGAAGAGACAAAGATAAAATTTTAGGAGATTCTTGTACTCAAATTTGTCATACATATTGATTTTTTAGCATCTTTTATTTGGTGTAATGGGGAGCAACAGTCGTCGGAAGCAAAAATGTAAGAGAAAGCTGCCACTTTTTTGAAAAACAAAAAAGTGAAAAGTTCATTGTGAATTTCATTTTCCCTGTAATTGATTCAAGTTGATTGGGCAAGAGCTAGGACTTGAAAAATCTTGATCCAACCTTAAATATTTATGCCCCCACATTTCATTGACATTAGCACTTTGGACTCTTAAGGGAAAACGCCGCTCCGATGCACCTCAGAGCGAATCGACGTATTTGGGTGCAAGAGAGAACCATACCTAGCGTAAACGTACCCATCTGGACGTGTTGGAATAGTCTGTTGGGTCGTGCAAGTTCGAGAATGAAAGTTGCACCACTTTGCAACTTTACATTGCTTGCATTTGGCAACTTTTCCCTCAACTGAAAACTCATCACCACAGGAAAATCCCTTTGAGATAGCAAAAACCAAGATAGGTTATTGTAGATGGTCTCAACATGATCCCATATCCTTAGATGAAGAGTCGGTAAGCATCACGGTTTCTGAGAAATAGTCTATCTAAGTTTGCTGCCTTTTAGCACTTTGGACTCTTAAGAAAAAACGTTGCTCCGATGCAGCTTAGAACTATTCGACGTATTTGGGTGCAAAAAAAAACCATACCTATTGTAAACGTACCTATCCGGATGTGTTGGAATAGTCTATTGGGTCGTACAAGTTCGAGAATGAAAGTTGCACCACTTTGCAACTTTACACTGCTTGCATTTGGCAACTTTTCCCTCAACTGAAAACTCATCACCATGGGAAAACGCCTTCGAGATAGAAAAAAAAAAGATAGGTTATTGTAGATGGTCTCAACATGATCCCATATTTTTGAACGAAGAGTCTGTAAGCATCATGGTTTCCAAGAAATAGTCTGTCAAAGTTTGCTGCCTTTTAGCACTTTGGACTCTTAAGGGAAAACGCCGCTTCGATGCAGCTCAGAGCGATTCGACATATTTGGGTGCAAAAGAGAACCATACCTAGTGTAAACGTACCCATCTGAACGTGTTGGAATAGTCTATTGGGTCGTAGGAGTTTGAGAATGAAAGTTACACCACTTTGCAACTTTACACTGCTTGCATTTGACAACTTTTCCCTCAACTGAAAACTCATCACCACAGGAAAACGCCTTCGAGATAGAAAAAACCGAGAGAGGTTATTGTAGATGGTCTCAAGATGATCACATATCCTTAAATGAAAAGTCTGTAAGCATCATGGTTTTTGAGAAATAGTCCTTCAAAGTTTGCTGCTGTTTAGCACTTTGGACTCTTAAGGGAAAACGCTGCTCCGATGTAGCTCAGAGCGATTCGACATATTTGGGTGCAAAAGAGAACCATACCTAGCATAAATGTACCCATCCAGATGTGTTGGAATAGTTTGTTGGGTCGTACAAGTTCAAGAATAAAAGTTGCACAACTTTGCAACTTTACACTACTTGCATTTGGCAACTTTTCCCTCAACTGAAAACTCATCACCACGGGAAAACGCCTTCGAGATAGAAAAAACTGAGAGAGTTTATTGTAGATGGTCTCAACACGGTCCCATATCCTTAGATGAAGAGTCTGTAAGCATCACGGTTTCTGAGAAATATTCCATCAAAGTTTGCTACCTTTTAGCACTTTGAGCTCTTAAGGGAAAATGCCGCTCCAATGCAGCTCGGAGCGATTCGATGCATTTGGGTGCTTCTCCTTGAAATGGACCTACTACTGCAAGATGAATTGCTACTGTTCAAGTGCAAATGTTTGTTTGGATTGCAAATTATGTTGAATGAACTTGATTGAGGAAATGAACAAACATCACCTCGTATTTATACAAAATAAGGTGACTCTTCAAGGAGGTCGACCTCTCTTGAAAATAATAAATTACAAAATAATATCAAGGTCGGTGGCATAGGAGCACCTAGAAAACACTAGGCAATTAGGAAGTCTAGGATGAATTTTTGTTTTTGATGTGTTACCTTGAAGGTCATGTTGACCATTGAGATAGAGTTAGAGGCTTAGGAACATGTCTTGATCAGGAGTGATTAGGAGGATAAGGAGTGGAAAGGCTTAATGAGTTTTGGAACTCATTTTACTGATGAGATTAAAAACTTAGTTTACTAGATATTGGCAAAAAGTGCAAAATGGTACATTTTTGCAAATTTTCCACAAGGTAACTACAATATCTTACCAAGGGGAGGAATAACTACTTTTGTTGACCTATATAGGGTGTGCCTTGACCTGAGAGGAAGGTTGGAAGCTTTTGCATTATTGGAAATTTATGATTATAAGAGAAGACAGTGATAAATTTGTGTATTTTTTTTGGTTTTTGCTTTGAATTGTGTGTTAATGGAGTGATCCTGATACTATGAATTATGTAGAATGTAGTGCAATTTTCTTCCAAGCATTGTGTGGAATAGTAGGTAGCTAGTTTCTTCAGTTCAAGCATTCTTTTGTAGTTAGTTCGTTTCTTTTGACCATTGAGATAGAGTTAGAGGCTTACGAACATGTCTTGATCATGAGTGATCAGGAGGATAAGGAGTGGAAAGGCTTAATGAGTTTTGGAACTCATTTTACTGATTAAGGGTAGATTAAGGGATTTAGTTCTTGGAGAATGTTAGTCTTTAGGGTAGATTAAGGGCTAAGGAAGAGTTAGAGACATTGCACCAAGATTGACTTGGTAGGTTGATTTGTGATGCTAGTGGGGTTGGCCAGGAGAACCAGGGGTACTTAAACATGAAGAAGGTCCTAAAGGTTAAGGTGACGAAGTAAGACACCAAGGAGATCTTGCAAGCAAGACCCAGAGCATGGAATAGTGATTGTTCCATCCAACCCTACCCTATCAGTCAACCTCATCCATTTAAATAAAATGAGTATAAATTAAATAGCCATAGGCTATCATTTAATTTATTACAACTTAATGTGAATGCTATCATGTATGAAAAATGTGGTAGCATAGGCAAGGCAGTGGACTATTTGAAAAAAAACTTCAAAGAAATGTGGTCTCATAGAATTCAATGACAAACAAATGCAATTGGCAACTGTTCATAGTTTTTAGTTATGCAATGTGAAGTAATTGCATAACTGCTTAGGTTGACTTTTTAAGAACTATATTGTAATTGAAAATTTTTCATCTATGAACATCTAGTTGTTAGTTATGCAATGTGAATTAATGATTTGAGTTTGAAAGATGTGTAATGCAATGTAATCAGCGATATAAATATAAACTACATAATATAACCATTCAGTTTTAAGCTATTGTACATTGATATTTAACCATTGCTCAAGATAAAATTTTCAAAGAGCTTAATCATGCACATGAGGAACAAATTAAATTTTGATTGTCAACTTCTATATATCAAATTATCCAATAATCAAGTGTATGTCCATATAGAAAAATGGCATCGACGCCAACTCAAACAAAGTTTTACAAAATGTGGCATATGCCATCTCAATATGTATTCAAAATTTACATGTCAAAATGTCTATCTCATCCTAAACTACTGGTGGATCATCAAAATGGAGCCTCATTGAAGCACTTGTTGACTCTGAAGGTAGCTACACAGGAAAAATTCAAACCACAATTGAGATTAGTTATACTATATAATTTAAAATCGAATAATTAACATCAAAATCAATATACATTGAATTTTAATTGAACTCTAATTTTGAAATCTTGATTACCTGAAATATACGTCTCTTCAAAGGGTCAGGAATCCTAGAATATACCAAATCAACTTTTGAAATTCCAATCTATATATGTGAACAAAAACATAAAATTGATCCAAGTTAGCATATGATTATTGGTAATAAGAACTTATTTACCAAACACAAAATAAAATAAGCACATGTACCTCTTTAGGTTGATCTTTTTCTTTATCTCCTTCAAGTGTTTCGACACCTCCTCTTTGATGGGTTTCAACACCTACTCTTTGAGGTGTTCCAATAACTACTCCTCTAGGCGGTGTGTCCCTTGTCAACATATCTATAAAGCTCATAATTGCTTGTAAATACAATTGACAAGTACTTATGAAACTACCAATCTATGTCGACGTATGTATAATCAATATAAGATCTTAAAAATCTTAATTCAATCCAATTTGAGTTCAATTACCTTCCCCTTATCTAGGTTTGTGCCTCCATAGTCTGGATGAGGTTGCACCTCACTCACATTGGGTATTTCCTACAGGAGGAAAACAAGATAAACATATAACCTATTATATAATTTCATTAATGACAAGCAAGTATATAATATAAAATGTAAATGAGTGAGTGTGAAAATATATACTGCGTGTGTGTCCAATCCAAATGAAATGGCCCTAAGGGTGCTATCAGTCACCCATGCGAGCTCCTCCTCAGACATCAACTGTTAAATAGACCATGTAAATAAATATTAGTACTTGATACTATCTCTTATTAATATTCATTTAAAAACAAATGCAAGTTATGAAATTACAACTTAAATCTTACCTGTGTCACTATTCCAGCATCTCCCTCTCTAGTAGGAGAGGATTCTATAGGGTGCACTCCACTCGCCTACGACTGATCTATAATGTCCAAATCATGGAGGTCATAATCAGAAGTGTCCAAGGGATGCTCAGTGGGCTGTACAAGAGGACCCAAGCATATATGGCAGCACATAGTGCAAGCATGTGGCACAAAAATATGTGGACTTGAGGAGGATGATGCAATAGCACTGGAGCTTTCACCAACATAACCAAAATGTGGTTGAGCTACTATAGAAGCATGCGAAACCAAATGACCACTCAAAGAGTGAATAGCTTGAATAGTCTGTGTAGATGCATCCTTGATAATCTCTAGATAATATATTGGAGGTGGCAGAGGAAGGGGAGGAAGGGGAGGAAGGGGAACATTTGGGCACGGGACTACTCTAAATGCCCTTGGTCTATCCTGGGGCATACCTCCATTGATGCCCTAGAAGGGTTTAATATCAAAGTAATTGATATCATGCCCTAACAGAAACTCAACATATAATTTTTTAATAAAGTAAAATGGTATGTTGAAATTATTGTTCAGTGGTTTATCAAAAACCATACACCAATGATCCAAAAAGCTAGCAACAATGTCCCTATGCATGCACCATTTTATGGAAAGTTTTGTTCTATTAACATTCACTAGCAAACCAGTGCAGGGGTCAATGAATAAAGAGGCTATTTGGGCTTTGGTTATTTGGAGATCTTTCACATCATCATAAGACAATCCACATCGATAATACTCCCTCATGTCTTCTCGCCACGAATAAAAAGAATTATGTTGGGTGGAGAGGGTTTCTATATTTTTAATTATTTATCTCAATGTGTTTGTCATATCTCTCAATCGAGGCATTGTCTAATAAATTTCACAAATGCCCCTCAATTGCCCCAATTTTTCACCAATTAAGTCTTCAATTGGTGGCTGCGGAGGTGGTGGAGCATTTGGCTGTGGAGGTGGTGGAGCATTTGGCATTTGTGGATTTACATTTGTAGCCATAATACCTGATTAAAGTTAAAAACTAATTAAACTAATTGAAATTACACAATATAAATAAAATTATTGTAAAAAAACCCTAGTTTTTAGTAAAAATCCAAAAAAAACCATACTTTTTTACAAAAATCAATAACAAACTCTTATTTTTGATAAAAATACATCAACAACACTAATTTTTAATCAAGATCCATTTCAAAACATTAAGTTTTTATAAAAAATCAATGTAAACTCTAGTTTTGTAAAAAAATCAATACAAAATCGTATTTTTGAATTTTTTTTAATAAAACCTAATTAAACTTAACAAAATCTATTGAAAAATCAATTACAAGATCGAAAAAAACAAATAAATACCTTTTAAATCGGATATCGGATCAGAACAGATATCGGATTTGGGATTCACTTCTTGCGCCCGCGTCAAACAATGAAAAATGAAATTGAAGAGTCCGTTGTTTTTTAATATATAGTTTCTAGAAATCGGATATCCAATTTGTGGAAACTACCTTTGGTTTTTGGTTTGGGTAGAAGTATTGTTACCCAAACCTAGAAAATTCAACTATGCGATTTCCGCATTTTTGAGCCGATTCAAAATATGATTTTTTCTCATTGCCACTTTTTGGTCCATCATGACCTTGCACATACCCATAAGCTATCTATATTATTTCAAAAAAATGTAAAAATAGAATCTGTAGAAAATTGAATGTAATTTCTAAACTACTAGACCTTTATTTAAAAAAAAAAAATCTATTTGGTGAAAATTTGAAATTTCAATGCAGTAGTATTTAAATTTCAAGGTAAAAATAAGAAGTAGGTGTCTGTCTAACCACCCTAACCACAATAAAATGATAATATTTTTTTATAATACTTTATATATAAGTAGAGGACTCATGTCCCGATGTGATGCATATTTTTTTATAAATTTTTTCCAAGTAAATAATTAATTAAGAATTTTTTATTACAACTTTTAAAAACTATAAAATCTCGTTTGTCTAACCACCTTAACTTGGTCAAAAATTCATGAAATTCAATTTTTTATTTTTTTAATCCTATATTATGCAAAGTATAGAATGAGATGCATGTTTCATATTCAAAAAATGTGATACCTTTTGAAAGTTATAGATGTTTTTCAATCAGCCTATCAATGAGGACTTTATTCGTAATTCTAATAGAAAATGATGAATAATTATTTATTAAATTCAAAGTAAAGCATAACTTATATCAGTGGAAAGCTCAGAATCTCCTCTAAAAACCCTTTTCGTTTCATCAATTTTGGCTGAAAAAAAAGTCATCAGCTCCATATGGGCCATCATATGGCTTACATATCACCACTTTTTGGCCCATCATGATCCTGCACATACCCATATCATTCTTCCAATTATTTACTTTCATAGATGTTTCATTTTGTCAAACTTATTTAATTCATGGCATGTACAATGATAGCATTCAAGATATATAATTATATAACAAAGTTTGTTATTTGGCTATTAGAGAGCCCTCAAAACAGATATATAATTATATTGTAATCCTTTATATATATTACTATATGGGCCCCATGCTCTTTGCTTAAAAAAATGATAGCATTCAAGATGGTATGATCATATAAGTTTGATAATCCACCTTCTACTCCTTTCCTCGTACATTTAACTAAATATAGCCATAGATGGATAGAGATAACCATAGACCTTTATAAACTCAAACTGATTATGAATACTAAGAAGATTTCTATGTGTATGACTCAGTAGTTATCAATGGATGTAAAGCTTACAATATATAAGAAAATGACTCATAACAACCTTAGACCACACAAACTGAGTAATAATGCATAGCAGAAATATAGTTTCAAATACTCAAAAGGTCATTATAGAGATGTATCTTTTAATACACTTCAAACATAATATGACAGTAGATAGTAATGTAATATAACCTTATATCAAAAAGTTGTCATAAGATTACTAATATCCAGCTAGTGATTTCAAACTATGCATCTATCATATTTAGAATGTTTGAAATTAAACTCAGACCTAGTAATGAAGATACCAAGGGAAAATTATGATTCATGAAGGCTTCAAAACTACTTAGTATTCCTACATAGACCCACACCAAGTTACTTGGAGTTCCCACACCTTCTTCTCAATCCCCAAACATCTCCCAAAATACTCACGTAACCCAAAACTAATGCTCATGTTGGGAATAAGCGACTACCAATAATAAGAGGGATCATGTGTTATAGATTAGACTCCTCACAATAATGGAATAGGAGGAATTTTTATTCTAAACCTAATCGTTACTACTATGCCCTATTACCCTTCTAATAAGCTCCACAATCTCTCTATACTATTCGACCAACCCATCACAATAGTTTCTTGACTCCTTATTTCACATCAAACTCAGCTTTGAATATTCAAGTCAGATGTGGAAAAAGGTAGAAATAAATTATTTGCCACCAACCATAAAGTAAGAGAGGGCAATATGATACCAAAAAGGCATGGGTAGATTCAACTTTATGGTTGAAAGATTCTAGAATCACAAATTAATATATTTTATTCAAAAAAACTTCGAAGATGAAAATATATTGTTAAACCCCAATTCTATATAGCCTCTATAAAATTATACCTAAAAATTGTCTTCAACCTATATTATTGCATATTTTGGAAGAGATGTTGAAACCTTGGCATTCAAAAAATTTCCTTCAAAGAAGACCCATTAAATTCCCACAAATGACCTTGGAAGCCCAAATGTGAATTCTAAATGAATCCACCAACTCTAGCTAGCGAGGAATCTTTCAACACTGAAACTTGAACCCATAGGAATTCTGACCTAGGGTTTCAGACTAAGTTGGAGAGATCCACCAAAATATCAAACGAATAAAATAATAATACAACATAATGATAAAATGAGCTCTTGAGTCCTTTAAATAACACCTTTTAGGGTTTTCCTACCAAAATCAAATAACACTTTATTACAAAGTGACCTTATTAATTTAACCATTAATTAATCCTGAATGTCATTTTATAACACCATATTATCTAATCATTCAATATTATCTTTATAATTGCACTTTTCTAGGAAACATTAAATAACTAAAATAATTAAATTCATAAATGTTAATTTAGCGGGCTGGAAAAAGGGAGACTACAACACACTAGGTCTAGAAGGTGTGCATACATAAAATAGGATGGCACATGGGTAAATTCATCACAAAAAATTATGCACCCATAATTCAGTGTCAAATGATCAATGTTATACCAACACTATACCATGTCCAACCTCTATGAATAAAAGTGAAGCACAAATATCCATATGTTCATGCCAAAATGAGAATTCCAATGAAATAATGCCAATGCATGCCCCACATTATCATGTCACCTTCAAAATTTTCAAATTTTGAGTGCCCATGTTGAAAAAAGTTGATTTGCACACTCAGAAGTGCACCTGGAAAATTTACCCCAGTGACCTACTTTGGAGAGTCATAATTGAGATCCAGTTGAATTTCATGCCAAAATCCTTGGTGAAATTATTTATTTGACATATGGTAACATGGCTACTCAGTTTCAAGCCCCCAGGATGAGTTTTGATGGGTCATTTAATTGTCTTCTGACTGCAACCGGGTCAAAATGGGTGTTCTACAAAGTTTTAAATTTTGCAATTCCAAGGGAAACCCATTTCTACTTTTGGTCCAAAACATCTCCAGCTCCATTTTCATCAAAAATGGAGGTTAGCTGATGTATTATTTTAATGCATTACAGTTGCGGCAAATGCATCCGATAGGCAAGTTTACAAACGAGGTCTTAGATATATTTGAACGATGCAAGTTTTGAGGAAATGGGTTTTCTATAAATAATTGATTAGGATCTCTCACAAAAAATCATGGCTCCAAGTGGTCCCATTTGTGAGCAACAATTTTTCACCATTTTGTCAGTAGAAAAGATTGTTTTTCCGCCTTTGCAACTTCCAAAATTTGCAAGATTTAGAGCATTTTTTATGTTTTAAATGTTACGAGGGCTCTTGAAAATAATTTCGAAGGCTTAATAATGAAATATATGTTGAAAAAATTGCTCACAAAGCCTTGGCTTGCTAGCCCGTGAGTGCAAAGGGATGGGTTTTGAGAGAGGTGTGGGCTAGCAGGGAAGCCACTTTTTGGTTTTTTTGAGGTTTCCCAAGGCTTGCTTATGGACTAAATAAGGGTCCTATCCCTATTTGAACACTCAGGGAAGGTTTTGGAGCATTCGAATTGAAGAAATTGGCTGATATGATGCTCTAAAATGCTCAAAAAATACTTTACACGCCCAACTGCAACAAACAATGACTTACACAGTTGTAAATCGATTCGCAAAAACTTATCACACGTTGGGAATGATTTAAATGTTATTTAAAACATTTTCAAAATGTCATTCACCATAAGAATGTCCCAAAATTTGATTTCATGATCTGCAACAAATTTCATCATGCAAAGAGCACTCAAATGTAAAGTTCATCTTTCTCCATGGAGTAGGGTCTTTTATTGGGTAAAGCTTGTGGAATGCAAGCTTTTAATTTTCTTTAACTTCCAATAATTTTCTCCCTTTTATGGAAATAATACCATTCATGCTAGCGATACCCTCAAATTTTGCAAATTTAAAGTGCCCATATTGAAATATTGTCTTTTGCACATTTAGAAGGTGCACTTGAAAAATCTGCTCAAGTGACCTACTTTGGAAGGTCATAATTCAGTGTAAATTGATTTTCAATCCAAACGCCTTCGTGGACCCACTCATGTGACATATGTGAATGTGCATGTCAGTTTTCAGCTTCCCATGACAGGTTTTGAGAGTGTTTTGAAAAGCGGAGCTCGAGGGTTCTGACACTGTTTTGTTGTTTTAGAACTTTTAGCTATGTGAAATGGCCTCATGTTTGAGCTTATATTTCATAAATGAGTGACTGTCATGATAAAAATATTATTTTTTCCCATTCCTCCCACATTCATATACTCGCCTGTCCAGTTGCAGAATCTCAAGATCTAATTTGCTATTTTTTCGAAATCAAAAGCAAATGCAGTTTGCTTAGTTTTTTACATCTGCATTTCTCAAAGTTTTCAATCTGGTCAAGTTTGTCCCTTAATATCTCATGACGAATAATGATTTAAGTAAATCCCTCTTGCACATGTGCTCACTACATCTAAATGAGCATGTGTTTCCAGTGGTAACTTACCAGGTGTTAATTTGATATTTTTTCGAGATGACAATTTGGTGAGCCCGGATTGGTTTTGAACAAGTGCAGTTGCAAAACTGTCTGACTGAGCAACTTTGAAAATGAATATCTTGCACCTCATGACCTATTTTTCTGAGTTGTTTGTTGCACTCTATTCTCAGGTCAAATGTCTACATGCCTACAACTTTTCACAACTTCCGCAGGTCGTTTGACTAGTTTCTTAGGGCAATTCCAAATATTACTTGACTAGTTTTGACCATTATGCAAATATGCTAAAAGGAAGATTCTGATAACAACCCATTTCAGTTTTTCTTTCCAAGAGCATTCAAAAGCTATCTCATGTCAATTTGGGATGAAACTTGTTTGAAAATGATTTTTTTTTAGTCGGGCCCACATGGAGCCTGGCATGCTTTGCATAATTGTGAAATTGTGAATCTTGCATTGTGGCAATCACTTCAAGAAAATTGCTTTGAATAACTCAAAATGTAGAGGGATTAATTCATTTGGCATAATGAGGTGTAAGCATTTTCAGGTGGTGAAGACAATTTGTTAACTTGTGCAATTTGAGTGTTGCTCACCTGACAAAGGTACAACAAAGCTCTAATGGATTTGGCCAAACACACAAAATCCTTTTGGAAGTTAAGCATATGAAGGAAATGAAGATGACACGAGATACACAAACTTATAATCTATGGATTAGTGCATGTGGTGCCATGTTTTACATTAATGGGGTAGAACAAATTGTGGATGAAATAAAGGATGGTGGTATAGATATTGTACATTGGATAAATAGTATGCTAGCAAATATATACATCAATGTTGGTCTTATAGACAAAGCAAAATCTACTATGAAAGAATTAGAGAAAATAATTCCTCAAATATTTGTTCATGGATTTGGTTCTCTTATCACCTTGTATGGTGCTCTTGGTAGTAAAGATGAAGTCTATAGGATATGGCAAACTATAAAAAATGTTTTCAATTGACCATTCTTTTCAACTTATAAATTTGTGCTTACTTCAGTGGTAATGGTTGGAGACATTGAAGGAGCTGGGTATATTTTCCACCAATGGGGGTCCTCAACTCCTTTAATTAATTGGAAATCATCCAACATACTTCTTGAAGATTATTTAATGAATGGTATGTTGGAAAACACAGAGATATTTCATGCGAGTGCATAGACAAGGATCTACAGGAAATGGTTTTGGTGGGAGGATTTAAGAAAGTTTCAAGCCCTGTTCTAAAGTGAAGCGATGTATCAAGGAAGATTGGGGACCGGCCTAGAGAAATCATTGAACTCTCTGAGCAGCATGAGGGATTCAAGAACGACACCAATACATTCTATGTTTCCAATAATAGAGGGACCAAAGAGACTATTTGCATTGCAAGGGGCAGCCACGGAGGAGGAATCTAAGAACATGTTAACACACCTCGAGATGGCTTGGGAGCTGTATTGCCAAGCACATCATGAGCAGAATGATGACATTGGAATAGGGAGTGGGTAGCCATCAAAGCATAATGCGTGGAGGAATTTTGTTAAGAATTCTTTCCGCATCGAGGGGAAATCAACCCTAAGTCTACGACGCAATTAGAGGAAACAAAGGGAACTTTTACTCATAATGAAGAAAATCAGGCAAATGGGGGATTGCACTACAGTTGAACACGCATTAAGATTGTTTGAGAAAATTTTTGTATTGGCACTGACCATGAAGGCTATGAGCAGCATGAAAGAAGGCTAAAAAGAGGTTAACACATTTTGAGAGGTTCGAACCATAATTGAGGGGTTCACAGAATGTGATGCAGGTCCATCAAAGGAGGCAGCATAGCTTAGGGATGTGAACTGATTTTAAAAGGTTCCAAATAAATATAGTTTCGTGTAAGGCCATATGTGTTGCATACACACATAACAGATTTGTTGAAAAGTCCTAGAAACTTCTAAGCAAATGCATTTGGCTGATGTAAGGCTGAACTCCACAACCTTCCTCATTATCGTCCCTGCCCGTACAAAGAGAGGGATCAAGGGACGTGATGGCCCATCTCGAAGGTATGCGAGACCTGGAGATGTGGTTAACTGCAAGATACACACCCTGTGCGTTGGCTGAAAGGGGTTTATTCCAATGAAGCTGCCATAGGAGACATCTTTGCTTGGATGATCGTGCATAGGTGAATCCAACATATGCTCATCAACTGCAGTGATTATGTAGTAGAAGTGTTTGGGGATACTTTGCTTTGGCACACCAGTCGGAGAAGGTTTGTGAATGTTGGGTACCACCGTTCAAAACAAAGAAGGCATGAGGGCTACCTTTGGAGGCACAGCAGAGCCAAACGTAGAAGGAACCAAATTAAGTTAGGACAAAGACTAAGATCGACAGCCGACAAAGAGCAAGGGCTACGTGTAAGAATCCCTCTGACCCCGTGGGAGTAGAGTGATACCAACAAAAGGTGAGCAGGGTGCACGGGTTTGAGAGGAGAGGCTTTGTGGGTCCAGTAAAACAAAAAATTTGAAGGGGACGATTTGAGGTGGGTTTAAATTTTCAATGAAGCCCGAAATAATATCTAAAAGCCAATTTTCTAGAAGGTAAAAAGCATTTAAATGTGTCCGATGAAATGTAGAATTTTCATAAATGGGCTTCTTGAACTTTTAAATGTGAAATGAATGGGGTAAATAGTGGGCTTCGTTAAAAATTTAAAGGCACGGTAAAATTTTTATTTCCTGATTTAATTCTTGAAAAGTCAAGTAAGAAAGACAAAACATTTAAAATCAAATGTTGTCAGATAAGAGTGAAGTATTTTGTCCGAGTAAATATTTTAAAGGCAATGATGGCTTTTCACCTCTATTGAATAGTAATTATTTTAAATATGCAAACTGACATGGGAGATAATATTTTGGCTGGGTAAAGATGAAAGAGGAGGTGAAATTTTTTCAAGAGAAAATATTTTTAGTTATAGGAAAATAGAGGAAAAGAATATTTGCAGCCCGGTGAGACAATGATTTTAACTGTAGGGGTGAAAACGGTGCTATTTTATCTATGTGAAGGTGAATTTTTTGTTGAAGAGTCAAGGTGAATGAAGGCATAATACAAATGCAAAATGTGTTATTGCAAATAAAGAGGGAAAATAAATGAAGATTCAAAATTCTAGATTGAAGAAGCGTGTTGTCAAGTGTCTTCATCAGATTAATTTTAGGGCTCAGCCTTCTCCTTCTCATTCTCTTCTTCTCTCATTGTAAAGGGTCGGATTTTTGAGTCTAGAATGGTCTGTATAGGATTCAAGCACAAAAAACAAGCATGATGCAAAAGGCTTGGGGAATATGCTAGTTTCTTGTCTTGGGTATAAATCATGCATGTAATAGCCTTAAATAGTTATATATAAATTATTGATATTGAAACAAATATGAAATTTAAAGCATGTACTCTCCTGCATGTAGTTTAAGATAATTATGAATGAAATATCAAGGATCTTTTCATTTGTCTTCAATGGTGTATTTGAATGTGTGATTTTGTTCTTTCCTTTGACTCAAAGAGTTCATTAAATGCTAGAATATAGTCATAGGTTTGTTCGAACATGCATGGGAACTGATAAGAAGTAGTGTTTTGAATATTATTAATTTCAGTAATGTAAGGCATTATGAGAATAGTCCATTTAGTTTAGGGTTCAATTATACTTCGTGTATTGCTGGTTGTCCCATATTTGACTCCATTTACTCAATTGATGAAGCATTGGTCTATCTGTCAAGAAGTCACATAATAAATGAACTGGTAGTAAATCCAATCACAGGCTCAAAAGAAAGAATAAATACTCATTATAATCTTGCTGATTATTATATGTAAGTTTGAAATATACCTTTGTTCCTAGAAAATGGAGCATTATTTACTTAAAGGATCAACCAAATCTTAGTAGATTTTGTTCATTTGCTGGTTATAGGAACTCATCTATGCTGAAGTGTTCCCTATTTAAATAAATAATGATGAACACAGTAAGGAAATACCTTCCTTCATCCCATAGAGCCTAAAGATAAGGAGTAGAGACCCCATAATTCTTTACTCGTTGTGTTGGCCTCCAACCTAGGAATTTCTTGAATATAAGGCTTGGCATCCCTTTAGAGAATTTTGGGGTTAAATAGGAAAAAACACCAACAGAATTGGCGACTCTGCTAGGGAGCAATGAATTACTTTGTTAATTCTGCCTACAGTCTCTGGTGCAAATTTGTTGAAATCTATTTGGAAAGACTCAAAAGATTGAATGAATGGTTCAGATGTTGAAGAAATTCTAGATCTACAAATTGATATGTAGCAGCCCAAAAATCAAAATATTGAAGTGACTCTGTTGGAAGAACTCAGAGAATTTATTTTCACTGACAAAGATAACCTTGCTTTGAAGGTTTTCCTCTTGTTGAAGAGGTGGCAACTTTGTTTTACAATTTATGCTCATGAAGGGTTGTTTTTTGTTATTGTGACCTAAAAATTCTCTACTCAAATTTGCAGTAGTTGGAGATGTGAAGGTACATGGTTCTTTGCATACTTTCATTTGTTGGATCTGTCATTTTGAGTGCAATTACTATTTCATTTAAAGTACTTGTCTACGTATTCAAAAGTTTTCTAATATGGATGGTTAGAATGAATTTGTATATCCTAGGGATTTCCTTCCTTTTTCATTATCATATGTTTCAAGCCCAGGTTAGCACCATGTTAGCAACCATCCTAGTTATCCTTCATTTGTTCATGGTTATGATTATGCATAATTAGTAAAACCAAAATTTGCATATATCTATAGATCATTAAGCTGAAATAACCATACCAATAGACACCTTAATACATCTTGTCAAGAAGCTTCAGAAGTTTGATAATCCTCAAACATTTGACACTGCAAAGTACATGAAACCAAGAGAAAACAAGCCTAGGATAAGGTTGGAATGGAAAGATGTGTTTGAGAAAAAATAATGAGATGGACAAAAGGCACCTAATGTTTTCACAAGTCCAGTTAAAAGATAACCATACTATATCTACTTTCCATATTACTACACCTTTTTTCAATTCCTTTGATCCATTGTATGACCAGTTAGATTTATCATGGGTTGACTACAAGGTTGAAAGTATGCCAAATCAAGTCTATAAACAGATGCCTACCCTTGATGGATACAATGTGATGGGATTCTTAGAAATTTTTCAAAATTTATGTCCAAATTGGGCATGGCTGGTTACTTTTACAAGACTAGAGGTCTGATAGTTTTGGTTTAGGGTTTTTAATCTCTTGTGAAATATGATCGGTATTATTTAGAAACCCTATTGTTATATTTCAATGTTGACTTGCTATGGAGGGTTACCGATCACTTAAGTTGTCTAATTGAGCCTTTCCTTCGTGCTCTTACCGACCCCTTTTACCTAGCCTATCGGTCTCTTTTTTCCGCTTAAGCTTAAATATTTATACTGCCGAAGGTTTTACTAGTCAGTCCCACCTGAATATTCTACATGTCCTATATGCAGTTTGGCTAACTGTCTGATCACGGGTTTCAATCTGGACCATTCCTCACAAACCTCACAGGTTTTCTTGCTAATGTCACTTAAGTAGTGCGAGTTTTGCAAGATGCAACCATCTGGTATATACAAAGGAGTGGGGTCTTTTCCCGAGGCGCTAGCAGTGACAGATGGATGTTATTTCACCAGTGGAATTTTAATGACGAGGATTAATAATGACCATCCCTCGCAGGCCTTGCATGAGAAAAGTAAATGTTCCTAAAGTACTGTGAGGTTTACGAAAAAGCGACATGTGGCATGGCTCTTGAAGCAACAAGGCTAGGTGGGGCCTACTATCCAATTGCGACCTCGTGTTTTCATGGGCTATGATTTCCTGTGTTCTTTCCCAGGCGGTGATGTGGATTTTCAATGATTATTGACTCAATCTAATTTGTTTGACCTAACAGGTCCGTTCTACATCAACAGTGCAATTTCAAAGAAGTTACTGATCATCCGTGTGAGGAGATTTTATGCTCTAAAACTTATTTTATTAATGGTGTGAGTTTTTTAGAGAATTTTCTCCTGATCTCCTTGCGTGTGAGCGGTAACCTCCTAATAGAAACAATGATGCACTATACACCTGAAATAAATTTGTGGTGGCAATATCAGACACTAATCATTCACATACCCGTGCGAACATTTGGGAAATTAATACTCCCTGCACCTGATTATTCTATAAGTAATGGTTGAATTGCTCTATATTATCATTACAATTTTTGAGTTGGAAGGTAGTGGATTTGTTTGCAATCTCTAAGTTACATTTCTTCAATGGATAAGTCTGAGCCACGCTGAAGTGCAAGGATAGGTGTAGGGAGTTCACAAAAATTAAAGGAACAATGTCCTCCTGACGTTCTTGAGGCAAGTGCCTAGGGTATGGGTAGGAGGTCGAGGCATTGTAATTTTCCTACTGTTCTTTCTTCAATTTCAAGTAGTGATGGTTCTGAGACTGAATTAGATTATGGTTGTTATCTTGCGACCTTGACCGAGCTCATGGGTGTAAACGAAGAGGTCCTTGCAGTTACACCAATAATTGCAATGGCATCATGCTAGGTTGCTAGAGTTTGTGTTGATGTGGATGAAAAGAAGAGGGTGGTTCTACCTCTAACTGAGGTGAGAACCAGAAGCGATCACCTGTACCGGGTCTGTGTGTCAACCAAATGATTTCTAGTGTTGGGTGTGTTGCTCATGGGCAGTGATTTTCCTAGTGTTTCATCTTGTAGATGTGGGCGTGTGCATGTGTGGCATGTTCTTTTTTGTTTCTTCTCCGACTGGTTACTGTGTAACCTTTTTTTGATTCCTCGGATCATACACAATGTTTTCTAATGATGAGGAATGTGAATTAAAATTTCATTCAAAAATGAAATTTATTTGAAATGAACAATGTAGCTCGATGCTTTGTTGCTCTCCTATCCTATAAAGGAGATTTCACATCTCATTGTGAAACCTTTGGGAAGATAGTATAGAATCGGTTCGCATTTCCATGTCCCTAACACCCAATCTCTTATCTCCTTCCTCATAAACCTCTTTCCTAGGAAATGACCAATAATGGCCACCTTTTCAAAGTATTCTGCATCCTTCATCACATTATTCGATACATCTATTTCTTGATTCTAAATTGGATCTCAAGTTTGGTTCTTTTATGGTTCTTCTTCGCCATGATCCATGCCATTTTCCTCCACACCATTACCAAAGCACTTCACCATCTTTAGATTAACTACTTTATTTACTCATGTCTAGTAAATATTTTATTTCTCATGAGGTATATCATAGGTTATCCATTGTTAGTAAAATATATGTTGTATAATTGAATTTTAAGTATATACATGTCTATTTTTTTCCTAGATCATCTCAAATAATTTAATTTTTTATCAGTATATTTTATTTTTATGGATATACATGTTTTCCTACTTTAATCATACTCAAATCACTTAAATTTTGGTCATTGATTATATGTAATCTTGTAGTAATGGGAAAAATATCCCTTTTCCTTACTCAATTTGGGAGTAATTAATAATAAATGAGCCTAATATTGCCATGATTTAGTGTTGTAATTTGTTCTACAGATTCACATTAAGTCTGGGACTCTTTTAAATAAAATAGACTTAATGACGCCTTATTTAGGGTGTTGTAAAGTGTTTCTTTGCATTTTCACACTAATCTAGGGCTTTGTTAATTAATTGGTCCCTTAAATTCAAATCCAAGCCTAACTAATGGCATTCTCTAAGGGACAAATCCTGACACTCATTAATAATGTTTCACAACACTTAATTTTGCAAGGTTTGAGTCCTAGGTTAGTGACCTAGGACCCATTCATCTGGTGAATGGGTCCTTCCTAGGTCCTAGGACCCCTTTTGGCATGTTATTTCACGATCCTCGAAGTATGTCCTAGTTTAGTATGCTAGGACCCATTTACCGTATGGAAAATGAGTCCTCCTTAACTTAGGACACCTTTTTTTGAACATATTCTTTGTGGGATTTTAATGATTTCGAATCTTAGATCTGATGTTGGTTTATTTTATTCAAATTTCAGGATTAAATATTAAGTTAAGTATAAATACAAGGCTATTTCACTTAGTTTTCAGCTAGTAATTTCAAGTCTTCAAGAATTCTAGCCTTTTTAATGAGACTAAGAGCATTCATGAACATTCTAAGGCATTCAAGAGAAAATTATTGAAGTTTTATAGAAGCAATGAAAAGTCATATCATCATGTTAAATGCATAGTGCATCATACATATTGTTTTTGAAATAGGAAAAAACGGGTTTTAAAGGGACCCGAAACCAGAAAGTTTACAAAACAAGAAAAGATTGACCATAACACAATCCCCAGAAAGAAAGGCTGCAAAAAAAGATAAACAAAAAAGACCAGCAGCCAGCATCAAAAAACCATAAAAAGGATAGCAAAAGACCAACGAAAAAAGAACCGGAACTAACCCAGAGATTTCAGGGTCTCAACCACATCCAATTCAAGATCCAATTCAAGCATTATTTCACATCCAAATTGAAGATCAACATCTACATTCCTTAAATCCACTTCATACTAGATTATTGATTTGTACTCCAAGACTTCATCCAAGGTATCATTATTCCATGCTTCATGTTCATGTTTCATTATCTAATCATAAGGTTTAATTACTAAAATGGGGCTTGACTAAGGAAAACCCTTATTCCCTAAAAAAAATAAAAATTCTTCTCCTTTGATGTGTGATTGCAGGTTTTAGATTCAAGATTAAGTGGAGAACAAAAGTTGCAAAAATTGTCAAAGTTGCAAAGTTGTAAAATTTCTCATCTTTATTGCGAGATAAAGTAATCTACATAATTTATTTCAAACTTCTGGAACTAAACACCTGGGATCTTGGAGTGCAGACATTGAAGAACAGGATCCAAAAACTTATTTTCCAAAACTCTAATAGGGACCCATTCTCCACTGGGCGAATGATTCCTTAGTGAGGCTCGAAACAACACTTTTCCAAAAAGGTACACATCATTTCAGCATTTGAAAACCTTCATTTTTACTTTGATAACATTTAGGTTTGTTTTTTGATTGTTATTTATGCATTATACTCCTCATAATTGAGCGAAACATCTAGTCAAAAATTGGGTGCACCCATTTGTTTATCTCATTTGGTGATTGCACCCTCTTTTTCTATGTTTCAAATCTATTTTAAATTATATTAATGTTTGTCTCTTTTGGATGTAATTGGGAGAGAATGTAGAAGATAATCTCTATGCTTCACTACAATTAACAAAATATGATGCCTCAAGAGATTTCAATTCATTAGGAATTCACAAAATATGTGAATAGAATTAACATTTTATATCTACTAATTATAGTTTTTTTTTAGACTACAAGAATTGGTCGGGTATCCTTCCCCTATAAAATGTAGTGCGTCTAGTAAAAAAAAATCACATGACCAGTGGCACTAACATGAAATGCCCTCGGGTACCATAGGGATGGTGGGGAGACTAGACCTTGTGACCTCTTGCCTTCAACAAGATGCTTTAGCCAATCAAGCTAGGCCCACGGCCCCTATCTACTAACTATAGTTGAAGAGATCACTTAACTTGTAATTTTTTCAAATATATTTATCACATAAAATTTAAATTGTAATAAATAATTAACTACAATAGAAATAATGAAGATTAAAGCATAGAAAATAATTTTATTGATGGGTAAGGTCGACCATCAAATTGAAGCTTCCCCTACAATAGGAAGCAAGGGTAATGTTTTTGCAAGAATTTCATTTCATATTAATTTATTTTATGAATTAAAACTATTAAAAAAATTCACTTCATGTCATAATATTTTCATTTTTTTTTATTTAATTTTTTCTGCTAGATCACATTCACCTACCTATTTAAATTAAGAAAATAGGGATTTGATATGTTAAAAGTAAAACCAAATTCATTTATTAAGTTTTTGAGAAGAATATTTGTAAAATTAATCATTATTCTATTAATTTTAAATAAATAAGCATTCCTATAAAATATGATGATTAGTTTATTGTGATGTATACATATTTTCATTATCTATGCAATGACTCATTGTACTAGTAAAAAAACCCTTTTCTACATACTATCTCAAAAATACACACTTCTCGCTATAATTTGCATTTTGCTAGGCTATCTAATCGTACCCACTTGCATTTAAACTATATTTGCACTTCTCTTTTTTCTTAATATTTTAAAAAGTATTCTTCTATTAATTATAAATCTCCTTATTTATAGAAGGGTGACATATTTATGTAATTGATATATACATTTATATATCTTGTTGAAGAATTCAAGTTGTTTGCAAGATCTATAATAATTTACTATTTATTTTAGTAATTATGTAGAACTTAAATGAATGAGAACTTTAAATATGCAATAATCTATTTTTTTTGGAAGTGAGAATAATTGAAAACATGTTTAGCTACAACATTTTTATTTGTAAATTTTTTGTTATGTGTATATCTTCTTTGGTGTGTGATTTATTACCTTACTATTGGAGTATTTCATTTTTATTTATTATTTCATATATACACTACTATTTCCGATTATTATAAAAAATTGGTATTAGATTTTTGTTTGTTTAGAAATCAGGATTTATTCTTTATCGGTTCATTAAGACTTAGTTATTTGGGTCAAATTTTATTAAAAAGGTTAAGCTTTAGATTTTGGAACATCGAAAAATGGGTTTCATCAAGGTGTTTAATGAACACAATGATGAAACCACTATTTTTCTAAGGGATGTTTCACTTAATTATGTGTAAAATAAGATGTCAATAACAATTAGAAATGCAACCTAACTGTTATAGAAACTATGGGGGATGTTCTTAGAGCATAAAAAGTGATGTACCTGGTGAGAAACTTGTTGTTTTTGAGCTATGGAGGACTCATTCACCTTCATTTGGTGAATGTGTCCTTTTAGGGTTTTAGAAAACATTTTGGGATCCTTTTCCTTGATGTTTGCACTCTTGAATTCCTCGGGAGAAGGAATCACCATATGAGTTTTTTTGAGATTTTTAGAAGCCTTAATACAAATCCCTAGAG
Source organism: Sequoiadendron giganteum (assembly GCA_007115665.2). Taxonomy (NCBI): domain Eukaryota; kingdom Viridiplantae; phylum Streptophyta; class Pinopsida; order Cupressales; family Cupressaceae; genus Sequoiadendron; species Sequoiadendron giganteum. The sequence continues at coordinate 566,434,791 of CM021106.1, read as the reverse complement.
ATCATAGACCTAATGACTATGAATGCATTGATTTATTTTGTGAACTTTATGAACCAGGGCTAAGTGCTTTGCTAGAAGAATTGAAACCTGCTAATTTGGCCCAAATCATTAAATGGATAGAGATTGTAGAATCAACTAAGAATGTATATACAAAAAATGAATATAATGCTTGCTCTTTTGAAGAAAGTTGGATAATTGCAGAGGAATTTGAGGGGGAAAATGGTGTAGGATTATATGAGGCACCCATTGTGTTTCCTAATCCTAATTGTAATGCTCACGTCACTATGATTTTGTTACAGGCCAGTGATTGTGATTTTAGAACTAATGATTGTAGTACCGAGGATGGAATTGAGTTTTTCTTTTTACCAGAGTTCTATGGAAATAAGGAGCCTCATGATTTTACTTGTTTCCAAGTGAAGGAAGAAATTTCAGATGATAAATATTTGGAGTATACTCCAAGTGTACTGGAAATGGAACAAGTTTATTGTATAAATGTTAATCAATTTGAGGACAATGAGGTGTGTGATCAAAAGAATAGTATTGGAGACAACCAATATATTGATGAAAATATAGGTACTATTGATTTTCTTGACTATTTGTATGAAGCTGAGATTGATTTGTTATTACCAGGTGACATTGATATTGCTGGTGAAAAGTTTTCAGCTTGTCCTGAGATTTTCACTTATAAATTAACACATTTAGCAAGTGGTACTGAGAATAGGGGTGCCAATGCATATTGATGTTCCTCTATTACCCATGATGAGATTGATATATTTGACCCTGTTTTTGAGGGTTTTCATTTGAGAATAAATGAAGAAGTGCAGGGGAAGATCTCTATTGAGTGGCTTGAGATGAATGTGTTTACACATTCCCTGGAGAATGATATAGCTAATATTGCCAATATTTGTAATACAAAGATGTATTCCAAATCGACAGAGTTCAGGTGCTAGAAACCAAGCTTATGTGGGAAATTCTAGGGTGATGATTCTATGAGATATGTATCATCTTTCCTAAGCAATGGAATTATGGATAAAATGCACATAGTTTTGTATGAGAATTTTTAGTTTGATGTACAAACTAATGATGATACCAAAATGTGTGATGTTGTAGACCTAATAAGTTATGAATGTTTCCACTTCTCAGCTCAATGAAGCCAGAATTCTATGAAATATGACCAAGGGCAGAATAAGGTGAAATATTATCATGGTCATATGTTGCTTTCAAAGTTTGATTATAGGGCATTGACTGAATTGGTGTAGGGGAGTATTAGTAAACATTATGATACTTCTAGGTATATTGATTACCCCATTATTTTTGAAGCATCAAGAAGTAAAGACTATAGACTTGGTTTGCTCCAGGTACCAAAGAATTTTTTTTTTACAGAGGCAAATTTTAATTTTCTTGTTTGGCGGCCTGGGGCCACCAAGTTTGTATGCACGAGTCCAATTGACAAAGCATGGTGAAATATCTGTCAAGGCACTTGTGTAATTTAGTGATCTAGTCTGTGAAGCCAGAGATTCTGGAATCTTGCTATGCCCATAGGGGGCATACATCCCTAGCCAAAGCCACTAATGGGATTCCTAGAAATTTATCAAAAAATTTGTTCAAATTGGGCATGGCTGGTTACTTTTACAAGACTAGAGGCTTGATAGTTTGGATTTCGGGTTTTTGATCTCTTGTGAAATATGACCAGCATTCTTTAGAAACCCTATTGTTATAATTTAATGTTGACTTGCTATGGAGGGTTATCGGTCAATTAAGTTTTTTTTTTGAGCCTTTCCTTCATGCTCTTACCGACCCCTTTTAGCCAACCTATCGGTCTCTTTTTGCCACTTAATCTTAAATATTTATACCATCGAAGGTTTTACTAGCTGGTCCCACCTGAATATTCTACATGTCCTATATGTAGTTTGGCTAACCATCCGATCACGGGTTTCAATTTGGACTATTCCTCACAAACCTTGCACGTTTTCCTGCTGATGTCACTAAAGTAGTGCGAGGTCTGCGAGATGCCGCCATCTGGCATATACGGAGGAGTGGGGTCTTTTCCCGAGGTGTCAGCAGTGACAGATGGATGTCATTTCACCAGTGGAATTTTAATGACGGGGATTAATAATGACCATCCCTCACAAGCCTCGCATGAGCAAATTAAATGTTCCTAAAGTACTGTGAGGTTTGCGAAAAAGTGACATGTGGCCTGGCTCTTGAAGCAATAGGGCTAGCTGGGGCCTACTGTCCGATTGCGACCTCCTATTTTCATGGGCTATGATTGGTTATGTTCTTTCCCAAGTGGTGATGTGGATTTTCAATGATCGTTGACTCAGTGTGAGTCATCTGACTTGCCAGATCCATTCTACATCAATGGTGCAATTTCAAAGAAGTTACTGATCATCCGTGTGAGGAGATATTATGCTTTGAAACTTATTTTATTAATGGTGCGAGTTTTTTAGAGGATTTTCTCCTGATCTCCTTGCATGCGAGTGGTAACCTCTTGATAGAAACAATGATGCACTGTATGCCTGAAATAAATTTGTGGTGGCAATATCAGCCACTAATTGTTCCCATACCCATGCGAACATTTGGGAAATTAATACTCCCTACACGTGATTATTCTATAAGTAATGGCTGAATTACTCTATATTATCATTGCAATTTTTGAGTTGGCAGGTAGTGGATTTGTTTGCAATCTCTAAGTTACATTTCTTCAATGGATAAGTCTGAGCCATGTCGAAGTGCAAGGATAGGTGCAGGGAGTTCATGGAAATTAAAGGAACAGTGTCCTTTGGATGTTCCTAAGGAAAGTGCCCAGGGTATGGGCAGGAGGTTGAGGCATTGTAATTCCTTTGTTGTTCTTTCTTCAAGTTCTGGCAGTGATAGTTCTAAGACTAACTCAGATTATCGTTGTTATCTTGTGACCTTGACTGAGCTAATGGGTGTAAACAACGGGGTCCTTGCAGTTCCACGAATAACTGCAATGGCACTGTGCCAGGTTATTGGAGTTCGTGCTGATGTGGATGGAAAGAAGAGGGTGGTTCCGCCTCTAACTGAGGCGAGAACTAGAAGCGCTTGCCTGTACCAGGGCAATGTATTACTAAATGATTGCTGGTGTTGGGTGTGTTGCTCATGGGTGGTGATTTTCCTGGTGTTCCATCTTGTAGATGTGGATGTGCGCGTGTGTGACATGTTCTTTTTTGTTTCTTCTCCGACTGGTTATTGTGTAACCATTTTTTGATTCCTCGGAGCATACACAATGTTTTCTAATGATGAGGAATGTGAATTCAAATTTCATGTTTAATGAAATTCATTTGAAATGAACAATGTAGCTCAATGCTTTTTTGCTCTCCTATCCTATAAAGGAGATTTAACGGCTCATTGTTAGGGGTCAAATTTTAGATCCAAGAGGTTTTGAATATATGTACAGTCAGTTCGTTTATTGTAGTTTTCTTGAAGGTTTTAGTTAATATTTTTTCTAGTCAATATTTTTATGAAGCAAGCAAGCTATGTTGATGTAATTATAGATATTAAAGCAATAAATGATAATAATTTTGGAACAATTTCTCTCATAATTGTATGCCATAAGTTGTGAATGAGCCTATTAATGATATATTCATTCACCTTCAATGGTATATTTGAATGTGTTCTTCATTTTCCCGCCTTAACTCAATGAGTTAATCAAATTGCTTGAAAATGAGTTACAGATTTATGATCATATATTCAGGATTTGCTAAGGAGTGTTGTTTTAAAAACTAGAGTTCGCATGATGTAAATCATTATGGTGATATGTCCAGAATATCTGGATTATGTTTTATATGACTCCTGCCCAATGGATGGGGCACTAGATATTTTCTTCAAGACTACTACGGGACTGTAGTTCTGAGCACGGTGGTCTAAGATCTGAACAAAACCAAAATATTAAACCCTTTCTCTTTACAAGATACAAATATTATATTGAAATCTTCAGTCCCGTTGCTTTAAGATAATTGTTATTATTCTTTGGTCTGCCAATACCAGAATAATTACTATCTTATTGCGTGTGTAGGGATTGTAATATGTAAGAAGAAGTGTTCTTACCAGTCATAAAAAATTCTTATGAACACAGTTAGGTTTACCCACCTTGGTTTCATAGAGCCAAAAGTGTAGGAGGTTCAGTCTTTGACTGAATCTCATTAGTTGGCCACTAGCCTTTGTGGTTCTTTATTATAGAGGTTGGCTACCTCTTACTGAATTATAGAGAATTAGTTGGAAAAAAAAACCAACACAATGTATGTGAAAGAGATGTGCATGTCCAAAGTTTTTCTATCTTTATGGAGAAACATTCCTTTGGAGATTAAGATATGTGGATGAGGATTTTTGTTTGATCTCTTGAAGCAAGAGCTAGGGACTGGTACTTAAGTTTTCATGAGAAGACCTTTCCCTACTAGGATAAACTAGTGGATGCTTATAGAGAAGAATTTGCAAGGGAACCTTCTAACCTTGTCACAAGGTCAAAAGAGATTAAAAGAAAAGATGAAGAGTCAAGCATTGATTTCATTCACAGATTTGTTGTCACTCTTTCATTAGTCCCTACAAAATTTCAGACCTAGTACCCCAGATTGCATTCATATGTACTTTGAAGCTTTCGAGGAAGGATCTGGTGCACTATTAGAATATTTTAGAATATGAAATATGCATATGGATTATATAGTTTTAGATAATATGGAGAAAGTGAGGAATGAATATGTGTGAAGTTTGTTGTCTTCAATTGTGGGTAAACATGATGATGAAATCGACACTTGTGTGAATGCAAATGATTAGATGTTTTCAGTATTAAACATAGCCAAGTGCACACCTGAGAAGGTAGAAGACAAGAATGATGCATATTTAGGTGATGAGGAAGTTTCCTTTGAACAATCTATAGAATAAATATACCTAGATGAAAATTACAGCCATTATGATGAAAGACATGAGAAGGGATATGAATTGGATTTAATTTTTGAAGAGGATAAGTGCAATCAGTAGTATTATGATACACTTGGTAATACCAATCTTATAAGTGCATGCAATATTGATGAAGGTTTTCATGATGACACAAAGGAGACTGTATATTCAGAGAATTCTTTTGAGAATGTCAGTATGTTAGCTACAAGTGGTAAAGTATTTAGTGAATTTCGATTAAAAAGGTCAACCACATGTAGCTACAATGAAGAAACCATCGATGGTTTTCAACTTCACAATGAAAATGGTTGTGTCTATCCTCAAGAGGATTTAAATGAAAAACTCAATGATGAGACCCAGTCTAATGATGAAGTACAAAAAGATGTATACTGTTGTCATGACAATCCAGAAGTAAGCAATAATGAACAAGTGGACAACTTGTTCTCTGTGATGGATTGTGACCATATTGTTGACAAGGTTGTTGTTGATTCTATTTCTTATGATTGGGGAAATATTGTTTATGATCAGGCCATTGAGTTTTCATATCTTGATGATGATGACCTCATTATATATCATGATTTACAATTTAATAATGCATGCAATTCTAGTGAAGGTCAAGGAGAGGAAGTGGCTGAGAGAATGGATCAAAACAATGATCTATTAAGTTGTGAACAAATTTAAAATCTGTTAACCATTGAATATAAAAATGTACACATGTGAATAACTCTCAGTTGTAGTGTGTTTCCCATACTATATTTGATAGTGATGATAATATTCAATATGCAAGGCATGAGGCATATGTATCCGACTCTCCTTCCAATTATGAGCCAGTTGATTAGCATGATGATAATGTGGATGAGGACAAGCAAGAATTTGATTGTAACGATGCATTGTATGATGAGTGTGAAAGTATGGATACTGATGCAAGTTCATAAATTTATTTTGATGAATTAGAAACAATAGATCTAACCATGAGGTTTGTGTATCAAATGAGCCAAGTCTTGAGAACCTTAATGCAGATTTGGACAAGTGTTTTTTTATTTATTTAGGGTATGTTCAGGATCATGATGGGCCAAAAAGTGGTGATATGTAAGCCATATGATGGCCCATGTGGATGACGACTTTTTTTTAACCCAAAATTGATGAAACGAAAAGGGGTTTTAGAGCAGATTCTCAGCTTTCCACCAATATAAATTATTCTTTACTTTGAATTTAATAAATAATTATTATTCATTTTCTATTAGAATTACGAATAAAGTCCTAATTGATAGGCTGATTGAAAAACATCTATAACATTCAAACGGTATAACATTTTTTGAATTCGAAACATGTGTCACATTCTGTGCTTTACATACTATAGGATTAAAAAAAAAAAATTGAATTTCATGAATTTTTGACCAAGTTAAGGTGGTTAGACAGACGAGTTTTTATATTTTTTAAAAGTTGTAATAAGAAATTAATAATTAATTATTTACTTGGAAAAAAATTATAAAAAAATATGCATCACATCGGGACATGAGTCCTCTACTTATATCTAAAATCTTATAAAAAAATATTATCATTTTATTATGGTTAGGGTGGTCAGACAAACACCTACTTCTTATTTTTACCTTGAAATTTAAATAGTATTGCATTGAAATTTCAAATTTTCACCAAATAGATTTAATTTTTGTAAATAAAGGTCTAGTAGTTTAGAAACTAAATTCAATTTTCTATAGATTCAATTTTTATATTTTTTTGAAATAATATAGATAACTTATTCAAATTTTTATGTCAAGTTGTCTAACTCTAATTTTCTATCTTTTTATTGCCACTTAAGGGCCTGTTTTTTCCATGATGATCCTGCACATGCCCTTTAGATGAGCCTAGCCATGAGTCTTTTCAGGTGGATATTAATGTTGATTTCAAGGTAAAATCAAATTGTTCTTCTAAACCAAAATTGCTCATTTCTGAGCAAACTTGTGATGATGAAGATGCTGATATGTTATGTTTAGAGGATAACAAAGTGAATGAAGATGAACATAAGTCAGGAATCCTTGATGATTCTGTATATCAGCATGATGGAGGATAGTTAGGGAGTGTACCCATGTATGAGTGTATCTCTTTACATACATTCAAAGATAGTTTGCATGATTGGAAAAATCTTTTCGTGAGTTCTTGCGATAGTCTCAGCTTTGATATGCAAACTAGTAGTTAGATTGAGATTAATAGTACCAGCCATGTGGAAAAATGTGAGTGTTATTTTTGTCATCTGAAGGAAGTCTTAATAAAATGTGGAAATGTGGAAGACATTGAAGAATTTTGTTTTCATCTTGAGAGTGATTTTCATGATGAACCTGATAAGTTGTTGCCACATGATAGTCAACATTTTGAGAGTATGTCTGACTTTTAGATGCATAGTGATTATGAATATGTTGATAATGTTGTATTTGATGGATTGTTTGGAAATGCCAACATGTTTCATCAGACACGTTGTAGTACTATTGTCAGATTGGATTCAGTTCATAAAAATGATAAGACTATGTTATCATATGGTCTTGATCATTATTCCCATATGTTTCCCCTTGGTACAAAATCAAAAAAGTTGAAAATATGGGAAGTGATGTCACCTATGTGATTTGGTTCCCATGTGACAACGAAGCCAAACAAAGAGCAAGTTTCCACTTATTCAAAGGTAGCTTGACACTTGTGTTTACAAAGATGTTGCCACTCATGCTGTTGTGCTGTGAAAATGGTAAGCATGGGTTGAGGTAGATCATCTCTTTTAATAGACTGGTGTTTGCGACAGGTAAGAATTGATTCCCCTTTTTCATTTGGTGACCTGGGGTCACCAATTGAAGTTAAAAAAGAGGTTGAATAAAGGAACAGTTTGAGAGCATCTAATGGATTCAGGATTATTTCTACTCTCCAAAGATTCGAATTCTTGTTATGCCCATAGAGGGAATACATCCCCATTCGGAGCCACTAGTGGTACCTTCAAATTTTGCAAATTTGAAGTTCCCATATTGATATTTGGCCTTTCGCACATTCAGAACATGTACCTAAAGAATCTGCTCAAGTGGCCTAATTTGGAATGTCATAATTTAGTGCCAGTTGATTTTCAAGCCAAACCCCTGCATGGCCCACTCATGTGACATGTGTGAATGTGCATGTCATATTTTGGCTTCCCATGATGAATTTTGTCAGTGTTTTGAAAAGCGGAGCTAGAGGGTTATGGCACTGTTTTGTGGTTTTAAAACTTTTATTTAGGAAAAATGGCCTCCCATTTGAGCTTATATTTCATAGAGTGATTTTCATGACAAAAATATTTTTGTTGTTTATTCCTCCCACATTCATATACTCCCTTTTCCATTTGCAGAGTCTCAAGATCTAATTTGCTATTTTTTCGAGATCAAAAGAAAATGTAGTTTGTTCAGTTTTTTACCTCTGTATTTCTGAAACTTTTCAAAGTGGTTAAGTTTGACCCTTAATATCTCATGACAAATAATGATTCAAGTAAATCCCTCTTGCACATATTCTCACTACATCTAAATGAGCTTGTCTTTCTAGTGGCAGCTCGCCAAGAGCTGATTTGATATTTTTTCAAGAGGGCAATTTGGTGAGTCTGGATTGGTTTTGAATAGGTGCAGTTGTAAAAGTGTTTGATTGAGCAACTTTGACAATGAATATATTGGACCCCATGACCTATTTTTTTGAGCCGTTTATTTTGCTCCATTCTTGGGTCAAATGTCTACATGCCTACAATTTTTCACATCTTCAGGATGTCATTTGGCTGGTTTCACAAGGTAATTCCAAAGCTTACTTGACTAGTTTTGACCATTATACAAATATGCTAAAAGGCAGATTCTAATAACAACCCATTTCCATTCTTCTTTCCAAGAGAATTTAGAAGTTGTCTCATATTTATTTGGGATGTAACTTGTTTGAAATTTTTATTTTTTTTAGTCGGGCTCACTTGGATCTTGACATGCTTTGCATAATTGTGAAACTGTTAATCTTGAATTGTGGCAAACACTTCAAGAAAATTTCTAGGAATAATTCAAAATGAGGTGCAAGCATTTTCAGGTGGTGAAGATAGTTTGTTAACTTGTGCACTTTGAGTGTTGCTCACTTGACAGAGGTACAAGAGAGCTCTAATGGATTTATCCAAATAGACAAAAGTCTTTTGGAAGTTAAGCATATCAAGGAATTGAAGATGACACTAGATACAAAAATGTATAACCTATGGATTAGTGCATGTGGTGCCATGCCTGATATTACTGGGGTAGAAAATATTGTGGATGAAATAAAGTATGGTGGTATAAATAGTGTACATTGGACAACCTATAGTACCCTAGAAAACATATACATCAATGTTGGTCTTGTAGACAAAGCAAAATCTACTTTGAAAGAACTAGATAAAAGAATTCCTCAAAGATCTATTTATGGATTTGATTCTCTTATTACCTTGTATGGTGATCTTGGTAGTAATGATGAATTCTATAGGATATGGCAATTTGTAAAGAAGGTTTTCAATTGACCATTCTTTTCAACTTATAAATATGTGCTTACATCATTGGTAATGGTTGGAGACATTGAAAGAGCTACACATATTTTCCGTGAATTGGAGACCTCAAATCCTTTAATTAATTGGAAATCATCCAACATACTTCTTGAAGCTTATATAATGAATGATATGCTAGAAAAAGATGAGATATTTCATGTGAGTGCATAGACAAGCATCTACATGAAGCGATTTTGGTGGGAGGATTTCATACAGTTTCAAGCCTTGGCTAAAGTGAAGCGATGTATCAAGGAAGATTGGGGACCGATGTAGAGCAATCATTGAACTCTCTATGGAGCATGAGGGATTCAAGAATGACACCAATACATTCTATGTTTCTAATAATAGAGGGATGAAAGAGAATATTTTCATTGCAAGGTGCAGCCATGGAGGAGGAATCTAAGAACATGTGAACACACCTAGAGATGGTTTGGGAGCTGCATTGTCAAGCACATCATGAGTAGAATGATGACATTGGAAAAGGGAATTGGTAGCCATCAAACCATAATGTGTTGAGGAATTATGTTAAGAATTCTTTGTGCTTCCATGAAAAATCAACCCTAATTCTACAACGCCATCAAAGGAAACAAAGGGAACTTCTACTCATAATGAAGAAAATCAAGCAAATGGGCGGATTGCACTGCAATTGAACATGCATCAAGATTGATAAATTTTTTGTATTGGCATTGACCATGAAAGTTATGCATAGCATGAAACGAGGCTAAAAAGAGGTTAACACATTTTGAGGGGCTCAAACGATATTTGAGGAGTTCACAGAATGTGATGCAGGTCCACCAAAGGAGGCAGCGTAGCTTAGGGATGTGAACTGATTTTAAAAGGTCCCAAATAAATATAGTTTTGTGGAATGCCATATTTGTTGTTGTATACACATAAAATTTATCTGGAGCACAAATTAATTAAATACAAGTTATTTAATTAATTAATCTTAATTCCTCTACTTGTATAAATAAATTGATAAATTTATTTGTATAGGTCATCTCTTTATTCTTCTATTCAAAAATCATCTTCCCTCTTTATTTAATTAAATACACAAATTTGAAATAATTTTTTATTTGATTATTTACCTTAATTAAATTTAAATTTTTAATTCAAATTTATCACATTTCTCCATAATTTTGTAACTTCCTCCAACTCACCCTCCACATCATCACATGTCACATGATTTCATTTATTTATAATTTCTAAATTAGGAATATTCATCTAACCTCCTAATCTCCTTAGAAAAACATGGCTCCTCTTTCTAATTGATGTTCTTAGAAACTTGGATGATTTTTCCTTCCAAATGGAGCAGCCTCCATGAATTCCTCTAACCTCCTTGTGCTCCACCATTGATGTCTTAGGATCATGATCTCGACCATCCATCTATGCCACCTCATCCAAGGCTTGGAAAAATCTATAGCTAGGAGATTATTCTATAGCTTTTCAACAAGGATTTGATCATAAACTTATGCTACAAGAATTCTCTTAGCAATTTGAGAGAAATTGAGAGCATTTTAAAGTTGCATATTATTTACCATTATTATCATGGCAATTTTTATTTGTAGCATTTTAGATTTGCATTAGTTTTTATCATAGAACTGCATTTAGATTTGTATTACATCAATAGCAATAATCTTAGCATCATTTACACAGCAACAATCTCATATTTTGTTCAACATTCATATCGAAAAACACCAAAAATATGTTAATGTAGGAATGTATCTTTGCATTTCATAAAATATTCTCGTTTCTTAGGTTTTCATCTTGTGAATTCATGTGCAACATCTAAATAAATCTAAGAGAATGAATTTAGGGAACCTTAAGATTAGAGAACAATGAGATGATTTGGAAGGATAGTCATTGTAGCTTAGTTTTCTATTTCAATTCCCTTTATGTAAGACGTTTCATTAGTGTGTGTTGGATTTACTTTGTTAATTCCTATTCAACTTTAATTTACCACATAAACTGGCACCCACCATGGGGCCCTAGCCCCTTTTATTAATGCTTTCTAGAAAAGTGTATTTTACAAGTTCAAACGCGAAATCTTTTAGCACGATTGTGAGTTCTTTCGGCGTATAAAAAACTTTATTTGGCACATCCGAGCACTATTCTGGCACATCCAAGAAACCTTTCGGTGCATATGTACCATCCTTCGGCACATCCAAGGAGTATTTTGGTGCATTCATAATTAATTTTAGTGCATTTATGGACTGTTCTAGTGCATACATAGGGTTTTATAGCACATAGGTGTAGTCTTTTAGTGCATTGATTGACTATTATGGAATATCTATGTCATTTTACATAAAATTAAAATTTTGAGAACTAATCAATGTTTCTCTATTTTGCAGGAATTTTATGCATTGCCAAAGACTCTGTTGAAACTGTTCAAAATGTTGTCAAAGATGCCAAAGCTAAAACTACTAACATTGGATCTTACAAGGATTTAATTATTCTTTCTTTTGATTAAGTTAGGAACATAGCTTAATTAGGGGAAAAATAACACCATGTCTATTGTGATTGATTGAATGGTAGGCATATGTTCTCCCCTTAACTTGGTGACCAAAAAGCCAAACCCATTATTTTTCTTTTTGCAATTTTATCCTTAGAGGGTCTTCCTTGGTGGGAAAAGAGGTAATGACCCCAAGGGAATGACCCAAACCTATAACAGGCTAAAGCCAAGCCACTTCCACTTGGTATATAAAATAGGTACTTGAGGAAAGTTCAAGTACCACGAATGGTTATGTTAACAAGTGATTCCTTCAAAACCCATGTGGTGCATGAAAACCTGTAAGAGCGTAACCTCTATAGGTTGGGAGTCCTCCTTAATGGATCTTATCTTGTCATATGTATAGACCACCCAAACAAATTCCCTTACTAGACACCTATTGTTTGTAGTTACCAAAATCCCTTTTCTATTATTGGTGCAAGAGGTATAACCTTCGAAGCTAGCCCACATTCTTGTGGCTTTTGGTAGAAATGAGAAGTCTGTCATGGGAGATTCATGAGGACTGAGGGTTGGTTCACCCAAAAAGTGAGTGCAATGCAAGGGGGAGCCAGTGTGTTCAAGCCTCTAATCATTCGCCAAAAGTAAGCACAATTGGACTAAAAATCCAAGTGGAAATCTAGTAAATAATGTCCTTCACAACCATAGGGATTATACTTGCTTTATGTGTTTCACATGCATGTTTTGAAATAAATTTTGAAAAAACATCAGATACTGGGATATACAACCATTGATTTAGAAGAACATCCAAAAAAAAACAATCAGATTCTTTACTGGAAAATAGAAAAAATCCATCAAATTGTCAAAAATAGAGAAAAATTTCTAGTTCAGTACATCCATTGACTACCCTGGCGCATAAATAGCTTCTTCTAGTGCATTCATCCCATTTTTTAGTGCATCTTTCATCCTATAGCATATTCATCTATTGTTTTGGTGCATTCATGCCCTATTTTAATGCATCTATCTCATCCTACAACACATCCATTTACTATTTTGGCACATACATAGTTGGTTTTGGCACATACCTCCCATCTTTTAGCACATGCATTAACTGTTTTGGAGCATTTTTCTTTTGGCACATTTGTGCACTATTCTAGCGCATTCATAAAATTTTCAAACCAGAGAGTTAAATTCCCTGTCTGTCCAAATTTTAAACTCACAATTTAGGATCCTCTTCAAAATAGAACCATTCTCTAGACACACCAAAGTCTCAAACTTTTTGAAACTATCGTTCTCAAGTGAAAAATTCAACCAAAACTTTGATCAAATATCTAAAAGTTCCCCATCATCAAATGTATCTTTGGAAAACAACTAAGTTTCACCATCAGGATTCATCATCCTTTATCAAGATTCATTATCCTTCAACCCCGAAATGAACGTTGTGTAATCAAATTTGTTTTGTCTCTTTGGCACTCCCCAATAAGGATCAAAGATTATTACATTCCAATCACTTTTATGCCCATTCAAACAAGGTCACAAAGACAAAAAATTAAGGAGAAAGAACTTGAAACCCAAAGCAACATGGTTGAAAGATAAGAAAATCCCTTTTCAGAATTCCCCAAAATGAGATAGAAGAAATAACAGATGAAGCCATAGAACAAGAACAACATGATCCAAATTTCCATAAGTTCATGGAGAGAATCTTTGAAAAGGAAGGTGAAAAATAAATTTTGATACTAGCAAACAAAGGGGCCAAACTACCCAAGGATTTTGATATCACAAAATTAAAAGGAACTCCTAAGAAGACAAAAACACAAACACAAACTAAAACAAAAAATGAAGCAAGAACCAATGACCCCATGGATTCTTTAACACAACATATACAAACCCTTCAATAATAAATGCAAAACATGCAAACCAGAGTCACAAAAAGATACTCGATACAAGACATTTTTCCATACCCTTTTGATCAAAGTGTGAACATGATCCCATTTCCCAAACATTGTGAGATCCATAAATACGATAAATACAACAACAAAACAAACCCTATAGATCACATAAGGGAATTTTGAACAATGAGTCTAGAATTCACACATGAGTAAACTTACTTGATGAGATTATTCCCATGAAGCTTGGGAGGATAATGTATGCAATGGTTCTCGCAATTACCCCCAAGGATCAAGTCCTTCGAAGAATTGGTCAAAACATTTATCACCCAATACTCTTATAACATTCAACATGAGATCACAATGAAGGACCTTTGCAACATGTGAAACATAAAAAGGGAGAATCATTTCCTGTATTCGTACAAAGGTGGAGAAGACTATTTGCAAGGTATCCTCGTGCTATACCAGAAAAGTAAAAGATGGAGGTGATCATTGACAATTTAAATGGTGACATGAGCTATAGGCTTGAATTACAATGTCCACCAACCTTTGAGAAACTAATTGAAAATGGAATCAAAATCAAAGAAGATTTTATCAAAAGAGGAATCTAGAAAATTTACAATGAAAACAATTCAACCAATTCCTCCAAAAATGATAAACCAAAGTTTTAGAAAAAATACAAGAACACTAATAACAATGATTCAAATGAAATGCATAATTCTAAATCGGTCTTCAATTTTTCAAGAAGTACCTGAAATACCAACCAAAAGACCACACAAAATGCCAACCAAAGGAACAACCAAAATACCAACCAAGGCAATAGTCAAATCAATCAAAACAACACAATATCCAGGACACTACCATAGAAAACATAGAAAAATGATAGGAAGTTCACACTTTTAGGTCAATCATATGAATCCGCATTGAGAGAACTTCTCACAGAAAATATTCACTCTACCCGACACCCGAGATTTTGAACCAAAAGTGAAATCGTCGTGGTGGAATGAGGCCCACTATTTTTAATTTCATCGATGCAAAGGTCACCTAACCAATATTTGCGTGCAACTAAAACATAAGATACAAGACTTGATTGACAATAGTATCATTAGATAGAAGGAACCCAAACTAACACTGACCATAGTGTATTCAAGAATCCATTACCAAATTATGAAAAAGGGGAATCTCCTACAACAAATGGCAAGGGAAAAAATGTGAATTATGTTCATGATACTACCATCTATCATATTTCAGCCATCAGAGATCAAACAAATGGCATTGAGATCAATAACACAAAATAAATTGTTTTAGCAAACAATCCAATTAATGATCCTCCAATTCAACACGGACAAGATAGCATCATAGCTGAAAAAATAATTAATGACACCAACATTCCCTCTAATCAAGTCCATAACATCCAACAAGACATGGCTGCAACAAATAACCAAATCAATATCATAAAATCAAAGGAAATCAAGACAGTGTGCCTGTAAACGCAATCACGAAGGCACAATCCAAATATGTTTTAAAAGGAAGCACATCCAAAACACCCATTTCTCCATTACATAAATATAATATTGTTGATCAAATCCAAAAGATCTCAGTGAAAATATCTATATTGAAGCTTCTTAAGATTTCACTTGCCCATAAGGAAATTTTTGAAAAAGCCCTAGTAGATATAACAGTACCAAACAATTTGGAAGTTTGCACACTCCAAGCCATGGTGACACATTTGGTTGTACCTCATTTCCTACCCTTCTCTAAAAATGATGACATATTCATCACTCATATGCATAACACAACACTTCACATTGAAGTCTTAATACATAAAAGTCGCGTCAAACATGTCCTAATAGATAGAGGAGTCAGTCTCAATATATGTACTTTGAAACTTGTCTGTGCACTGGGTTTCTCTGAGAATGCAATCGATGCAAGAAAAAAAATCACCATTAATGCCTATGATGACAAAGATAGAGCATCCAAAGGACTAATTGTGTTGCCAATTCAAGTGGGGCCGATTCAAAAAGATGTAATTTTCCAAGTCCTAGATAAAGACTTAACATAAAATATGTACTCTTGGGTCATCCTTGCATCCATGAGATGCAGGTAGTCACATCAAATTACCACAAATGCTTGAAATTCCCTTGCAATGGGAAGGAAATTACCATTCCTGCTGACTCTAGTAGTCCTCAGTAATGCAATACCCTCAAGTCAGTCCAGGATATCTTTGTGCCTCATAACAGAGAAGCTCTTACTTCCCCATCTGCCATCGCAAGTAATTCCATTCAATCCAATTCCTTGTCAAACCTGCTTGCCCCATCTTCAGATAAAGAAATTCAACCTAGTTCCTCATCTAAACAATCTAAGAAAGAGGAGAAGGCTACCCCCTCTACATCCACCAATCATGAAGCCCAACTTGATATGCTTTCAAAAAAAATTGAGCAAAAGGCCCAAGTCAAAGAGAAAGGTGTGGATGAATATTCCATTAAACAATCCCTATGTCTCACAGTTATCTTCTCCAAAGTCCTATTGTTAAGCATCAACCTCATCACAAAAATCCTCACAACCTATCACACTTTTTGATGTTTGATTCACAAAAGAAAGCACTCCAGCTAAAGAATCTAATGACAAAGATATTATAAATTGGCTCTACAAGGATGAAAGTGAATCTCAAGTATAAAAAGTTAATGTCCAAACCACTCAATATGGCAAAGGATTTTCAATCTTGGAAAAAATGGGATATGAAGGACAAGAACCTATTGGAAAAAGGAAAGACGGCATTGTGGAACCTATCCAACCCATCCTAACCAATTCAAAAGATAAGACAGGGTTGGGATATAAAGAACATCAAAGGGATGAAGAAAAAAAGGACCTAAAAAATAAATTTGTTGAACAAATCCTACAACTGCAAGCAAGCAATGACTATGAAATTGATTCCAATGAATATGAGTGGGATTCACTATAAAAAGAGTCTTGTCATGATAAGGACCTTGATGTGGTACACAAGTATACACCTAAACTTGAGGAGGGAAAAAGATCAAGGTCAAGACCACTTGAGTTTGAATCATAACATAAAGACGACTCAAGGGAAGACGATCAAACTCATAGCGGGGTGCTGTCACAATAGTGGTTTACAATTTCTGAGAGGAATTGATTTATGCTGAAATCACATATTTTTAGAAAATATAATGATTTAAGCCTTAAAAAGTTCCATTTTAAGTATTCCAATTAAAGAGGAGACTCATTTTTAAACCATACCTATAAATGAGTCTCCTTTACATGTATCAAAATGCTGATAAAAAATCACTTTTGATTTACCATTTGGGGGATCAAATGAATTCATTTAAAATTTATTTCAAATGATTATGGTATTCCTCGGAATGAGCTATCCAACAAATATAATTTTAATATGTTTTGGTTTTATTATGTATGTGTTTTTTTAGTTTTTTTAAACATAGTTTTTTCACTGAAAATCAAGCTCTTTGTTTTTCACATGTGGAAAAATAGAAAACTATCAAAATAATTTTTTTTTAAATATGTTCATGCTAGGTATTGATTTCCTTGATCCATTAAAAAAAATAATAATAATTTTGATACATACAAAAAAAAGCTATGTTGTATACAGTCCGCCTATGTTTGAATTGCAATTAGTTTGACTTTGAAACTTGATTAAGGAAAAAAATTTCAATAAAAAACTATGAGACCAAATGAAAGTGCTAGATATCATAGTTACAAATATAAATTTGAAAAAATTAGAATTTTATTTTTCATACAAAAAAAGTTATGTTGTATACGATGAGTGTCAGTTTTTAAAAATGTTGTTTTCTAAAAAAAATCATTTTTCGTGGGAGATGGAAAAAGAAGTGCAATCTGATTCCAAAATTTTTTTTAAAAAATATTTTTACAATCGATAGACAAAATGTGATGAGACTCTAGTTTTCATCATGTTCAAATTCCTCACAGTTTAGCTGCTATAGGCTCCCGAATGTGAAAATTTAGTTAAAAATAATAATTTCAGTGTCCAATTTGGCCAAAAATTGTAAACCACTATTGTGGGATCACCTAGCGAGACATATCACTTGGAGGAGAGTTACATCATAGACCTTGACCTTTCCATAGGATTTCTCGATGATAATATTTCTATTAGGACCCTTACAACCTTTGACCTAAACCCATCTGACGATTCCCTATCATTGGTACATCCTGAACTCATAGATTGGGACCAAACTAGTCCTATCGATATCCCCACCTTTTCAAATGATGATGCTAACATGAAATTCCTTTGTGCCAAAAATATTGAAATAGACTCCACCATTGAACAATATAATGAAGATTCTAAATGGGAGAGTTTCAAATTTCTCAGCTGCAAAATGAGTAAAACAAAAGAAAGATCTGATGGTGAAAACCATTCTATGGTAGTATCACATCAAGAAAAAGTAAAAATAAAGAGCACATTCTATGGTGAAAACCTCTTTGAGGCACTAAAGGATGGGAAATTGGACACTCTCTTAGAGCATTTCTAGGAGAGATCCAAAGTTTTGATTGAGCCAACACAGGACCCATCAATATCGGCAATGCATAAAAAGTGAAAATGCTCCATCTAGAAGAATCCTTGACAGAACAAGAGAGGCCTAGCTTTATCAAGTTCTTTGAGGAGCAAAAAATAAAATTTTATTGTTCGTATGCATACATGCTAGGGATAGACCCGGATCTCACCATGCATCACTTATCCCTCCCCCAAGAGTCAAACTAGTTAAGAAAAAGTTGAGAAAAATGCATTTGCATATTGCCTTATTGGTGAAGGTGGAACTAAAGAAGCTATTGGATGTAGGATTCATTACACCCATTGATTATTTTGAATGGATATCCAACATTTTACCTATTTCAAAGCCTGATAACAACATACCTATTTGTACGGACTTTAGAGACCTTAATAAAGCTTGTCTAAAAGATAATTTTCCCTTGCAAAACATTGATATCATCATGGATTTAACAATAGGTCATGGCATGTTATCACTAATGGATGGATTTCCTGGCTACAATCAAATCAAGATAGCATCTGAGGACCAACAACAAAAAAACTTTTACATGCCCATGGGGTACCTTCAGCTAGAACGTCATGCCCTTTGGATTGAAGAACGCAGGATCCACATATCCGCGAGCCATGAAAACCATCTTTAACGACATGATGCATACCTTTATGGAAGATTATGTGGATGAATTGTTGGCCAAATATTTCACTAAACAAGGACACTTGGAGATACTAGACAAAATCTTCACCTGACTAGAGAAGTTCAATGTATGACTGAACCCAAACAAATGTGTGTTTGGGGTGACATCTGCAAAGCTATTGGGATATATTGTTTTAGAAAAAGGCATTGAAGTAGATCTTGCAAAATTAAAAGCCATCATGGAAATGTCACCTCCAAAGAATATCAGTTAGTTAAGATCTCTTTAAGGAAGATTTCATCAATCAGAAGATTCAAATCACAATTGGCCAATAAGACCCATCCTTTTACCCACTTGCTGCATAAAAATGTTTCCTTTTGATGGGATGAGAAATGTGAAGCAACCTTCAATCAAATGAAGATACCTAGTGATTCTACCCTTCCTAGCACCACCAACCGAAGGAAAACCCCTCCTACTAAACATAGCCACCACTAATCAATTATTGGGACCTTTGCTAGCACAAGAAGATTCAATAGGAAAGGAGAGAGTGATCTATTATATCAGTTAACTTTAAATGGCTATGAAATCAACTACACATCCATTGAGAAAGCTTGTCTGGCAGTAGTGTTTTCCATAGAACAATTGCAAAATTATATGTTGACTCATACAATCAAAATCATAGCTAAGATAGATCCGCTAAAATATCTTCGTACCAAAGAAAATCTGACGGGAAGATTAGCCAAGTGGGTAATGATACTCAGTGAGTTTTACATCTGAAATGTGGACAAAAAAGCAATCAATGGTCAATCCATCACCGACCAACTAGCTGAAGCAACGATACATGATGATCATCCCCTGCACATTTATTTTCTAGATGATGATGTCCTTATTGTTACTACAAAACAATGGGTATTATACTTTGATGGAGCATATACTTAACATGGATCAGGAGCTATAATTTTATTTGTCACCCCTCAGGGCATACTACTTTGAAATCATAAAGACTGATGTTCCCTTGCAACATGGCAAAATGTTGGACACTCATCATTGACATCAAGATAGCTATAGACTAGAAAATTATAGAGTTGCGAGTCTATGGGGACTCTCAACTATTCATTAATCAAGTCAACGATGATTACCAAACAAAGGATGACAAAATAATGTCCTATAAAAGAATGATTGATGACTTTAAGAAATATTTTTTTCACATTAAATTTGATCAAATCCCAAGGATTGACAATAAAGTTGTCAATGCTATGGCCACCATTTCTTCTTTGCTTAAAATTCCAAAAAAATGAACTCGTTATGAGTTCATGGTGGAACAATTGTTTACCCCTACCGATGATGACCTTGAATCCCAAGTAATATGCCACCTAATTGATGTCGATACCTTGATCTATAAGAAGATCTAGACATACCTAAAAGATAATACCCTTCCTCTCGATCTCTCTCGAAACAAAAAATGAAACTTCATTCGCCAAGTTGCTCGCCACACCCGTATTACAAATGAACTCTAGCGACGAGGTCTTGATGGAAATTTCTTACGATGTCTAGAACGTGACAAGTCTGAAATAGCTTTACAAAAAGTTCATGGAGGAATTTGTGGAACACATTCAAGTGGTCTAACCCTCGGTAAGAAACTCCTCTATTTGGGGTACTATTGGCCGAGACGCCAAATCCATGGTGATCTTATGCATGCACCAGCAAAAGAGTTGCAACCTTTCACATCAACAATTTTGTTTTGTCAATGGGGATTGGATATCATAGGAAAAATTCACCCATCGTCATCCAATGGACACAAGTTCATCATTATAGCCATGAAGTACTTTACAAACTGAGTTGAAATCATGCCTTTAACTACCATCATAGGAAAATAGATCTCATCCTTCATCCTAAACTACATCATCTATAGATATGGCATTCCTCAATCCATTGCCACCGATAATGGTAGACCCCCCAGAAGTGGCTAAGTAACACCCCTGCTAGTGATCTTGGATTGTGTCTAACCAGATCGTGACTGGGCATAATTGATGCTTTGCTCAGCAAGCAATCCCTCATAATATCTACCTTTTTAAGTACTCTTTCTCCTTGGTAGATTGGCGAAACTCTCTGACTAAATCTCTTGTACCAACTCCCTCGGCCACTCTCTAGAGCCTATTGGATACGACTAATGCTTTCTCTCCCTACCATTTGGTTATATCCCTCTCTACTATCAAAGTGGAAATTTGGGCCTATGCATGTCCCTATGCCTATAGTTGTGCCTGGGCTTGAGCTAGCTTATTCTACAAGGTCTGTACTTGTGCCTGCAAAGTGGCAACCTGCCCTTGGTCCTAGGCCATTTGTGCTTGTAAGACAATGATTTGTGCATGTTGTAATTGTGAAGGCACCCCAATCTATATGCATTATTATGGTGCAACCACCAAGGATCTTTGGTGATGAGGTATCACTGCATCCTGCACAACAAATGATCTGCCTACTCCACCCCTGCCATCTCCACTTTCTCCCCCACCATCATCTCCTCCATCCCCACCCTCAGCTCTCTCCTCCTCAACCCCATCACCTCTACCTCTCCTCATCATCGTCCAATGCTAGCACTGGCTCATCTAGATTGGATAATCTAGGAAATGGATGTGTAAAAAAGTACTGAGAATACTCATCTGACATGACAACATCTATGATCTCAGGATGATAATCCCATGCCACTGGCTAAAAATTGAAGTACTCCTGATATGTTGTATCATAAGATAAGAGGGGCCCCCAATCTGGTATATCCTAGTGTTTGTGTGCATAGTAAGATACTCGCTGAGGCATTCACTACACCCTCCCATACTGTCTTTGAACTCTTCCCACCAAAAACCTCTTGATGATAAATTGTGTCCACCCAATCAAAAACCTAGTAGTAAATAGATAGGGAATCTCTAGCTAATCCTCGACCCACTGCTCACAGTCTAGGTATGGCCACCAAATCACAGTATCTAGATCGACCAATACTCGTCTCCAATACTCCAGTTTTCCCAGGTTATGTTAGAAAACCAACCCACTGTATCTATAAACATAAGGCCTCCCAATTGGTCGATATCTATCACCAATTGGTTGGGTAACAACTATGTGCTCCCATGCCTAGATCTGTAGTAATGTAACTCCTGCAGATAAACTAGCTACTCCAAGGTAAACTACCCAATGAAGGTCATGATAATGATGGGAAAGCATGCATGAGCCCTAATGGAGCTTATAAAATTCAGATGAATCTTCTCTGGGTTCCCATTGGTTTAACATCCATCTTCAAACCTTTTCCCCATGAATGAATAGGGTTTTGGCTACAAGGGTTTACAAATTTTATGTTTTGAAGTTGACTTTCCCCATCGGTCACTAATGTCTTAAGTCATTCCTCAAGCCATCTGGTATGTTTTTTTATCGGCCCCATTTACCCAGGGCACCAGTCATTGGGTTTCTCGTCGGTTCAAGTTCTTTTCCTAAGTCAGATTATGATTTTAACCCGATGACTTAAGCTTAGGTCATATACTCCCTAGTGGTCATTTCATTACTAGTTGGATCATGTCATGTCCATTTAGTGCTAACATTATGTGCAGTCTAGGTTTTGAGATTTGAGGATTCAGGATGAGATTTGAGTCGTACCTCACTAGCTCACTGGATTAAAATGATGGCATGATAAAAGCAGCTAGGAAGGTGAAAGGTAGACACATGTCCATGTACAGTGCGGGACCTACTTCCCACTACTACTTGTAGGGCTTGATGCTTTGAATGAGCGATTGTGATTAAGCTTCGGGAACGATCTTCTCCTTTCCACACGTGCTTGCTGAGTAGAATTGTAAGATGGTTAAGACTAGCGAGATTAGCAAGATCTCGACATTATTCCTCGCTTGCCTAGCTCGTGGGGTCCCACAGTGCAAAAGTGTCATCTGACATGGGTGGATATGGTTCATCATGGACATCTTAGCAAAGCATCACTGGAAAGCAATGGTGCTCAAGTGAATGTTGGCTATCAGATCATCCACCAAGGCAAATAATCAATGGTTAGCATTCAAAAATTGAACGAATGCCACGTGATGGATGTTTCACTCTATAAGCTTGGTCACATTAATGGATAACATCCTACAGAATGATTGAGTTGATCTTAACTCGTGTGCAGATGCAAGTGCTAGTAATTGTGGAGAGTGGTTTGTAGATTTTCATCCACGTAAGAGTTAAACGATGGTGTTATGCATGCCACAAATTGGTCTATCTGCGCATGTCTTGATTAAATACTTGTAACTGGAATTATCACTTTGATCAATAAATAGAAGTAATATGTTGTTTTCTTCACTATAACAATTGAATTACGATCTTTTCAGGTTTTTCCTTACAATCAGAGGATTGAGCATTCTGCATTTTCTGGTTATAAAATGAGCAAGCCATCTGAACCAGCAAAGAGGACCACCTAGATTGTGACCACTCGGTGCAATCAGAGGTTGAGTTTTAAGGATGTGGACACATAGGAGGCCCATGAAAAAGGAAAGCAACCATTACAGTCTACTGCTAGAATTGAGAAAAGAGTGAGATATGGGGGTGGTTCTTACGGGTGCCAACACTCACCCTTAGATCTTACATGCAGTACTTCAGATAGTGACTCTAAAACTGACTCTAACTATGTTGGGTACCTCAAGCTCCTATGTCAGGGTATGCTTCCTGGTCAAGAGGCTATATTTGTTGTGTTGTTGGAAGTTAGAACTATAGACACATAAAAATGACTTAGGCTCACAAGCCATATTTTACCACTTTCATCCTTGCATAATTATAACATTTAATTATGTCCTTGGTCCACATTCAACTATTAATTAAGTAATTCATTATTATTTAATTAATTCATGTCTATTGTATTCTTCATGATTATTAAATAAATAAATTATATTTATTTATTCAATACGTCATTAATTGTCTATTGACTTCTTACAATTAAATAAATTTATTAATTTATTTAATTACCTTTATTCATTTATTATTCCTCATTATTAAATAAATGAATTTCATTTTTTTTATTTAATATGTCACTAATTCTCATAATTAAATGAATTTATTAATTTATTTAATTATCGGTCATAATCCTCTAAATTAAATAATTATGTTTAATTATTTAATTATCTAATTTCACATTCCTCTCATTTTAAATAAATAAAATTATAAAATGATTTTGTTTTATTTTGTTTTATTAACCATCTCTTCATTTTAGTAAATAATCTGAAAAAAGATTATTTATTGTCACATAAAATCATTATTTTGAATTAATTTAATTCAAAATGGTAATCTTCTTCCAAAAATCAAGTAATTGAGTAAATTCTTGATTTCTCAAAAATTTGCTTTTCAGTTCAACTCTTATCTTCTTGATTTTCTAAAATTTTTATCTTTTTGGCTAATTATCACATTTATTCTCGACCACCGATTTGATTTTATCAAATCACATCTTGGCCACTCATTTGACAATCTTTCCCAAACCCTAATTAGGGATTGTCACATGAAATCTCGTCCAGTGATTTTAGGCTTTGACAACTTTTAATCTCGTCCGTCTGTGCAAAATTATATTCGTTATAAAATGTTAATTTATCTCACAATTAGGGCACCACTTCATTATTATACCACTTTTTATCATTATTATTGCACCAGTTCCTATTTAGAATCACTTTCATTATGTTTAGAATTTACTTTGCATTTTAGGCATATTAATTTATCATAATATGTTAGCATTCAAATCCTTCAAAACTTGCATAGGAGAATGACATAGTCAATTTGCTCACACAGATCTGAGGGCAACAATCATACGCTGCAAGCTAGGAGGTGTTATGGAAGTGAATCATGGAAGCTTCAACAGATATTAGGTATAATCGTTCTTATTTAATGCTTTCTTTGTGCTTCATAATCTTCTTCGCATTTTATTTAATCTAACCACGCTAAAATCCATAAACATGAAAAAAACCCATCTATTACATTGGTGAACCTCACAAACTTATTTTTTTTCTATAGTTTTCATACGGTTTTCAATCTTTTTCTATTTATTTTTGTAAGTATAGGTACAGAAAACCGCATTTTATTGACTAAATGATGCATTTCTTCTAGCAAACTGCGTCTGCTAAATCTCGCGATGCATCTGATGTGATGAGCCACATCCGCTATGTTTTGCACTACATCTTACTGTCAACATCAAATCACAGTCGCCTGTCAAACTCATCACGCATATGTGGGTTCGAAAGTAGCATAGTTCTGTCAAAAATCGTGACAAATATGTGGGTTCAAAAGCCACATTTGCCTGGTAATTTGATTTTCTATTTCTTATTAATTTCGTACTTTCACATTTTGATCTGGCATTTTTGTTTTTGCTAATGTTTCGTTTGCAATTGTGTTTAGGGGGATAACTTATTTTTTGTAGGATGAAGTGTAGAAGACCACACAAAAAACCAAAAACAAACCTTTTCTGCAAGATGAAAGTCGAAGAAAAAAGAAAAACTACTAATCATTTGTATGTAGGACCTTATGAAGATATTGATTTGTTTTAAAGCTTTTTGTTTGGTAGATGAAAAATTGTCATTTGGGCTTAAAAATTAACTAGTTCTTTTCGTGCCTGTTCATGTTAGTCTAGAACCCCAAGATTAGATTTATCAAAGTACCCTCTCCCCTTGCATAGTCGTGTGAACCTAGATGTAAGAGAAATGGTTGCTGACTCTAGAACTTGAGCTTGTCTTGGTGGGAAAAAGTACTCACACTAGGATGACTCAGACCGGTAACACGCTAAAGCCAAGCGACTTCCAGCCAGTATATAAAAGTGGATTTTTGGGGGAAACCCCAAAAATAATGCTCACTATTCTAACAAGAAGGACAAAAATGGCCTCTTGTGATATTGGATGGTGCCCCATGAATGGAATGCCCTTACTAAAATCCTTGTTGTAGTTTTTTCCAAAATCCTTTCTATTTGCTAGTGCAGTAGGTTCGGACCTGTGAAGCTGTCTTACATATTTACGGTTCATGTGTGGAGATAAGATGTATGCCATGGGAGTTTCATGGGTATAGTAGCTTGGCTGCCCCATAGAAGTGAGTTTCGTGGAAGGGAGCCAGTGGGGTCAAGCTACTAGTCATCCGCATTGAATATGCGTAGCTGAATTTATCCAAGTAAGAACTTAGTAAATATTGTCCAACACAACCTAGGGTGTAATTGTTCTCTTATTTAAACATATCCATCACATACAAACTAAAAAAACATTGTATTATGTGCTTGTTTTGTTGTTTTCGTCAAACAATTTGATCATCAAAACGGAGTCAGTCAAAACAACATTTTCAGAAAATCACAACTATTAAACAGAGTCACAACTGTTGCTTTAAAAACCACATCTATATTGAAGAGTCAGAACTATTAGGTTAAATGTCACATGTGTCTGCCAACAGTTTTAGTCTAGTTCAATTTATGAAACGCAACTATTATCTTGAGTTGCATGTGTCTTTCTGAGTCACATCTGCTATATAGTAAGCCGTATATCTCTGAAAACCGCATTTGCCTGTTAAAAATTTACAACCAATTTTAGTCAAATCACCGCATATACAGTAAGAAACCGCATTTGACATCTAAAAAGCCGCATTTGAAAAAAAACACTATGTTCGACATTTCCAGAGTCGAAATGCATTTGCTGCCTGAAGCGATGCATTCGCCTGATAGAAAAACCAAACACTATCTCAGACCAGAATTCAAGTCTAGATATCTTAGCCTACTGTCAAACATCTTTTTTAGAAAGTCTTTGTCAGAAACCAGAATTGAAATTGCTCAAAACTTCTATCATTTACATTCATTAGCTTGCATCTTAACCATAGTTTTAAAATTTCCAGATTTTAGTTGCATTCCCTAGGCATCGTAATCATCATTTTTAGCGTAAATTTGTCCTTAGGTTTCATCTTGGAAAAACTTTGGATTAGTTCAAATCTCCACACTTCGCAAAAAAACAATTATTTTCAAAACTAGGCTATCTTGGGACTTAGTCATTATTCCTCTTTTCGGTCATTGTCCTTTTTTGTGACAACCTCCAACTCAACAGTCTAGTTAGGCAAGCTCACTTGTAATTTTGACCCTATCATTTAGTCCCTTTAGAAAGTCCCCTTTGATAACCAAAATTGAGATAGTTCAGTCAAGCTTAGAGTGGTTAGGCAAACCTTTCACCATATATTGTCCAAACTTAGTCCTCATTTTAAACTTAGTCATTTATCAAAAATCCAAAAACATAGTCTTGCATTATCATCCTTTATCCAAAAATACAAAAACACAGGCTAGTGTCATCCTTGCATTTAGTCATCATTTTCATCACTCTCATTTGAGAAATTACCTTTTATGGTGGAAACTAGACTCTAAAAGTAGAAAAGGCAAATGGAAAACTTTGGACCCGATTCTCAGTCCAATGTCACTAATCCTACTTATGACCCAAATTGGACCTTTGAAGATCCATTTAACAACACAACTACTCAATCACTTACAACCATACCATATTCATCAAACAATGCTTTTGAATCACTCTTACATAAGGATGAATATGGAAAACTACTTGAGGAAAACCTAGAGGAAGCATCATAAGATCCTGAGGTGGCCTACTTCGTAGAACAAATGGTCTTATATGACAGAGACATATATTTAGCCATAATTTTAATTCAAGGAGCTAAATTACCTCGTGGGTTTGACATTAATACTTTGAGACCACCATCTCTTGACCCTAATGTCACCAATACGAATAACACGTCCAATAGTGGTCGACTTCCAAACAACACAAACAATACCTTTTTTGATGCTACCTCACAACCTACCACAATGACCATGAGTGCTACCTCCAACATTCCAAACAATTCCAATTCAATCAATGCTACATCCATTGGAGGAACACAATCCACCACATTTCCTACACTATCCACAACATCATCACAATCAGCAAGAGCCACCTTTGGGTCCTCAGCAATGTGGGCAAGTTATGTCAATCCTCTATTTACCTCTTCGGTAAATGCCTTGGGGGAAACATCAAGCCATACAAATCCTCCATTGACAACTACATCTAGTACCATGAGTGCATCCTCATCACATCCTCTCACTCGTACCACACTAAATACTTTGGGTGGAGGTAGATGAAATCTTATTCCTCAAGGACCGCAACCAAATGTTAACACGTCAACACAGTTTAATACCGACCCCTCCAAAGGATAGTTCCACCAACCCCAACAAGGAAATCAAAACTCACAACCTATGACATCTATTAGACACCAAAATATTCCTGGTCACCATATTCCCCAAGTATCGACCCAAATCATTGGGAGACTTATTCCAACGTATTCGTCCCATGTTCATACCCATCGACATGTCCCGAATCCAAACTTTTAGTACTAGCACACAAACCAAAACACATCATACATGTCACAATAGCATATCCCTCAACAACGCACCAACATCCACTCACAACAAATGGGTACCATAGTATACCAATCAGTCCACTGTATGGTTTCACAAATGTCCCTATATTCGATGCCTTCCAAGCTTAGCTCATTGGTATACAGAAGACTGTAAAAGACATGCAAATATCAGGAAATAAATCAGAATTTTCATATGATTTATTTGTATATCCCTTTGACATAAACTTATGCATGCCACCATTTCCTTCGGGATATGTGTCACCTAATTTTACCAAATACAGAGGAAAGACAAACCCTATCGAACATGACTAAGAATTTGTGACCAACTATATGGACATCGCCTATGAACAAACATACTTGATGAGACTCTTTTCTAAAAGTCTTGTAGGTCCCACCCTTGAATGGTTCTCCACTCAAAAGGAAATCAAAATATTGGATGAACTTAGCTACAAATTCATAAAAAATTACACATACAACATTGACACAAACACCTCTATTACTAGCTTATGCAATCTCATGCAAGAGGACACTGGTGAAACATTCATCCCATTCTTCCAATGATGGATAAGTCTAGCTATTCATTATCACATTGACATACCGGAAATGGAAATGGTTGGCATGTTCATACAAACACTTCTAGGTCCCCTAAAATATCGAGTGCAGGTGCATTGCTACACAAATTTCATGGACCTAGTTAAAAAAGGTGTCCAGATTGAGAAAGCCCTTATTGCAAAGGGAGAACTAAAATACTATCCTAAAAACACAAATGCAAATCATCCAATTGACAAAAATAAGTACTATGTCAAAAAAAAAATCACCAATGATGGTGTGGTCGATGCCAAAACCGTTAATGTAGCAGGTCATGTCTTCACAATCAAAGGAGTTCAAAATCAAAATACATGTGTGACCAAACCCACACAAACTGCCATTGCTATTTAAAATAATCTCACTCAATTTAATCAAAGGTAGCCATGTCAATTACGACAATTTCAAAAATGCACATACACTCCCTTAGGTGAGCGTATCGAACTTGTCTTAATGAAACTTATCCAAAATGGTGTCATAACTTTGGAAGACCCTAGACCATATGACCCTAGTGATTTCAAGCCATCATGGTGGGATGATAATTCACTTTGTGATTACCATCGTGTCAAAGGGCATAAAACTTCTTCTTACTGTTAGTTATGAAACCTTGTGCAAGACCTTATTGAAAACTGCACCATTGAGCTAGGAGGTCAATCGCTTGCATCTAATGCAGATCATATGATCCAAAAAAACCCATTGCAAGATCATAGTTCTAGTAATCCCTCATCATCTGGCCTGAAGAATAACAATAATAAAGCCAATCATGTCCATCTGGCCTACAATAATGTTCATCATGCCTATAATTATTTTGGTAGCCCCATCATTAACAATCTTCACACTGCTGATGAAGATAAGTTTTTCAATACTATTACCATTAAAACGACCCCAAAATGCAATGTCACCATGCATAAAGGAAAGGTCACTATCCCAGGTCCCTCTCCTCGTCAACCTAAAATTACCATACCTGATCCATCGACCAAGCTGTCAAACCCTAAACCAGAGTTCAACATTATTGAGCAATTGAATAAAACACCCTCTCAAATATCCATTCTTGAATTGCTCTACATCTCACCCACACATAACACTATCTTGGATAAAGTATTGCAAGAGTCTTCCATCCCAAACAATATTGATGTCAATAATTTTGAAACCATAGTCGGTTATTTGACTTTGCCTCACCACATTTCATTTTTAGACACTGACTATCCGTCACCTAAACCATCTCATAATGGCACCCCTTCATATCAAGCTTTTTGTCCATAAACATAAGGTTAGATGAGTCTTAATAGATGGTGGAGCAGGATTGAACATCTACTTTTTAAAATTGGTGAAAGCTCTTGGCTTCTCTGATGCATGTGTGGATGCTACCAAGAGTATTGTCATCAAGGCATATGATGTTGAAGAACACGCTTCTAAAGGCGTCATTAAAATTCCACTTCATGTGGGACCAATTATTATCGATACAACATGTCAGGTCCTGGATTGTGACATACATTACAATATCTTACTTGGTCACCCATGGATTCATGCCTTAAAGGCAATTATTTTCACATACCACCAATTCCTGAAATTCCCTTTTGATGGTTCTGAAATTACTATCCTAGGAGATCCTGATCCATTCCAATACTATACCAATTTGAGAGCCACTGCTAAGCATCAGGTCCCATTAATCGAGAGGCCTCAACTTCCACCTCTTCCAAATATATCAACCCGTATGCACTCACCAAATCACCATATCCATTCCATCGATTTCCGCCACACCATCCTCCTCGGCTTCAATACCAAGTAATGACCTAAAAATCCAAGACCTTGGCTGTGGAGAATTCAAACTAGATACAACTCATTGTATCACCACAATACCTAAGCCACCTAAAGTCTATGGTAGACTATGTTTTGCAGTCGAACCTAAAACAACTTTCAATGTTCCACCAAAAATAGTATTCACCCTATGAGGAGATTTGGGTAATGAAGTAATTATTTACATAGCTAATTGGATCTACACAGACCCAGAAGGATTACCTCCACTACCAGTGCATCTCTATGGAAAAGGCTATGACGTATACAAGGAACTAGGTTTTGATGGCACAAGTGGCCTTGGAAAAGCCAACAATGGAAGCCAAGAACCTGTTATTATTTCTGCACGACCAAGGTACATGGGTCTAGGATTCGACCAACTCAGAACTGACGATCGACGTACCTATGAATTTTCAAGTGAGGACGTAACGGCTACAGAAAGTGTCGAGACACACGAATAATCCCTTACCAAAATTGACTCTAATGAATGGGAATGGGGATCTAAGAAAACCCTTAGCAACTATGATATTGATGAACTATATTTGGCACCTGGCCAACCCCCCTTTGAAGAAATATTCTGATAGGAATACAACATTGATCCTATTGACCGTCATTCAGGAATGGGTAAGTATTCCTTGGGATCCAAAAGAACATAAACTATCAATGGCCACATCTGGATAATCCCGCCCCATTCCTGAGCCCACCCAAGTACCTAACATGTTTGAACCTACTATGAATACCTCTGAAATGCCAACCACTAGACATGATGCTAATAATTTTATCCCCTATTATGACTATGAATTAGACTCATCTGACTTTGAATATGGTCCATCCATTGCATCTGACACGGAGGTGGAAATTGACAACTTTTCCTTCACACTTGAGGCTTCAATTTGTACACTTTCTATATCTTCCCCATATTTTTCCAACACTGACAATGGGATTTCCCTTGTTTACCCACAACTGATTGACTAGGACTAACAAGAACCACCAGTGATGGATATCTTTTAGAATGATGAGGCAATAGGAGAATTCATGGGACTCCAGGAAAGCATATCATGGGGTGATCACAAAGATGGATTCTTTATTGACCTAGATTGTACATCTTACTTTGGGGAGACTATGCAATCCTCCAGTCACAAAAGAACAAAGAATAAAATAACAAAAGAAATGTCTTTAGGTGAGAACCACAAGGCACCTTCTAAGAACAAAATAGTAAAAACAAAGGACATATCTGAAGGTGAAAACCTCTCTAAGGTGCCTAAGAATGGAGGATTGGAATTTCTTCCTGTCACATAGGAAAAATTAGCTATGCTTATCAAAGATATAGTAGAAGTGAACATAGCTACGCCAGAGAATCCTAAAATGGTTCTCTTGGCCACATCATTGTCAGAGGAAGAAAAACCTAAATTTCAACAGTTTTTCATAGACAGGAAAATTAACTTCACATGGTCATATGCTGACATGTCAGGCCTCGATCCAGAATCGGTATTGCATCATCTTCCTCTAATCACGAGAATCAAGCTAGTCAAACAAAAATTATAGAAAATGCATCCACAGATTGCACTACTTGTAAAGGCTGAATTAAAGAAATTACTAGATGTTGGATTCATAAGATTAATAGATTATGCCAACTGGATATCCAACATTTTCCCTATCAGAAAGCCAAATGGAAAAATTCGTATCTATATAGATTTTAGAGATTTAAATAAGGCGTGTCCAAAGCATGATTTCTCATTGCTGAACATACACATGATTGTGGATCTCATATCCGGATACGAGATGTTGTCTCTCATGGATGGTTTCTCGAGGTATAACCAAATCCACATTGCAAATGAAGATCAACACAAAACAACATTCACATGCCCATGGGGAACATACTATTGGAGTGTCAGGCCTTTTGGCTTAAAGAATGCAGAAGCCACATACCAGAGAGCTATGACAACAATATTTCATGACATGATGCATATCCTCATGGAGGATTATGTAGATGACGTTCTGGCCAAATATTTGACATGGAAAGACCATCTCAGGGTCCTGGACAAAATTTTTAGATAGCTAGAAGATTACAAGGTTCGTTTGAACCCAAAAAAATGTATCTTTGGGGTCACTTTGAGAAAACTGTTGGGCTACATAGTCTCACGAAGAGGCATCAAAGTTGATCTTGCTAAAGTGAAAGCAATTCTAGACATGCTACCACCAAAAGGAATTAGCTAGTTGAGAACACTTCAGGGAAGACTCCAATCCATTTGATGCTTCATCACACAGTTAGAAGACAAGTTTCAACCATTTCATTATCTTTTATGCAAAAGTATTCCCTTTGTATGGACAAACAAATGCCACATAGCCTTCGAACAAATTAAAGAATATCTATTGACTCACCAATCCTGATGCCACCCATTGAAGGAAATCCATTGATCCTATATGTCTCCACAACTACAAATGCACTGGGGGCATTATTAGCACAAAATGACCATGAGGTAAAAGAAAGAGCCATGGGTATGTGCAGGATCATCCTGGAAAAAACAGGCCCTTAAGTGGCAATAAAATTCAAAAAATCAAAGTTAGACAACTTGACATAAAAATTTGAATAAGTTATCTATATTATTTCAAAAATATGTAAGAATAGAATCTGTAACAAATTGAATGTAGTTTCTAAAATACTAGGTTTTTTAAAAAAAAATCTATTTGGTGAAAATTTGAAATTTCAATGTAGCAGTACTTAAATTTCAGGGAAAAAATAAGAAGTAGGTGTCTGTCTGACCACCCTAACCACAATAAAATGATAATATTTTAGATATAAGTAGGGGAATCATGTCCCGATGTGATGCATATTTTTTTGTAATTTTATTCAAAGTAAATAATTAATTATGATATTTTTATTACAACTTTAAAAAATTATAAAAACTTGTATGTCTGACCAACTTAACTTGGTCAAAACTTCATGAAATTCAATTTTTTTTTTTTAATCCTATAGTATGTGAAGCATAGAATGTAACACATGTTTTGGATTCAAAAAATGTGATACGGTTTGAAAGCTATAGATTTTTTTCAATCAGCCTATCAATCAAGACTTTAGTTGTAATTCAAATAGAAAATGAATAAGAATAATTTATTAAATTCAAAGTAAAGAATAATTTATATTGGTGGAAAGCTGAGAATATCCTTCAAAAACCCTTTTCATTTCATCAATTTTGGGTAAAAAAAATGTCATCAGCCACATGGGCCATCATATCACTTAGATATCGCCACTTTTTGGCCCATCATGATCCTGCACATACCCCCATATACTATATCAATCGCACACTGATAGTATATGAATTGAACTATACAACCATAGAATGCACATTTCTAGAAGTTGTCTTTACAGCACAGAAACTCACACATTACATGATGAATCACCAAACACACTTGGGAGCTAAGATCGATCCATTAATGTATCTTCTAAGACGGGCAGCATTGACAGGTCATTTAGGAAAATGGGTCATGATATTGAGTGAATATGAAATACAATATGTTTAGTGAAAGGCAATAAAAGGGTAGCTAATAGTAGATCAACTTGCAAATGCACCCATCTAGGATACTCATCCACTGATAACTGATTTTTTCGATGAGTCTATCTTTCATGCAAAACCTATATTACCTTGGAAACTATATTTTGATGGGTCCCACACTGGTCACGGTTCTGGAGGTGGCATTTTTTTCATCACACCACAAGGGGATTCCATTCCTAAGGCATTTAGGATCACCTTCCCTTGTACTAATAACATTGCAGAATACGAAGCACTGGTCACAGCACTCAAAATTGCAATTAAATGGAAAATTTAGACATTGCTAGTGTTCGGGGATTCTTAATTAATTATCAACCAAGTAAATGATGATTATGACATGAAAGATGAAAATTTTCTCCCTTACAAGCGAATGGTCGATAGCTTCATGAAATATTTCAAAATGATTTCTTTTGAACAAATCCCAAGAACATAGAATAAGGCACCCAATGCAATGACTACTATTGGATCTCTCTTAGAAATCCCCAACAATGTGTCACAATTTGAGTTCTTAGTGGAATAGTTGTTGATGCCTGCATATGACATCCCAAAGTTAGAAATGGTCTGTGAAATTGTTGGTCCCAGTTCGCCTTGGTATCAGGACATCTATGATTATCTTAAGTCCGAAACCCTACCACCCAACCTTTCCAATAACCAAAGAAAGTCCTTTATCTGAAAAGCCACCCGACACACCATCATCAGTGACACCCTATACCATCGTGGCTTTGATAACACCCTTCTTTGCTATCTCAACACTGATGAAGCCCAAAAAACTTTAGGAGAAGTACATGAGGGTATATGTAGATCTCATTCGAGTGGTCCAACTTTATCTAGGAAAGTCAATAGACTTGGATACGGTTGGCCGACACTAGAAAATGATGCTCTTTAGGTTGTCATAACATGTCGAAAATGCCAAATGCATAGTGAACTAATCCATGCACCTACATAAGAGCTGAGACCAATCACTTCTCCATGGCCCTTCGCACAATGAGGACTCGACCTCGTGGGAAAGATCCATCCATCCTCCTCTAATGGCCATAAATTCATAATCACTGCCACTAAGTACTTTACTAAGTGGATTGAATTTGTCCCCCTCACTTACATTACCAGAAAGAAAATATCAAAATTTATCCTTAATTACATCATCTATCGGTATGGTGTTTCATAGTCCATCATCACAGATAACGAGAGTCCATTCAAAAGTCAGGATGTTCATGAACTCTATGAGTGATTCCACATCCAACATCATTTCTTCACCCCATATTATCCACAAGGTAATGGTCAAGCTGAGGCATCGAATAAAACAATTCTTCACATTGTTAAGAAGACCGTCAATGACGTTGGTGGTGATTAGCATTTACAACTCAATCTTGCCTTATGGGCCTACCGTACCAGCATTTGTACACCCACTAGAGCCACTCCATTTTCCCTTTCCTATGAATCTAAGGCCATATTGCCCATCGAGGTTGAAATTCCTTCTCTCTGAGTATCCTTGAAAGGAATGATCGATGATGAAGAGAATAGACAGTCCTGCCTACATGAGTTAGAAATGTTACACAAAAGATGACAAAATGCCTTGAATCACTTACAGGCATATCAAAATCGTCTCTGTCGAAGCTATAATAAAAGAGTGATAGTGAGAAAATTTGAAATTGGTGACTTGGTCCTCATGCAGAACCCAAGAAATTAGGTTGACCATCAAAAACCTAGAAATTTTGAGGCAAATTGGCTCTGTACTTATATTATTACTGTAGCATTCGGTTCTAGAGCTTATCAGCTAGCTACACCTGATGGAGAA